>JAGRRH010000026.1:1492500-2050519 GCA_019154785.2 Nitzschia inconspicua
TATGTGATTTTACTATGTTTTGTGAGTGTGGCGCGCCAAATCTAGTAGAAGCCCGATTAAGACTTTTGACACGATCCAAAAGGCCTCAAGATGCGCCATTTTACTCCGAGAATGCTTGGCGGTTGGATTTCTCCTAAGTAAAGATTGGTAGGTATCGGACGACGTATGTTATTCCGTCTAACTGTAAACAGTTGCGAACCCATCCAAGAATGGATGTTCGCATTTTATCTCCAACCTTGACCACTTCTTACAGGAGTTCATCGTAAAAAGGAAACCAAAAATACGGACAAACAGTAGAGCAGTAGAAATAATTATTGGATTCGCACTTCATGTCCAACAATGACAGCACAGACAAAAATCATAGTACTACGGCAACAAGTACACAGAGTATGGAGGGTAGGATGCACAATCTATCATACTTCGAGGACAAGCTTCCGCGGTTGGATTTCTTCTCCTAAAAGTACGAAGTAAATGTTTGTAGGTATCGGACGATGTGTGTTAATCCGTATAAATGTCATCCAAAAATGGATGTTCGCATTTTTTCTCCAACGTTGACGACAACATTAACTGAAATAATATTGGATTCGCACTGCATGTCCAACAGTTGACAGCACAGACAAAAATGATAGTACTCTAGGGCAACAAGTATGTACACAGAGTATGGAGTAGGATGCACAATCTACTCCGAGGACAAGCTTCCACGTATTCCACATACGACGTATCCAAAAAATTGGCTCACCCAACTGTGTAATATTTCCCTTTCCCTACTCTCGCGAGAGAGAGTAGAGAACATTCCCAAAACAAATCGCGCTACTTCGCCAGAATCGATATCGCTAACACGCTTTCCACTTTCCAAGTACCTGACTTTCACTTTCCACTTCTGATTGGTGGGCAGACAAGTATGGATGGAAAGCTGTTGCACAATTCCCCGATCAGTTCTATAACCATGACTCTATCAAGAATTATGCAAATCGGCTCTTTCTCCACTCGCGATCAATAGGCTGTGGATCCAATGCAACGGCAAAGTGATCGACTTACTGTTAGTGGGGACGAGTACGACTGCGGTAGTATAGCAAAACAAGTGTGCGTAAACGGAGGTGCGGTCTAAGACGACAAACTTTCAAACAGATTATAGCAGTAGCCACAACAAATTTTAGATGGAGAGGATACTCAAGTGAAGTATGTAAAAGGACACCGGTAGAGAGGCTTCTATACTACAAACATAGGACATGTAGAAAACCATAATACATGCATGGATTTTGTATTTTTTTTAATTGCAATTCCAAGGAAATAGCATTTTTTACCGCACAAAATATTATAGAATAAGAAGTATTATACAAATAAAAGCGGTCAACTCCTAGCCTTCCCTGGACATTTCTTGATCTCTCTATTTGGCAGAGGCTGTAAACCCAAGTTGTTTCTCCTACCTAGAGCTAGCAGAATGGCTGTCACACCCATTTTCTCGCTGCATAATATCGCTTTACGTTGTCAAAAGCAGCAGTTTCACTGTGGCGAGAGATGAGGGAATTTTACCATCCCTTCCTAAAAGGCCAACCTTCTAAAGATCTTGGTTCTGTACCTCCCACTCTCCCACAAACTCAGAAGCTCCTAAAATTTCTCTGAACTTTGTATGGTTATCAACTTTCTCTGCAACCAACCAGTTAAAGTAGGAGACAACAGTGAGCTAATTTCTTGGAAAGAGTGTGGCAATTTTCAGCCATGCCGATTCTCCAAGTCAGGGACATAAACTTGATGAAGTGCTATGCTTTTTGTTCTGGATTTTCTTCGTGCATGCTTCGATTTCGAAGTCAACTGCTGTAAAGGCAATGATGTATACGGGGGAATATACGATGGATATTAATCATAACCATAAGATGATAATGATACTTCGTATTGATACTTACTACAGTTTTTGGAAAATTTTCCAATTGTTTGACTTAGATAAGTGGTGGAGAAGGTGGTCCCTGACTGTGAGGAAGGTTCACCGGGTATCAACTCGCAACTGAAACGCAGCATATCTGGGTTTCGGAATTTGGGATGTTTCATTTAACAGTTTTGATTGGGGAGCTCATTCTTGCAAGCTTCACAACTCCTTCCAGAATTCTTCCGACGCAACCGCGCTACAGTGCTACTTTACGTAGTACAACCGTTCCCATCAACAATTTCGATACAAGCTTTATTAATGTGTCGTTATCATGACAATCCGTCTTTGTTACCATTATCGACGGTAGGATCTGGGACGAATCGATTGACATACTTTCCGTCCAGATCTAACCGACAGGAATCGCTTTCGCCAAATACGAACCGATTACGAGAAACTAATTCATATATTGGTTCCCGCAATGCCTTGGGCGCAATTTTTCCAAGCTTTCCGATGAGTTTCAGAACCGGCGAATCGAGCTGCGCACAAATCATTGACACTGCTTGGGAATTGAAATAGGCCGTGTCGGGTGTCACAAAGGTGATATTGTGGGTTTGAGCAGGAATTTTTCCTTCTCGAAGCAACAAGGACTGCGCCACTTTGGATTGGAGGGAGGCAAATCGAAGTTTGGCTTTCGAATCATGATCTATGGCAAAATTAACGGCTCCGTTGCAGAGATTGCAAACACCGTCAAAAAGAATTACCGGTCGTTGGTCGTGTTCAAAAACGTTTTCGGCTATGGGCTCCCATTCGAAATCGACGGCAGACGCCAGGGATGCCATGACATTGTCATTTTTGGAGGTTGACGATTCAGTAGTGGTAGAAACTGGATTTTTGGTGGAAAGCTGCTTGCTGGTAGACGTCTTTGCCGCCTGGGCAACGCGTTTTTGTGCTGCTACCGCCACGTCACTGTTCTCCTTGTCATTCCCCTCTCCGTGTGGATTGATGGATGCCACCCGCAACGACGAGAGTACGTTGCGTCGTACTATGGATCTGAGAGTGGTCGCTTGGCGAGTATCGGAAGAAGAAAATGCTTCAGTAAAGCTGGGCGGATGTGACAAGAGCAGTAGAAGCGCAAATACAAGTGTACAGGTGGTCAATTTTTCTTTACGTCTTGCATACTTGGCGGCCGTTGCCTGGGAGAATGAGAAGTTGTTCTTTGTCGTCGTTATCCAAGAGAAATAATCTTCACGGTCTCCTGAATAATCATGGTGAAGCGGTGCTGAGAACAACGACTCCTCCTGCAGTGTGCAGACGGAGGATGCCGACGGCTTGTCAACCATGGAACAGATTTTTTTGTCAACCACTACAATCATGGTGAAAGGTGATAGCGAGAGCTGTCGTCCCTTGTGAAATAAAAGTGATGAGTAATAATAATAGTATGTTGTTTTGGTTCTAGGTAGCTAGTAGCAGTCGCTCTGCAGTGCTGCGGGAACAATCAACATGTTTCAGTGTTTGCGTCGGGAAGTTGTGCTGTCAAATGAAAAAAAATGAACGTCGAATGTCCCTCCAAGGACAACGACATCATCATTACCAGGTCTATTACGGTAGAACGTCGTACTGGTCGTACGTCGCAGAACAGAAAGAGCAGATTTTCCATTGGAGACGAGAAGCAGAAGCGAACCAGAGTACACAGAAAAGCAATAAAAAAATGTCTTGATGGCGTGAGAAAAGTTCGGATCAAGGCATGTGACGTTGAACGCGCGCAGTCAAAATTGAAAGTATGATTGGTTACTTCATGTCACATCTGTCGTCAGAGAAGCGATCTGTCGTCAGGTGTCCGAAACGTGTCGTCGCGTGTATGGAATCATTGAGATGATCAAACACGAGAGTTTCGCTTGATTCATTCGATTCAACGACATAGACTACTAAAAGTACTGGTAGTCTACCTACGGTACCGTAGTTTGTACGATCGTACCGGTAGTTCGGGTGTTGACAGTGAGGGTACCGAGCTATGGTAGGTAGAGGTAACTTAGGTAGGTACCTACCTACGACAGTAGTACAGTGGTGGTTTTGTTACGTCAGTTAAAACATCAACTTTTGACACCAGTCACTGTGTATTGAAAGCCTGGGAAGCGTTGTAGAAAGCTGGTAGAACATGGCTGGTAGCAATATTATACGTAGTACACGATTAGGAAAGGCAGTGGTCTTTTCTAAAGAGTTATTATTACCACCACCACCACCAGGACGACTGGATGCTTTTGGCAAAGGCAGGTTGCCTGGAACATTGCTCCAGCCATTGTGGAATGTTATTGCATCCATGTTCCTCCCATACATTTCCGTATTCTTGCTGTATCCGCCACAGAAAGGGAAAGCCTGCACAGTCCGCCACAGTCAATTGTTCTCCCGCAACGTAGGGTGTCTGTATCAGCGCATCCAGCTCTTGTAGTTTGGTCCACATTTTATCATTGTTCCCGCCAAGCACGGCCTTTTTGCCAATGGGCAGAAATTCGGAGAGACAATTTCGAAAGGATTGGACTTTTTGCGTTGCGTTCACATCATCGTTACTCATGACATCGTAGAGCTTGGATCGTTTCGCATCCACAACACGTTGAATCTCGTCCAAGATTAGATCCGAATCAGCCAGAACTAGATCTTCGTCTTCCACTACCAACACGGGCACTTGTCCCTTGGGATTCAGCTTCCAAAACCAATCTGGCTTCCCCCCGGGTCCGTACAACGACACTTGTTCGAGATTGTACTTGGCGCCCGCTGCTTCCAGGGCAATCCAAGCCTTTTTACAATGGTCAGAATATATCATAGAAAACATGTCAGATAAACGTTTTGTTGTCGCATGTCAGGAGCTCAACACAAACACACGAAGATGAAGGGTGACAAGGACAGTCGTCCGATTTTTCTGTAACAAACAGTAAGGCAGTCGTGTCGTATAATCTTACCTTTTGAGCAAAAGGGCACATTTTGTTGGTGATAAATCGGCAGGAGGGTGGAGAGGAAGTCATTTTTGCGGTGAACGCAGAAAGGCGCGTTGGGAACAAAGAAAGGAAAGACAGCACAACCTGCAACAGCGAAGATAAAGAATACCTGCACTTGAACTTCCTTCTCATTGCGAAATTGGTCCTACTACTAGAAGCGGCTATTTACAAATCCAGTAGATGCCGCAGAGCCTTGCATATCCTTAACACACAAGACCTCCTGGTAGTTGGGAGACGCATTCTGAAGCATGGACGAACCTGTGGTAGGCGCAAGGATTTTGGGGTTCGAAGAAAGCAACAACGATCGACAGAGAAAAAAAATCGAGTTCACAGTCAAATGTATCCGTACTACCGGTAACTGTAACGTACTAACGCTCCGTTATACGTAAGTCGTAGTACGTTAACTCGATCGAATTAATCTACGACAAGCCAGAAGCGTGCAGGCAAGGGAAGTGCATGATATCATTGCCTGCAGGCTCGGGTCTTGTCCGCCGTTGGACTAGTGTTTGGAGTCGGGATTCGAGCGGTAGACGGACGGAGGACAGACACAAGACCAGAGTTGCAGGCATCACACACCATATCCAAGCACACAATTCCTGCAACACTGCAATCGCCTTCGCTATGAGATAGCAATGGAGATTCCGTGTTTTTTCAAAAAAGCAGGCCTTGTGCTCTTGTGTGAACTGTAGCTCTGGCAACTCATGTTAGTTCGCCATAGCTACATTTCGTTCCCTTGTCTCTAGACACTACGTTTACGCCACCACATATGTAGCAACCTAGCACCTCTATGGTGGCATACGTACGTACCTAGAGAGCTATCGAGCACATGACGTCACTGGGATTGCAGAGAAGCTGAGGCGGCGTCGGTGAATATACACAGTATATTCTACGGAGTATTTTGTACTACCGTACGTCGTACCGTATCATACCTCCTACCGGTACCACCTGACCCCTGACTTGATGAGTAGACTACGAGTACCGTGGTTGATGAGTATGTCTGTGAGCAGTTTTCGTCTAGGTCAGTCGAAAGAGTCAAAATCTACTACTCTAGTACGGAGTAATAAATTTCATATGCAACTCGCATTGCACGTCCCCCGGTATGTAGAGACAATGCAAACATACATCTCTACCATTTTCTAATGGATGGGACCAACTACTGTTTGGAGTTACCACGTATCCCTCTACTGAATTTCACCGTAGCTCCTACATAAAATGTAACTGAAGATTGCCTGTACCGTTGCCAATCCTAACAAAAGATGTAGGCGTATGTCAACTGCCCATTTCGAGAGAAATCTAAATCTGAGTTGCGCATGGCAAGGTACTTAGGAAATTAATGACGCCGGCCAAACAAAAGGTAACTAAAAACAAGTGCCCACAAAACATTTAGAGAGATACTGCGTACTACATAGGAGTATTCATGTCGTAGACCCGCGCGGGACAATTTTCGAAAAATCATTAAATCTCTACTACTAGTTTCATCTAATTCTAAATCGTCATTTGTTCTTTTGAATTATCTCGATTTAGAGATTGGCGCGATCGTGTATACTGTTATTTGATTTAACTGCGCGGAAACGGAGGATGTTGTACAGTGTCTCACCATCAACACCCTCAACCATCTCTCTTCAAACATTCGGATGTGAACATAAAACTTTCTTTTCTTACGATTAATCCGTAGGTTACTTTCTACGCTGCACGACAATGTGTTCTACGTTAAAAAGCAGATGCTGCTGCTGACGAACAGTTGTGGATGATTCGCTGCGTATGACTGTTCGCAACTTCACTACTTATTTCGCCTTCCACAGATTTCGACATCATGGCATGAAAGAAGAAGCAAAATGAGGATTGCAATTTGATTCGTGCCCGGTGAAAACGACAAAAAGGGAACATGATTGCAAACCGTCACATCTGTAGTCTGTGGAGCAAGTCCCTTTTCATGTGATTAGTCTGGAAAATCAAACATGCGTTAAAAAGTTGGCTTGCCTGCCTATTTGCCACGGGCTGGATTTGATGGTGCGGATGTCTTGGCCCACCCTGCCTTTGAGTACTACAGTACACTGCAGATACAGAACAACGATATCAAGGAAATGCTAGCAGAGATGCAGCAGCAATGTGAGTCATATGGCTGTTTTATTTTCTTTGTAATTCTCACACTTCCATTATTGATTGCCACGGAACAACATCACAATGCTCACAAATTACTGCGCTGATCAGGTTCATCGCCTACAGTGCACCATTAGTAGAATTAGCACTGTGCCTGCAAGACTGATCCAAGGCTAGAATGATTCATGAATTCCAAATTGCCTACGGCTCTTCGGCCTTGACAACACCAGGTGGTGGTTCCCCTCTCAGGACCTTCTTCTAGACAATCTTGGTGGCCCCCCAAACTGGAGATTATTGATTCTGATAGAAGGAGGGGAAAGTGCAAACAACGTAACATCCAACCTTGGGAGTGCAACCACGACAAGGTAGAAGATCAAGAATGGCAAGGGGCTCAGGAGTCGATTTTTTGTTTTTTTGCGTGCATTTTGAACCGTAAATGCTACGATGGACATTCTCGGGACTTGTATTTTTTTCAATATATTTTTTACATATCTACGACAAGCCAGAAGCGTGCAGACAAGGGAAGTGCATGATATCATTGCCTGCAGGCTCGGGTCTTGTCCGCCGTTGGACTAGTGTTTGGAGTCGGGATTCGAGCGGTAGACGGACGGAGGACAGACACAAGACCAGAGTTGCAGGCATCACACACCATATCCAAGCACACAATTCCTGCAACACTGCAATCCCCTTCGCTATGAGATAGCAATGGAGATTCCGTGTTTTTTCAAAAAAGCAGGCCTTGTGCTCTTGTGTGAACTGTAGCTCTGGCAACTCATGTTAGTTCGCCATAGCTACATTTCGTTCCCTTGTCTCTACTAGACACTACGTTTACGCCACCACATATGTAGCAGCCTAGCACCTCTATGGTGGCATACGTACGTACCTAGAGAGCTATCGAGCACATGACGTCACTGGGATTGCAGAGAAGCTGAGGCGGCGTCGGGGAATATACACAGTATATTCGGAAAATGAAACGTTTTTTTACTTGCTATTTTCTCGCGTTCTTTATTGTCTACGTACAACATGTACCATGTCCTACATGGTTGCATGTAGAGTTGTAACTAATGATCACTACTTTAGTAGTAGCTGACGGAAGAAGTCGTAATCGTAAAAAAAAAAGCATAATACTTTTTGAGAATACTTCTAATCCGTAATCCAAGTGATCTTGCTAACAGTAAAAACAAATCCCATACAAGTCGACATGCTCGTCGGTCTCTGCCAAGCGGCTTCTATGGATCTCCCACCGGTAAGTGATCCAACAAATCACTCGTCAAATCAGAAATTGGCTGCCTTTTTCATCAGCTGGTTGCATCGCGTCCGGCGGAACTAGCTCGAAGATCTCGATAGTATTGCCGAAGATAATCATTCTGCATCTGCTATGGCAAGTCTTTTAATGACTGCGTTCTACTTGCTCCCCTGGACTTGTTTGTGGATTAACTTGTAAAGGACAAGAGAATATTTTATGGAACGGGAAAAATCTGCCTTGGCCTGCTGGCATCAACAAGGATAGTGCGACTCATAACCACGGAGCCAATAATCATAATTTGTAATTTGGCCCTTGTGGGATTGAATTGGGGATTGCGGGCAGGACGACTCACCTTCACCGATCACCTACGACTAATGCGGGGTACAGTGGTAGAAGGAAATAGCGGTTTCTGAGACGTTCAATAATCTTCCGTCACAATTTTTTTTTTTTTTTGGGGGGGGGGGGGCTCAAGAGTACCGGTGTGCTAAACTGCGAACTGGATGGCGTCGCACTTAATCATCGCTCGATCCAAGCGGTTCCCTGAATCATACTAGCTAGAGACTTCGTGGCTTTTTATGCTTAGTTATTCTGATCAGTTTCTTTTGCGAAAGCTCTCCTTGTGTTGGAGATAAAACGCTCCCATCTTATGGATGGTTCATTTAACAAACCGGTCTTACAAACAAAGAGTATGGTACTGCGGCAGTAAAATGTTTGGATCAACCTCGTTGCACGTGCGATCCACCTACCTTATGGCTATGTGTACTTCCCCAATTCAGTAATAATTCTCATTACACTGCGAACACAGCTCTCTCTCTGCAACACCAAAGGTTTTCGAGGAAAATTCTCGAACAGAGGCTGTCAGTTTTCTTTGCAGATCACCCATATTTGATCCTCCTCTAGAAATGTTTGTGATGGGCTATCAGGAGAGTGTCCTCTCGATACGAAAGGGTATGTAGAGAGAAAATGTCTAAGAAAGAGACTCGATGAAAGAAGTAAATGCTCGGCAAACGCTATTGTTTTCCTTATAAGGCTTCTATGCTGTACCGGCAATAGATCCCAACTTTCTTCCACCACTCTTGCGCTTGTTTTTCTTTTTATCCTTGTTGGTCACATCTTTGCCATCGACGACTTCGACCAAAAAGTCCGGCGCAATTAACCAATCTTCGCCCCTTTCCATTTTTGGCCACAAAACTTTGTGAAAGAAATAAAAGTGTCCTGCCAGAATGCCAATAATGTGGGGAATCATCGCAGCTAGACTGCCTTGGGCGTTGAAGCAGTCCGTCAACGCATTCAGATAGGGCAGCGTAAAATGCGGTACCTTCATCACGTACCAAACGACTGTTTCGTTAGGTGTTGTTCTCGCCAAGACGTGCAACATGCTTGTGATGACCGCTTGAGCAATAAAAGGCTGCCCCAGGACTGTCGACAACATGCTCGACAAGAAGAGAGTGGTCGCCAGAAAAACCAAGAATTGCGCTCCCTTATAGCTCCGTTCCAATTGCGACCCATACTTGAATACACTGTAGAGACTAGTCACCCATTGCATGGAAGGTTTACCCAGAAAACAAGCAGCAGTGAGCGGTCTCCAAATCTCCATCCCGAATAGAACCCGCATAGGATCTAAAGAGAAAATCGCATGGGCCCGTTCTTCTCCAATAAGATTACCAAGAACAGTTATGAACACCATTCCGTACAAGTAAATGCGAGTGAATGTAGGAACCGTCATTAGGAAGGCCATCAGATCGGCCATGGGAGATTCGACGTCTTCTTTGCCTTTCGAAAGTTTCTTCTTTCCGGTCACCGTTTTAGCAGCAGATGTAGATTTTCGTTTCGAGGCACCTCCACGCATTTCTAGAACAGAGATCACTGATGCTGCTGTCGATCTCGCTGTGTGATCACTGAAAGCAACTGAAGGGGACATTCGAACGCCAAAATCCCTGGGGAACGTCGAGGCCGACGCTATGGACCCATTCGATACCTCCAGCAAACTCAGCAAAAGGGCGGCAAGGGCCCAGAGTTTTCGATGTCCGTCATATCTCATTCTATTAGTAATCTTCTTCTCGTAGTCCTGATTCGTTGGTGTTGTTGGCTATCTTGGTCGATGTTTGTAAAGAATGATTTTTTAATTTTTACGGCGGTATCACTCTCATCTCCTCGTCAAAAGAGTTGCGTTCATCTCGATTTACAACTGTTACAACGTAACAATGTCGTTGTGCATGAAGCCTTGTTGCGTGCTACGCGTGGAAATGAAAGAGATGGATGAATTTTGAAATAGGAACTACTCCAGTACCATAGAAAGTACCGTGTATCATATTATACGTACTTTAGTACGGTAATATTTTTTCGGATAAGGCGGACATGTTTTTGTATTATATTATATTGTATTCATACATACGTCCTACGTATTACCACACCGGTACTCGGAGTACTTACTTCGTATGATACGTAGGACGTCACCCTTCTACCCTACCTACCTACCGGTAGACTGACTGTGAAGAGTCCCGTCGCGTACCCGTACTTGAGGACCACACGACGAACTACCGGTAGAACAAGAAGAAAAACATCGGATCTTTTGCCATCATCATCAATCATCATCATCAAATCATCTACACAACAAACAATTGTAATCACATCGCATCAGTTCATGGGATTTTGCTGCTGGTGCCGCTGCATTGTGCCTAGTGCCATCCCACAGAGCACTTAATTGAAAGATCCTCAGCAGTTTTCATCAGCCTCTAATCGCCATAAGCCGCTGCTACCATGACGAAGATAATCCTCCTCAGCATCGTGTGGTCAGCCTTCTCGATCTCTATCACATTCGCAGCAGCCACTAAACGTCTCTATCAAAAATACCAGAATCTTTGCCACGATCAACCCACCATCAAGGCAAGACATGAAAAGGGACTACAATGGCTCTTCAAGAACATTGGGGAGACGCAAATCACCTCAAGAACCAGTCCGCAACACGAGGCGGCTTGTTGGATGTTTCGTCAATCATCTGCCTGGAATCCGCAGCGATACGTCATGGCGGTCATTTACTATGCCACCAAGGGTGGTTCCCGGTGGGAATTTTCCGACAATTGGATGGTGGCGTCCAAGCACGAATGCACTTGGTATGGTGTCAAATGCAACCTGATGCGACAAGTTGTCGAACTGGATTTGGGATATATCGAAGCTGACGGACTCGTTCCTCGTGAAATCGGCCTATTGAAGAACCTGAAAGATATCGATCTACATGGGAACGAATTACAGGGTGTGATTCCTCTTAAGATCATGGTCGGTAATACGAAATTAGAGTATTTGCGACTTCACATGAATGGCCTGTTTGGGGCCATTCACAAAGAAATCAAGAACATGAAGGGGCTGAAAGAACTGTACTTGTTCGGCAATTACATTGCTGGAACCATTCCAAAAGAGCTAGCATCCTTGAAGCAGCTGGAAATTGTTGATTTGTATGCCAACCAGCTCACGGGAACGATACCATCGGAGTTGGCCAAAATCCCCAATTTAAGTGAGTTGATCAGTGCCATTGATGTTATGACTCGTCCTCTCTTTGGGCATGGATATTCCTTCTCACACTCAATACATTTTTTCTCACGCTTCGTGGCAAAAGAATATTTGGATGTGCACGACAACAACTTGGTAGGGACCATGCCCAAGGAAATATGTGCAAAGAAATTAGATGCGTTGATTGCGGACTGTCATGGCAAGAAACCAGAAGTGAAATGTGATTGCTGCACAGTGTGTTGCGAAGGAATGCCTAACATGATTTGTGTGGATCAGAAAACTGGAAAACGAGTAGATCGTCCAATATAGAATACGTCGTAAGAATGACAGAGTTGCAAATAAAGTATCACTTTATGTCAAGCTCAAACGCAACAATGTAGGCAACTGATCCAAACTAAGTTACTACCACTTTGGGCTCTCCATGGGTACAAAAATAATTTAATTATCGTTGATATTAGAAATTACGTTGTTGAAAAGTGACTGGAACTCCTCGTGCCACAACTTCCATCCTCACCAAGAAGAATCGGGTAGCATTTCATACAGGATTTTGTATTCGGCCATTCGATGCATCCTACCATAGTCGCTTTCCATGGCAACCTAGGTGAAGCGTTGAACTCAACATCTCCTTCTTTGGCACCACTTGAAGTAGTCAAGCCTTGTTATTGTCCCAATTGATAGCCAGAAACTGCGCAAAAATCACATGGCTTCAAGGAAGGGAGGGGATGAATGCAGTGCTCTACCTCAAAGCGATGAACCTATCAATGCAGGCATTCTTTGTTGCCTGGGACAGTTTAGTCGACCTTCAATCCTATGGTGGAGGAGTTGACGTAGACCTTAGGTCGCGATTGTTTCTTCATTAACTGTAACTAGTCTTTTGAGATCTGCGATTTCCTTATCGTCGACTTGTAGATCGACGAAGAGGTCCCAAAAGACTGCAATAGTATGCGCATCGTTGCCCTTGAGGATAGAGTTGTTGTTCACATCATGGAGCGGAAATCGTGTTAGATTCCGTTTTTGCTAAGCTAGCTAGGTTTAGCGTCATCGTATCAAAGGAAATACATTGCAGTTATCCTCTTCGTTGCTTTCGGTAATTTAGGCATACTCTACTACGGTAGTCACACGGTAGACTACCGTAGGTAGGTAGTGTAGGGTGCGAAGTCGTTTATCGTTGTTCATTAAGGTTGATCGTAATGATGACTCACCGCCGCGTGGTATCTTGTTGTTCGTTCTACTCTATGATGATGAATACCTATGTACTCTGATGGAGAAGTATTCTTCCGCGAACATTCTCGACGCGGTAGCCGATGATGATGTGTTCTGGTGCTGATCATCAACTGCGGACCATGGTTCGAATTAGACAAATACTACGACAGCTTATTCGGCAACAACTTGGCATGTCCACTGCTGGAAAGCCGTGATGAAACGACCACAAGTAGAGTGACGAAACCCTGGTTAGACAACTGAAGAAGAATTTGCAACTCCACAACATCTACACGCCCGTTGGACATGAAGCCGTCGTCGTTATTTATTCTTGCAGCGATCTATTGCTTCAGATGTTGGAGTAGCGACAGTGGCACACCGTGGATTTCAATGGTAAACGCCTTCGCAACACCGAACAGAAGCAACATACCAAACAACAATGATCGCTTGAGATTCTCCTCCTTGTCATCGAGCCTGTCAACGTCATCTCCAACCACCACGGTGCTGAATTCTATGGGAGACAATTGGTTTGATAGCTTCAAAAATCTCTTCGGGGGCATGGGAGAAGATGAAAAGAAGATTTCATCGAATTCGTTCTCATCCACTGGAAAAGATGACAAGCGTGACCAGGATGACGACGATGATCTCCCAGCGGGCACGACGTTGCTGCTCTCCATCCCCGCCAAGCAGCTTAAGCCCGGAGGACTTCGTTTGTTTCTCATGTTTTACCTCATGGGTATGCAAAACACACCACATGCCAAAGCATGGAAAGCGAATCAACCCGTCTCCTCGGGGGGTGATGACCACGTTTTGGAAATGTTTTTTCATGATGCCACAGGCATGATACAAATAGAACTGTTGACTTCAGAAAACGAAACTGGGAGTGAAGTACGAGTATTACGATGCGGAAGTGTTCCGTCGACGGCATATTTGATGCAAGAATCCGTCATTGTGGATGGTATCCTGGACGAGCTACATAAGTGTGCCTTTGACGACTCCGTAGCGCCATCCAACCGGTTGTTGATTCCAGAACCAGCCACTGCCATTTCGGATGCTCGAGAAGCTCTATCGTTTGGATAACCAAGCTTGCTAGTAATATGAATAATTTGAAATGGAACGGCTGTCGTCTATTCTCCTCAAAATGTTTCCTTTGTTGGGATAAAGCTTCGTGTTCCGAAGCGACGTCTCAAGATCGGCATGATTCGAGTCCAGTAGAGTAGACGTCGCTTGTGTGTTTTCCCATCGTTACATTGTTAATTGTGCCGCAGTTTGTTCGCAAATCCAACAAAAGCACTTGCTGCAATATATTGTGAAGCATTCTTGGTGTTTGGAGGGGAAAGAGAAAACTTGGAGCACCCGTAACGAGGGTGTATTGTTGCCATGCCTTGTTTGTTGCGAACGGCGACGGTTTGTACTTCCTCGTTATTAACATCAGCGACAAAACTTTCTTGTTGCGTTCGCTTTACGGCACATGGCGATAGCGCCTGTACTTCGAAGTCACAATCGATTCTTGTGAGCAAGTGATCTCATTCTTCTGCTTTTGGGGTTCGGCGTCAGCAGCGTCACGGGGAACAGCAGCAGGATTGAAATTTGATATTGTCTTCGTCGTCGAAGCAACAAGAGTGAGATATCGCCGCTCGATGTGCACCACTTTGTGTTCGAGAGGATTGCCGCAGCAGTCGCAATCGAGACAATGGCTCGACGTCCGCTGTTTGGGAATGGTGCGACAGCGTCCATCAATCGAATCGTTGAGAATTGAGACAGTCAAATTGAAAAAATACGAAAGGATTATTTTTTTATGTTGTTGGTTTTGTGGTGAATTGGTGTGACTGTGAGAATGTATGATAAAAAACAATGACGGGGAGGAGGATTCGACTCTCCCATTAATTATTATTTGGTTCCACCCCCTTTTCAAGAAGTCACAAAAGAGAGAGAGAGGTTCCCTTTGAAGTCGTATCTGACAACGTGAATCTCTTTTCATAAGCAAGCAAGAACAAAGAATAGGGCAGTGTCGAAATTAATGTCAGTCATCTCTTTTTTGATGGATGTTGATTACGACGTATACATAGGTGCCTACTACGACTATCCGTACCTTCGACTGTTTTCTGGTCATCTTCCCAGAAAAGAATGACAGGCGCACCATCGTTACCAATGATCCCTTCAGGAGGCAGTGAGGGAACAAAATTTACCGACAAATCAATAATATCACAATCTAAACGGTCACGAAACCGATGGTATTATGGCTGTAGCTTTCGTCATCAGATTTTTCGGACTGTGAACCTTCTGAACTTATTGATTACAGTTTATCTTTGGAAGATATCTGGGGCGGCGTCATCATCCATGGATGTTTTACTAACCATGTCCCCGAATGTAACTGTTTTCTCTTGCTTTACTGATTTGGAGGAAGTTCGTGGAGTTCCCAAGTCTGTCGAGGAAAACGCTATTCAACGTCAAACTTGTTGCGAAACGATCCTACCCGCCTGGTACATGATTACACAACAAGAAAAGCTTAGTTCAACTTACCTTTCTGCAATTGACTGTCAATTACAACTGGCTGAAGTTCCTATGATTGAAGGGGTAGGAGCGTTATCAACAGCTTTCTTCACTTGGATTGTGCCCGTGTCCGAAGATTCTCTGATGTCCGAGAAGCAACTGATTCAGTTGCTGTACCAAGGAGAGGGAAAACCCCTCAAAACAATAGAAAATCCAACGTCACCTTACCATCTATTTGCAAATGCAAACGGAAACCAAGACGGCTTAATGTCATCGCCATCGTCGTCTGCATTGGGTCCTAATGGAGGAATGCATCGCTTGCTTCATCACTCTCTTCCGCTGCGCTCAGGTATATCCTCATATTACCTTTACTTTGTAGTCCCACAGGGCATGTTCATTGACATCGATGATCCTCTGGAAACAAACAGTAAAACGACTGCCATCCCCATTCCATCGCCAGATGCCAAGTGTTCCTTTGAATTGTATCCTTTGGGTTCCCCTCAAGCTACAGCGTTCCTGCATCTTCATGCTGCTAAGGTCTGTGATATTGAACAACCAGCGTTTGTAAGTGGGCAACACCTACTGGTGTGGCATATTGATGCGGTGGAAGGGAACAATCAAAATAATCTTGAATTTGCGACCAAGTTGCACTTTAGGTATCCTCAGCCATCTAACAACCTACGGCAGAATCTGAACTTGCCCAAGCCAATATTTTTTACGCTAGCTGATACTAGCACCGTTGGCAATGAAAAAGCTTTGCGATTGGAAATTTTGGAAAGGGTTTGGGTAGCAGCGGGGAATGATAATGATCATGACTGGGTCATGTGGACTACCGTTGCATCTTGCTTGCTAGGGGTTGTGTTGATGTTGCAAGACATTTCAAAAATATCCATGTGGGATGATGTTTGAGACTGATGCGCTCGCGAATCAAATTGTTATTAATATCTTGAATATATTCAGTACTGTGTAGTTTATTGTTACAGAAGACAGCCTTGGATGACATTCAGAATCGCGCCTTTACAGATGAGTTGAGTTTGTCTTCCTCCTGGATTTCCAGAACTTCTTCCATGCTTTCATCCTCCCGCGTCTGGGTGCAATGGTATCTGGAATCTCCTCTTGGTATTTCTTCATGACCGCTCCCTCGCCTTCTCTTGATCTGGCTTCAAAAATGACTATGGCGCCGTCAGATGGAATGGAAGTAATCATCTCCTCGTGTTCTTCCTCTTCGAATTCAATTTCAATTTCATCTTCATCATCGGCCTCCACCAGAACAAGCTCATCTATATGCGATGGGGTAGCAGAATAATTCGATGCCACTTTAGTCATGACCACGGTTGTGATAGCATCTTTTGCCAAAGCATTCGTTTCCTCGGGCGTCGTAGTGGCGACCGATTCAAATGACAGGGCCTCCATTATATTGTCATATTTCTGATTGTTCTCAGAAAAGCTTTCAGAGGCATCTTCATTTGACCTGGCTGGAGTGGACTGTGGAGCTGATACCTTTGATGTGGCTGTCGTTGTTTCATTATTACATCCGGATTCAGGCGTTTGGGCAAGGTCCACTTGGGTCTGGTTTTCTTCCTTGTTGTGCAGCGAGGCTTCGTCTGCCGGTAATTGGTCATCTTCCATCAAGATGAACCTGTCACCTTCGGCAAAGGTATCTCGGTTCGTCTGTGTTACGTTCTCGACGGAATGAGGCCTTGCTAAAGAAAGTTCTATATTAGAATCCTCCTTTTTTCCTCGGATCAGTTGATTTGTATCTTCATGGGAATGGTTCTCTGAAACAAAATCCGATGGTGGTTGGTCCGTCATGACCACTAAGTACGCAAAAGTATCATTTCCATATTCGTCAGATCCAATCTTGACCTTCTTGATTGTTTTTACTTTCGATTCTTCTTGTTCGATTACTCGACTGAGAGTCTCTTTCGTAATGCTCCTTCCTCTTGCAAGGGTGGATGTCGTGAAAGGAATTTCGTCGTATGAAGCGACAGGGTTGTCTAGTGCCTTCCAATCCATGCCAGAGTCTCCAGTAAAAACGGTGCCGTCGCCATTGTTGGTGACATTCTCCGTCTTGGCACTTCGAACTCTGCGATTATCAAACGTTGCAGCGGCATCACCAGCAGTAGTAGCTGTTAAAGATGTCTTGGAGATACTTCCAGCATTTTTAAATCTCTGAAGCATGTTCAAAGGCTTCCGCGAAGATATTGTCTCAGATGATTGCTCGCCTGATGCTACGAACTTCTCGTTTTTGCACACGCTTCCATTATTTTTGACAACTGCGTCCTTCACACTCTGTTTCATCTTCGAGGACTTTGGTTGAAAGTTTTGTTCAGTTAAGGGGTCTTCTGAAGCCTCCTCCTCTGCACTGGCAGGCTCGCGATTCTTGCAGCTCTTCTCAATATCTCTTCCAATAACATGGGTTTTCGTTTCAGCAATTTGTTTTGCATGTCTCTTAGGTAGGAGTGGCACATGTGATCGGAATTTTCTCCAAACCGTCTTCTTCTTTTCTTCTGGAACTGACGCGATTTTATGCATAGTTTTGCTGAGCTCGTTTGGTGCAGAAGAAGCAATGGTTTGGTCACAGTCTTTGAAGACATCGAGTATATCTTCTTCCTCATGTTGTTCGATCGTTTCATCCTCGTCACTTTCTACGTCGTCTTCGTGAAACGCACTTTCATTATCTTCTATTTCATCGTTCAGAAACGATTTTGCCCGTGCTTCCGTGGTCAATGTCGATTGTGGTTCCACGTCATCGGCAATCTCCGATCGCAAAAATCCACAGAGGTCGAAGAAGTTGGCGCAAAATCTGCTACTTGAGGGGGCGGATGTAGCATCATACTCACCATTACTTTCCTTAAGATCTTCTGATTCTTCTCGCATCGCTGCCAATATAGCTTCCCTCCGTACGAACTTTTCGAACTCCCGTTCCTCAATTGTTGACAGGGTTCTCTCTGCATCAGTATAGGAACTGAACAGAGATCGGTCATCACAATCTTCATCATCCTCGTCCGGTATCATTTTGTGGATATTCGAGGTATATTTGCTGTAGTCGTCCGTATAAGTACTCCATTGGTGGGAGACTTGGGTTTCGCCGTCATCATCGTCTCTGGAATGCAATGTACATGTTTGAGAGTCTCCATCGTAGTAGGAAATGTGAGCATCTGTAGCATCATCTCGTGATTGCTCTTCTTCAGCATATTCATCACTCTGGTCTTCAGAGTCTTCTAATTCCTCATACATCTCCTCAATTGGTTCCGCAACAACGTATTCTCTGATTCTTGCGTTGGCTTTCGAAGTATCCGGCCTCTTCGAAGAGGACTGCTGGTGATGCTGGTTGAGTGATAGTCCAAACTTCATCTTCCTCCGATCCTTCCAGAGATTCTTGTCGTAGCCTTTCGTCGTATGCTATAAATTTATGTTGAACTGCTGCTGCATCACTTCTGATAAGACCAGTAAGAGACGACGTTACGCTAACTCGAAGGCTCCCCTGAATTCTGAAATGCGTGTAACGAAACCCAACGTCTTGGTAATTAGAAAAATTCGGTCGCTAAATCCCAACTGTTCAACGAAGCTATTGGCGTTAGTGAAGCTCTATTACATTGATACAAATGAGACGTTCTATGATACCAAGGGAGCGCCATGCTTTTGACTGGTAATTAATGTGTTGAGTGTCCTTGAGTCCTTGATATCATACCGTCTGCGTCAATTTTTCATATATATTAATTAAATTAAAAAAAGCAATATAATAAAATAATAGAGAGAGGGTAAAATCATTTTGTCGTGGCGACTGGCGACGTTACTCTGGTACAGGCCTCTTTATTTACATTGCCTTATTTTCGGATAAAAATCCGTATTTAACTTTTGGAAATGTCACGAAAATAAGGACAGTCTGCCCGTCGTCAGTACCCCTTCTTCGCTATCAACCAGCCAGAAGATCACCACAACGACATCACAAAAATCATTGGACAGCCGCAACAATGGCACGAAAGCCAGTGGAATTCAACGAATAATGGATTGTGAAGTTTGGTTTGGAGGTGTCTACGCGTGATGTTGGTACTAGCAAGGTCACAAGTGTGTTGTGTTTGTTTTGCAAACACTGTGGTCGTGATGATGGTAATGATGGTGATGATAATTGCTGTCAAACAAGGAAGCGGAAACGAACAACGAATATCAAGTATTTTACAAGTCCATGGCGATCTGACAATTTCAGTAATCATCTCAAGAATCACCTAGTTGTCAAGAAAGCCTTCAACCGACTTTGCAGTGACAGATTCCTAAACACGATCACCGGAATAACCGGCCATTTGCGTCGCCAGCAAAATCTCCAGCGTGAAATGAAATCTGTGTGTCCAACTTTTGTATGCATCCGTTGGATCTCCATGGGAAAGCTCCTGAAATGGTTGAAGATTAAGCGTATAAGACTACAGGAGCACTTTGCTGAAAGGAAGCCAAGTTGCACACCTGCCAGAGAATGGTGGCTTGTTGTATTGATCATTCAACCTCTTGTTGAACTAATTGAGAAAACATTTCTTTCAATTCAAGGATTCAACGCCTTTGTTCAAGAGCAACGTCAAGAGCTACACTACTTGATCAATGATATTTCATCTCGTTGCAAACTGAAAGGGCCATTGACAGCAGCGGAAAAGTTGGAATTTGTTAAAGCGCTAGAAGACGATCCATTCCATGGATGGATTCTACAGGATTATTGTGTTGAACGGAAGGAGATATTCCAGTGCATTGATGAAGTTGGTGCCTTCGTTGAATCAGAAATGGACGAATTGAAGAATAGTACCGATGCCAACGCTATGTCTGAGGTTGATCAGATTGCTTCTACTATTGCGAATTTCTCATTGGAATTTGTGGTCAGAGTTTCAAAATTGTTGCTGAGCGCAATTCAGTGAACAAGGCTAGTGATCAACTCCCCCCAATTTGTCCACTTGATTTGTGTTCTATGGACACACGCTTGTTCACGGCATCATTGAAGCATCAGCGACGTCGACTCCGGCAATGCTTTAATGATGAGGGAATTGAACAAATTGATCAGCATTCCGGAATCTAAGAATAGCAGTGCGGGAAGAGAAGGGACTGGCAACAATTCTATTGAAGGAACAAGCCAGTTCTAATCTATCAACATTTGAAAATTGCTGGAGCCCATTGAGAGGACGTGACTATGATTCTTTAAGAAACTATTGCAGGGGCATTGCAAGTGTTATGCCTGGGACGGCTAGTGTTGAATCAGATTTTTCAATCATCAACTGGACAAAGGATCCCAACCCGCATTCTTTAACTCACTTTTCCTTGGAGGCAATTCTTCATTGCAAGCAGTTTGGGAGATTGCGCAAGTTGTTTGAAGAGTAAAATACACCCAAATGTGGTTGATAATGCATGAAACGTAAATAGTACGAAAATAAGTTTCAAAAGTGTCACGAAAATAAGTATTTACGGTAAATTCGGAAATACACGAAATTAAAGAGGCCTGCTCTGGTAGCTCGCAGTTGAGCTACTACCGTAGGTACCTACGGTAGGTACCGGTAGTAAAGGTACCTGTACATTTGTACCGGTAGTAGAGCTACCGGTAGTAGAGCTACCGGTAGAGACCTACCGTATCATACCAGGTACCAGGTACGGTATGATACCAGTACGGTAGGTATCATACCAGGTACCTACCGGTATCTACGGTACTCGGAGTACTGAACAGTAAATGTACGGTAGACTACCGATACAGTTGCCACTACGGTAGCACCTATTATACTACCGTAGGTAGGTACCGGTAGCATAATATTCTCCTTGTATCATAGGAAAGATCGATGCATCAATGTTCATATCGATGATCCGCTGATGATGACCTGATCATAGTCGACACTTCTTAACTTTAACAAGTGAACTTGTTTACTACCACTTACTAGGTATTTTTCTTGGTACCCACTGCATTGTCGATTGATTCGCAGAGACTTGACGTGACGTTTACCACTTATCCACGACGTTAGTACTACGTTCTTTAGTAAGTAGTACCGTAGCATCTTCAGAATATCCATTTCGGGCGACAATGATGGTCGTTAGCCAACAACAGCGAAGACGCGTGAGCGTCATCTCGTGGGCTTTGTCACTCCGGGTGGTTACACTTTTGTTGTTGATAATGATGCGCAGCCATTGCGCGGCCTCCAAACGATCAAGTGATCTCTTGGGAGGCTCATCCTTTAATGTCACGCGATTAGACTGCAATATGCGACAACTCGCGCTCAACTATTCCAGGAGCATTCTGAATGTGATGGCCCAAGAAACGAACATGGATGGAATAACCTTATTGGGAATAGTTCATGACGCTTTGCAGTTGACAAGCCTGTGTCATATTGAAAAGTTGATCAATACCTTGGAAGAAAATCCCACCGTCACAACAACAACGACTTCTCGACGACACCTTCGTCGTCAAGAATCCAACGATCTGGAAGATATTTGCCGAAATCGCGCATGTATCTTCGTCGTTCCGTCCAATCCTTCGTCGGCACCAGAAGAATCGAGGTTGGAAGATGGGACTATGGAACATCCATGGACATCTCTGCACAGAGCGGTGGATCATGCTAGATCCATCACGACGTCCACCTCCTCCGTCAACACGAGCGCCTCCATCATCCTGCGCAAGGGCGTCCATTCGTTACAAGGACAAACACTGCACCTTTCGAACATCCAACACCGCAACCTTACACTCATGGCTTATCCCGAAGAGGACGTCTGGATCAGTGGTGGGTTGTCTCTTCAAAATGTTGTATGGAAGCCAGAGGCAAACGGAATTTATGTGGCCAACCTCACCAACTTGTTGTTGGGACATACGCTCCCCAAGACGCCCTCTCTGTTCACATCCACAAGGCGGTACTATCGCGCGAGATATCCCAACGCGGACCCTGAAATCGATGCCGTCTTGCTGGAAGAGAACTATGATCGCCACCAACTGTCGTTGGAACAAAAGTTGTTGAAATCTCGCTTTTCCACGTGGCTTCAAGGCAAGGACGTTTTGGAATGGAAAGTACCCCCCAAAGGGACGCCGCCTAACTTTACCTTTTATGACTTTGCCACTCATCCACCACCTGGTGTTCCACACAAGAACGACTCGACCATGGATGGATACAACTGGTATGCCAGTGGTCATGGCGGAGTATGTAGCGAGATATGGGGGCCGGAAGCAGACAGTTATTGGTGCTCTAATGCCAGTCAAGGGGGATGGGCCGAAGTCGATCAAGAGTGTGCCACAACGGGACGGATGCAGCTTCCAGTGGGTATGACGTACAACCAGTCCGAAGATACACTAAGTCCTTTTCAACATGCCACGTTGGAGGGCGGATACGTATTTGCACAGCACTCGCAGAGTTGGAGCATGCACATGTTCGAAATCACACATCATTCTGCCTCGGATGCTAGCATGACCTTTGCCAAAGGGGGTGGCAAACAGGGAGGGCGAAACTGGTGTCGATGCGATCAATGCACCTATGCAGGATCCTGGTGTGGTCAACACGAGAGCCCACCACGAAACGATGACCAGCGATTGATTGGTGGCAATTGGATCGTTGAAAATGTCAAGGAATTCCTTGATCTGCCGGGAGAATACTTTCTGGATCGAGAAAAATATCTCTTATATGTCAAGCCGAATTCTACGGCTGACCTGACTGATTTTTCGCTCGGTATTCTAACCGAGTTGGTCGATTTGAGAAATTCTACTAACGTGCAAATTAAGAACCTTGGCTTTCGGGATCAAGCTGCAACGTTCCTGGAAGATCCTTGGTCCGCACCAAGTGGCGGAGACTGGTCGTTACGACGAGGAGGGGCGATTTTCATCGAAGGATCCTCCCATGTGACCATTCGAGGATGCCACTTCTTTCGGCTGGATGGTTCTGCCATCTTTTTGTCAAGACGGACGCGGTATGTGACGATCGAATGCAACCATTTCGAGTGGCTAGGTGAAAACGCTATTGCAACGTGGGGTGAAACGGACGCCTACGACGCCACGAGTGAGAACTTTCCCATTTATACTTTGATTCAATATAATATCATGAGAGAGCTCGGCATTTATCAGATTCAATCCTCAGCGTTGGGGCAGAACAAGGCGGCACTTTCCAAAGTTCGGAACAATATCATGTTCAACATGCCACGTGCAGCCATTAATTTCAATGATATGGTTGGAGGTGGGGATATTGTCACAGGTAAGTAAGGTTTCCCACTCCTGCTTCGACTACCATTCTTTCTCTCACTAAAACAAATATAATATCTGTTCCTTGCCACAGGCAATTTGATTTTCAACACTTGCCGCAAGTCTGGAGATCATGGTCCAATCAACACATGGGACCGACAGGCATATTTGACAACGCTGAAAGATGGACAAACGGCCAGCTTTGATCCGCAGCCGCGAATCATCCGTCATAACTTCATCTTTGCGAACTACGGTGCTTCCCAAGGGGTTGACAATGATGATGGAAGCTCGTGGTATCATATTCATCATAATGGTGAGTTTTGATCTGTTGTTTTCAGCAAGAAAGAGGATGTCCTGGCTCATGCTGTGTTCCGTCCCCTCAGTATTCTACATGGCAGATGGCTTTAAAATGGATTATGGAGGTCACGACAGTGTGTTTGAAAACAACCTTATCTTATCGTATCGTAAGTCTGTCAATCATCGGAGTCGTTCATCTCTGTGATGAAATAAAGTTAATTGCTTGCTGAAATGGCTTCTCTCTCTCTCTCTCTCTCTCTCTCTCTCTCTCTTGAAAGCCTATTCTGGGAACTGTTTTGGAATGGGGACATTTCTTCGCGGACACGGAGACGTGCTACGCTCGAATCGGTGTATTCTTGGCCTTGGTCAAGGTAGCATCGAAACCAATGGCTCAAACTCGTTTGAACTCGTAGCAACGGACCCCCCGAACGTTGGACGATTTTATGGTGCATGTGATGATTCGCACTTGATTATGTCTTCGAACGAGTATTACACTCCGGATGGTGTTGTCAACATTGGGTGCAACGGAAATAGCTTTCATACTATGAAGGAAATGCAGGAAAAGTTTGGGTTAGAAATCGATTCCAAAGGAGGGAAGATACCAGAAGACACATTAATATTGGAATGGGCATCCAAACTTGTTCATTAGATTGGTTCGTATGAGGTCTTCATTTTGACATTAACAGTTAATTTTGTTACAACACAAATTTATGATCAGGGGTTGCCTTGTACATTTCCAACTCTTGCTTGAGTCTTTCCAATCGATCAAGCACTGCAGAATGGTCTACTTGAAGGCGTTTGAATTGCGCGTGGACTCCCGATGCACGTTGACGGGCCTCCTTTGCTTCCTCTTCCCTAATCTTGGAATCTTTCTGCGCAGCTTCCAACATCTGCTTTACCTCCTCAAACTTCACCTCCAACGATACATATTGCTGCTGCAAACGATGATGTTTGGCAATGGCGTTTCGCAAATTAACCTCTCTGTTTTCTTGACGCTCCTTGGCATTTGAAGATTCTTTTTGAGCAATCAATAATTGACCCTTCAAAATGTTCAAGTCACTCTGCATCCGCGCCTTTTCCTCTTCCAGTGTCTCGATCTGATCTTGAGCCGCTTTCAGCTCACAAAGAATCCTGGCGATTTTTTCATTCTTCCACGTTGAAGATTCCTTTGCCTCTTCCAACTGGGCGAGAAGGTCGATCTGTTCCTGGCTCGACGCAGGATTGTTACAATTTGGAGGCAGAGGACCAACGATAGAATGGATATCTTCTGCCTCTTCGTTTTGTCCTTTAGTGGCTGTATCAGACAATTCACAATTTCCTTGTTTCAACTGTTCCATTTCATCCAGCAATTGATCGATGCTATTCTCATCGTCCATTTGTTTCGGTTTGCCTCCCGGATTTTCCGCTGCACACTGGTTGTTCGATGCATTGGTAGAAGTGGTCGCAATCTCGCGGTTCACTTCGTTCTTTGCTGCATCATCATTTGACTCCGCAGATTCCTCGTTGTTGCATTTGTCGTTGCATTCCTGTTGCTGTGGAATGCTGATGCATTTTCCGTTGATTTGCTCTTCCAAGACATCGATCTTTTTCACTGTCGCTTCATATTTTTGGGTCATTTCTTCAAATTCTTTAGACGTTGCCTCGTACTTCTTTTGGAGTTTTTCGTAATGCTGTAACACAATGCGCAAATCGCGTTCTCTACTCTTTTTCGACTCGGCTGCAGTATCGCTCTCTTTCTTCGCTTTGTCAAGCTCACCTTCCATTTTCTTCATTTGTTCCATAGCAGCGTCTCGCTGTTTTTGGAGTTTGTTAATTTGTCCTTCGTATGCAGCCAGTTGAGAATTCATAGCAGCAAATCTGGTAGCAGAGAACTCGGCCGACGAAGAAGTTCTCTCCGTGCGAGCGCTCTCGCTCACCCCATCTTTCTTGGTAGTTTTGGTCGCAATTTGCTGATCACTCTCAATGATACTTTCTAGACGCTTCATACGAGCTTGTGACTGGATGTAGTTCCCCTTCAAAGTTTTATATTGTCCAATCACTTCTCTGATCTGACTCTCTCGTTCGCTCTGTTTCTTTTTGGCAGCTTTGAGTTTTGCACTGGCTTTCTCTAGCTCACCCTCCAGGATTGACACCCGCACTTCTGATGCCGTTAACTTTGTTTCGACGTCACCGAACTCTTCGTTTGTCTTCTCCAACACTTCAATACGAGCTAGTGCATCCGCCAGATTTTTACGAAGCCGAGAAGTATCATCCGAGCTTCCCTGGAGAACGACATTACGATCCTTCATTCTCTCCAATTTGGATTTAATCGCGTCCCGTTCTTCTTCCAAAAGAGTGTATGATGCCTTGAGCTTCTGTAGCTCGAAAAATGAGTCGTCGTTTGACTGTAGCTGCGAGTGCATGTTTTCCAGCTGCTGCATGGCGATATCCCGTTCACGCTCCAAACGATCGTTTTCTTCACCCAAATCAGCGAGCTTCATAACGACTGACTCGTGAACTTTTTCTAACCGGGTGTAGGTTTCAATATCAACTACAACGACATCAGACACGTTGGAGTCGGAACTGAACATGTCTTCCTGTTGAGTATCTCTGCCTTTAAGCTCGAGTATTGTCTGAGTATGCTCCGTTCGAAGATTCTCGTACTTTGTGTTCGAAAAAGAAAGCATAGCATCCTGCTTCGCAATTTTCTTGCGCAATTGCTCATTCTCCTCCCTGAGCTTTGTAATGTCATTCACGGAATTTGCCGTATCAATAGCTTGGGCAGTTCGAAGGACCAATCCCTGCCGACAATCGCGTAGTTCTTGGTTCTCTTGTTCAAGCTGATTTAGTTTTGTTGCAGTGTTCGAAAGGACAAGGCGGTAATCTTCTTTGAGGGCTCCGTACTTGGCTTTGGTCTCCTGCAGTTCTCTGAGAAGACAATCATACCGTTCCTCTTTCTCAGCTTCGTCACAAAGCGCGGAAGAACCATCATCGATTTCATCCGTTTCTTCCTTGATGTCGTCCATGACATCAATCCGAGAAGAATGAGAGGATTTGGTGCCGTTCAAAACCTTGTCTCTATCGGAATCTTCCTCTGCCATTTTGGTGGTTTCCACGTCTCCAGTGCTCTTGGGAAGAGCTTCCATAATCTCCACACTACTTCCATCTTCAGAGGGTTCCACAATGACAGTAGATGTTACATTCGTCGTCGATTCTGTTCCATCCTCGGCGGACGGTGTCTCTGAAGACGAATCCGTTGACGTGTCGTCCGACGAGGTGGTGTTTGTATCATCAGTGGTTTCTGAAGTCGATGTAGCACTAGCCTCAGGCATGCTGTCACTACATTCCGAATTATTTTCGCATTCTTCGGAAATGGCGGCCAAGCTACCAGAAGTGACCGACAAATTTCCAAATGACACATTTTTGTTTTTGTTTCTCGCCGACTTTCCGAAAGAAGCCTTACTACTTTTGCTTGTGGAAGAGGAGGCGGAACTCTTCTTCTTGGGCGGTCCATCTTCCTCTTCTTCCTCGAAGATATCATCACTCATATCTTGTACGGGTTCTTCTTGACAGTCTTGACTCTTTGACAATGATCTCATGGTGCTAGCTTGAATCTTGCGAGCATTCTGAGCTTCCCTTAAAGCTGCCAACTTACCCTCCAGAGAGGATATTTCTTGATAGCGAGCTGCATTTTGCTGATCTATCGAAGTAATGCGGCGCTCGTCGGCGTTGCGCTTCAAAAGGCTGATTTGCCCCTCCAACGACATGATTTGGGTCTCCTGCAAATGAATGATATTTTGTAATTCGGCTTGATCTTGAGTGTTGGATTGAGTAGACTGCTCCAAACGTTTGTACAATAGGTTGATTTGATCTTGCAAAGCCGAGATCTGCGATTCTTGCGCTTTGATAGTGGAAGCATACAACGACTTTTCTTCCTTCAAGAGGCCACATTGTGTCTTGGCTGCACGCATTTGCGTATCAATCGCTTGAATCTTACGTTGAATATTTTGCAAATGAGCTTTGTGACGATTTTTCTTGGAAGAACTAGAAGATCTGGATCCGTCCTTGCTATCGTTGCTATCTTTGCTCTGCTCGTAGTCGACCGAAATGTCTTGTAAGGCCTTGATGAGACCGCTCATTTCCAATAGCATCTTTTTGTTGAAAGACTTTTCCTCTTTCATTTTAGACATTTTGCTCTTGGCTTCTGCATATTTGGTCTTGAGCTCCATCAGCTCTTTTTCATGTTGTTTGACCGACTGTCGGAGCTGTCGCGTCCCAGTCGAGACAGAGCCAGACGAAGTCGATCCTGCCGTATTCGTTTCTTCTGCTGTCGCAGCGTCCGCGGACGACCGAGTGGTACGGATGGCAGATCTTGCGGAGGCAGGAGTGACAACATCAACTGGTTCGAGTTCGTTACCTGAGTCACCTCCTAATCGTCTCCAAGCTTCAATTTCTGCCGGATCCATCATGATGCCTCCTTCGGCAGACGATGATCGAACCGCGAATTGACCAGTACTACGAGTATTCAAGCTACGACCACTCCCACAGATGCTATCGCTGTTCTGATTTCTGGCAGATGCAGCCACTTCCCTACCAATTTGATCGTCGCGAATGGGCGAGACCGGATCAACGCCATTGGTGCAAATGGCGATGGTCCTGGGCGCCATGTTGGATTGCGTTTGCTAGAGTGCTACTGGTGTCTTTTTTTCTCTGACACTGTTATCTTGTTCTTGTTTCTCTCTTTCTATTTCTGTCTCTCTTTGATGATGGATGTTTGGTTGTTGTTGATGTTGTTGCTGCTGCTACTGTTGCGGCTGTTTCTGTAGTTATTTTTTGTTAGTCGTCTTTTCCCAGTGTGTCAACTTTTGTCGGTTTGTTCGTCGAAAAATTCGATTTCAACGGGCGCACCTCGTCCTTTCTCGTTTCAAAATCTGGTTCACGTGATTCGGCTATTGACAAGACTCAAAATACCAGGTACTACAGTAGTGCTGTTCATTGGCAAAGCACGAAACGATACTCTCCTCTCTATCTATTGATTGTGAATACCATCCTACTTCGAATTATAGCTAGACAGTCGAGCAGCACGAAAAGTTGTTCTACCTAGCTGGTAGTAGCTAGACTAGCAGTGACATTTCAATGGTATCACCGACGAAAAATTACTTTTTAGGAATACACAAACAACAGCGAAGTCGACAATCCCGTCAGATTTTTTGGATGTTGTTAAGATTGGAGCCTGATTTGTGTCTGCGATGTATTGGCGCACAATAATTAACTTGAGCAACCGAACAAGCTGCTGCATTGGTTCCTTCGTCCCTTCCTTTCTCACTGTCCCTCATCAAACAGGCGCCCGTCGCTGGTTGCCTCCTCCAAAGCTAGCGAAAAAGTCGGCAATCATTGGCATCCTCAAAATGTCTCCAATCACCGGCGTGTCTTGCATAGATTGCGCCGCAATGGGAAAGAATTGACCAAACAGATAAACCAAGCCATAAAATTGACAAATCATTCCAAGAACTGGCCATCGAATCATGACCAAAAAGATGCCGCCAAAGAAACTGATGATGCCTATTTGGCGGACGACACACGACAGAAGCAAGCAATGACTGTAAGTGACAGCGTTTCCCATCACCATATTATTGAAATGACGAAGTGTTTCCTGAAAGGTCCTTGTCACGCACCTCGGATCCGATCGCGTCGGGAAAAGAAACGAAACGTTCGGGAGGGTCCAATAGTCAAGGTCAATCCCAATAAAAACAAGATATCCCCCAGTGCCAACATGGCCGAGTCAAACATGAACAACATTCCCAAAAACAACAGTGTCATACCCTATGGAAGTAAAAGAGGACGAACCAAGAGGTGAGAACAGGCTGGAAGCAGCTCCCAGCAGATCCAAGAATAACAAAAAACAAAGAAGAGAATTGTCTGTTGCGATAGCAAAACAACCAGTTATACTTATCACTGATGTTGACGTGCAATACGTACCAGAGCCAGTAACCCTGTCCCAATTTTGGCATTGTCGCTTATCATTATGGATTTGACTTGGTTATTATTTTCTTTCAACAAGATTAGCTTCTGTTGAGGAATCTTTGAAATTTGATATGATCGCTGCGATGGAGTGCTTTTCTTCAACAAGGAGAATTGTTAACTGTAAATATAAATGAATCCCACTATTTGTTATATGAAGTAGAGACAGAAGGAGAAATGTTTGTTTTTCCTTCTTCAAATTGTGGCTGTTGCCGTGGACGTTATCAAACGTGCTTGGATAATTGCAACGAATGCCGAACTTGCGAATCAATCGATAACCAAAGACTCGGTGGAGATAAACTGTTGGCGAAAGTGAAGATCAACGCAAGGATGGTGTTGCAGTCCATGTAGGGTCTTCTTGAGCTTCTGATAAGTGGATGCAAAGAGTGGGCGTCCAATCGTTGTCTGCGAGGGGTGGCTGCGTGTCTCCTGTTTGCTTTCTTTTGTTGTTGCCGTTTTTTTTTTGTAAACTGGAGGAAATAATGTTTTTTGTTGCTCTTGGACGTATCAATTATGCTGTAGTACCGAGTACCGGTAGTTAAGAACCTACGTTAGGTAGCTAAGAACATACCGGTAGGTACCTACGGTAACCCTTACCGGGAGGCTGAAATACCGCTACGGTCTACGGTAGTCTCGCATTGCCTGTAGCCGGTTCGTATTTCATAGCCGGTATGTCACGGGTGTGGTACAAAAAAAGTACGTATCATAGTCTGTATCTTGAATGTGAATTGAGTCACCAGTTCTACTACCTTACTGTTAATAACTGTAAATAACTGTAAGTGCGGGTAATACGGCTGAACGATCGTATGATATGTACGTAGTCTTGACTGTGAGTCTTGAGGGGTAGACTACATACTTACCGAGTACCGAACGACTACGGTACGTATTATACGATGTTATGAACGTATTAATACTCCAAGTGGCATGACTGTGAATACCGTACGACAGTAGGTCGTCCACAACTTACAAAAGTGTGAAATTATTATCTGTATAAACTGTATCTTACGTAGTACTCTAGTAGAGTACGGTAGTACCTCTCTCTAGAGCTAGAGAGTAGCTAGCTCTACTACTACCTCTAATAGTAGTACCGGTAGTAGGAGAGAGTACCGTATAATAAAAGGGTAATTACTACTATCATAAAGTCTTTCTTTTACAAGACTTACAAGTTCCGAAAATTGATCACCATCGGAGTTTGAGTGCCAAACCACGAAAGACTCACACAACACTCCCTCATCACTTCCAGACTTCATCACAACATCATCATCACAAGAACAACACGATAGTGCACCGCTATACTACTACGTTAAAGACAGGAATTCGCAGCCTACACTGGAAGGAGTAGAGCGTCGCAATCTTTGTTTTTGTTCTTTGAACTGGAGTTGAAAAAGTTCCAGTTCTTCCAATCTCCAAGGTACAAAACAGTCCTCCTCAACAAGCGGAGATAGTTGAATCGAAAATCGCATCATTTCGACTCTCCGCGTTCGTTCTCATCGTAGGTACATGAAAAGGTCGAGTTTTTGGTTGGCAATTACAACCAGAAGGTCGTATATACTTTTCTGACACAACAAAACAGCGATCGAAATCAGCCAATCTCTTCCATTCTTCTCTCTCAACAAATAAAATGGGTAAATTTTTACGCGACAAGGACGGCAATTTAGTCAATATCAACGGTGGTCTGGTCCTCGAAAAGATATTGGACCGCAAACCAAGGGATTGCGAAGAATGTGGATTTCACAAGTGGGTGAAAAAGGACAAGATTTTCATCATTCAACGCAATGCCTTTGGAGGTGCGATACCGAACAAAGGATCGCCGTTCGGTTCAGGGGCGGGAGGTGGTGGCATGGAATGGATTTGTCCCGACTGTGCCCTGATACGGGGACTTCCAGCGGAGCATTACCATAAGAACTTTTATGCTACACCCACGCCCGACGCGCTGCGGATATTGCACAACTACCAACTGGAACGATCGTCAAAACCAACCAGAAATATGGTCGGTGGAGGAGGATGTGAAGCGGGTTGGAGCTTGTTCGATATGACTGGGTTCATGTGCAGCAGCGGTGGAAATGGTGGGTAATCAGGTAGACATGGTATGTCATGTTTGTCATGTATGTATTGATGCATAGAACGAAACTCTAGCTAGCAATGATTGAATTTAGAAGCTATCATAATCGATCTACTAGCTAGTAGTATTTTAGTTGCTCCTGAATGCCCAAAAATGTATTGGGAGGGATAGAATGACCAACTGTTGGAAGTATCATGGACATCCATGTCCATAGTGCATTTGCATTTGACGAGTCTTGCCCACCGCTGCACTCGGAGCCCCTCAGTAGTAGCTTCAATCTCGCAGAAGATTGGCATGGGTGGAGAAAGAAACACGGAATGTTGGTTTTGGGGTGGAGTTCTTGTGACAACAAGTCCCACGTGTCTTGGATTGGTTCCGATTGGTTCTGATCCGGATTATGAAGCAGCATTTGAAGGACATTTCGCCGACCACAGGGTGCTCCTGTCCTGTCCTGTACATAAAAGTATAGCACAGGCATACGGTAGGTGTCATCGTAAAGAATGCTGAAGGACCATTGCGTCACGCCTTGCTCTTCATCGTAGCGGGAAGGATCGCAAACAACCGAATCGTCCGTGATCACAACATCCATTTCTTCCATTTCAAACTCTTCTTGAGAACTGCAGCAGTCAGCAGCACCAAACGGAGATCGAACCTCAATTGGTGGGTGGTAGAGGAAAAGGCTCTCGCCTGCACTTTCCCGGATTTGCCAGTGACGCAAATGCCAACCATGGTCCGCCATTCCGCATTGGCCAAGCAGTGCATTGACGACGGCTTTAGCACTCTGATTAAACGCATTCTGAGAAAAGTTGATCGAGTAAGTTTCACTTGCCACGTCGGTGGTGCGTATAGATCCATAGCTGGAGTCAAATTCCGCTGTTTCGACAAGCTGTTCAGTTTCGTCTGTGACCAAATCTCTTTCTGTTGAATCAACTCCTGCATCCTTTTGCCTTCGAAGGCTATTGGCTGCCATACGTACGAGTACAGTCGCAATCATCAAGATGAAAGTAGCATGCATAGCTGATGAAAGAACGTCAAATATGGCAGGGGATGGATTTGTATCACCAGTGGCTGAGAGTAGCGCCGTTTGGCTCTGAACCACCTCGTGCCCAACGGACTCGTAATCACTTCGTAGCAAACATGGCATTTCCTCTCGCACATGCTTCATCCACAAATCCAAAGTACGGAGACATTCATCTGCAAAGCAGATTTGCTCAGGGGTCGTGGATCGTTGTCCATGTCTATTTGTGACGCCATCTATAAAGGGAGAGATGCGCTTGTACTCAAAATCTGGTACCAGTACTCTGTATGTGGCATTAGTGTCAACAGTCGCTGGGGCTACAGCAAACGCAGGCATGGGGTATTTGGGAGACGCGGGAAATGTTGCCTCCAACTTTTCCAGTACGTTCAACAATTCCTTGCCTGTGACCGGATAATCGAATTCGTAAAGCTTGTCATTGAAGGGACACACTGCAATGACATCATCCCTGGTAACTTTTCCACGAAGTAGCGAATATCGAAAGGCACCCGTGCCCTGAACAAAGACCGTTTGCAGTATCCGATCAGTGTCTTTGGCATTTACTCTTTCCAGTAGTTGTTTCGGAATGATTTCGTTGACATACAGCCCCCACAGCGACGGACTCTGCCGAGAAGAATTAAACCCTGCCTCTAACGGGTAGGTGCGGGAGGAGCATCCTAGAACCTCATGAAGTCCCAAAAGCCGTTGTGTGTCATGGATCCTCTTTGCGAGAGCACGACCAGCTGGAGTTGTAAACTCAGCGTCGCTCCTTGCTCCAATGGCATCGTGCAACGTCTTCTTGTTGGCATCCAAGAAACGATATTCAAATGGAGTTGGAGTGTTATTCTGTGAACCGAGGACAGGGTGTTGTTGAGATAAGGACAAGGGAAAGGACACCCATCCGATGGTGTCTAAAAATCTTCCTGCTTCGAAAGAAAAAGAATGATCATCCAACCGAGAAAATGCTCGACGATGGGAGTGTCCAGTGATAAACAAAACCGGAACAGTTGACCCAACGCGCCTGCGAATGCCATGCAAGATCACTGAAACCAGTGGATCGACACAATCCATGTGCGCCAGTACTATAATGGCTTGGTATGGCTCAGGCGGATGTTTCAACACTTCTCGAAACCAGTGCTGTTCCACCACCTGTTCGACTTGTTCAACAATGGTTGAGACGCAATGGCCTTGGAAGTTGTACAAAAACCCAAACGTCAATAATGTGGCATTGTTACTGCCATGCAGAAAGGTAAATCGATGCCCTAAAGGTACTTGCGTTTCCGCAAGAATTGTGTTGGAACTGAGATAGGAACCGTTCCAGTGGTCCACAAACCCGGACTCAACCAAATGTTGCACGGTGGCATCAAAGTACAACTCGTGATTTCCCACATTGACAGCATCCCAGGGCATTTCCTGCAAAAGCGGTGTCAAGTGTTGTGGAGGAATCGTCGACAAGCCCGTTCCATCCGTGAAATCGCCATTCATGACAAAGAATAAGGAAGAATTGCGAATATAACTGTGTTGATCCTTGTGACTCTGTAATCGTTGGTAAAAGCTCAAGACATCACCATATCCAGCATTAAGGTGCTCCTCGGGATGCTCTCCGTGTCCAGCAATCCACGAATGCACATCCGTAACGACCAAGATGTTGACGTCGTTCCAAGGGAGATTCGTGACGGACGATCTCATGGTCATGATGGGCGCGGATGACAGGAAACCAAGGCGCAAAAGCAGAATTCTAAGGAGTTATTCTAGTCTCACAAACTGAAAGAGATGCAGACAAGGGCAAGTATCAAAGATGCGGTGGATTTGAAATGAAAGTAAGTTGTCCCGTAATACGAAGTAATGATTAACTGTAAAGAACTGATCAAATCTGGACCATCGATGGATCCATGAAAAATATGCGATCTTCAAATCTTCGTTCGTATTATTCTGACGATTACTCTCAAATATGCCGATGCTTCCTCGCGCCAGCCCATCTTTTACTTCGTGTATTAGCCATTCTCATCTCCATGGTTGCTATCAATCTACCGTACTCCGGGGTCGTTAAGAAGCTTTACAAATACTATAGTATTATTACTTACTATACACGCTTACCGTTGTTCAAGGAATGAAATAGGCGTCGCAAATCACGAGGAAAGCGGCTGAAAGCTTGAATGACAGTGCCTCCATCATAGTCTTCATCGCACAAAATCTGGTGTGGATTGATTCTCAGGCCTTTTTTGGCGCGAACCGTTTCCGTGTCGTCCTTCAGCCTAGCGGCAGGTTTGCTGTCGACGGCCTGTCTTTTCTTCCCATCATCTTTAGATCCGTCTTCCACTGGGCGCTGTCCGCTCTTCATTGCCGCAGAAGTAGGGTGAGCTTGATTAGCAACAAGACCAGTCTTTTCTGCCGCTCCTACCAGTGACTTCAGTGTTCGAGGGGATTTGGTTGCAACAGAAGCTGAAATGTTTTCAGGAAGTGGCTGTGGACAATTTGGTTCGTCGTGTTTGGCCGACTGTTCATTGCGGTTGACCTGAAGAAAAGTTCGTGTCAAAATATCGCTCTCTGCCACTTTGAGATCGACTGGCATATTTTCTCCCGTCAGCACGGCTCTCACACGTTGGTAATTGTGAATATCAATCCACACAGATGCTTCGTTACTGATAGGAATCCCATTCAAGCCGTTCTTCGGATCCTGCCAACGAAGAAAAGCCGGCTGGCCAGGGAGTTCCGAGCTCCCAGTGACGTTGGCTATATCATTCATCAATGTGAAAGTAGTTCGGGGAGTGTAATCTGGAAATATCTTTTCAACAACGTCCTTGAAAGTCATGACGCACTTGGTCTTTTCTTGTCGAAGCTGAGTGGCGTGTTTAGTTCCAAAAACCGAAGGGGCCCTGTTATTGATCCGTCGAAGGACTTGACATACATGTGTGTACAGTCGATCCGCACATACCACACGTTCGTCCCGAGCAGTCCTCGGGAGCTTATCTTCAATTCTGCGCTCTCTTTCCTTGGCAACTGCTTTTATGCGGTCATCCAGTTTGGGCGGGGGGTTGTTTGTGAGATCAATTGTTGACTCGCTCTCCTTGAATCTAGGAATTGGAACGTCGTAAGAAGGACCGCGATTATCTTTGCAATCATCCGACGCGGGTGGTTCCAGCACATCTCGTAAGTTCGGATGGGTGTCCGTGCTCCCTCCGCGATCGCGCGTGGTAAGTTCGGATGCGGTGACTTTCATCACTGGTTTGTAGCGTGCCTGGAGAACCTTCAAAATTGCCAAAGCATTTTTGGATTTGGATCGGATGATGCCAGTATCTGTGGCCTGCTCCCACAGTTCTCTGAGTATGCTGAAGAAATTCTTGCAACCTGGATTCAGCTTCCTCTGTATCAAATCTCCGTTCGTTTCATCGACCTTGTACAAGGTAGGTACTGCTACACAATATAAATCATGCCAATGCTTCTCCATTATGGGAAGTGCAGTAACGTCTTGCGGGAAGGGTGTGGCAGGACGAATTTGCATTCTACAGTCGGCACCCTCACTTTCAAGGGTTAATCCCCGGCAACAGTCATGAAATTCCTCAAAGGACAAGCGATTTTTCTTTGAAACTTCCAAGTAGTCGTAAATTTCGGCCACCACTGCTTCGATCGATCGCTTCTGAAAAGGATACCGTACCAAGGCGGCCTCTTCATCCTCACGAGTAACAGCCAGGACGTGTGCCATTTCTCTTGCCTTGTCCTTGTTTCTACTCATCGTTGTGAGGAGTTCTTCGTGTTCTTGTGACGAAAGCTCACGATCTGCACGGGGTATTTTCGATGGGTTTGTAGGCGTGGAAGGACTACTATTCACTTTTGTACTAGTGGTAGTGGTAGAGCAAGAAGAGGGGACTGACAGTGAGGCAGCGTCCTTTGGAGGCATTCCAGCGTATTCTTGCACAGGACGAGTTGGAACAACAACGTCTGTGGTGGGAGTGACACCTCTTTTTCTCTTCCTGTACATGACAGAATCCTCATGCTCAGTTATTGCTTTGTTTTGTCTGTCAGCAGAACGTCTTCTTTTCCGTAGAGAAACTCGTCCATCTTCAGGAGGATTCTTTAACAAAGTCGCATCCATTTCCTTGGGCTGCTGCTGTTGTGTCGCTACATGCTCTGACATTGTCGAGGCATCCATTTGTACAACATCTTCGTTCGCTTCCTTTCTTTTCTTGTTTTTCGACTTTTCTTCTTCTCTACGCTCCCTCCGTTTCTCTTTCCTTTCCTTTTTGGAACGCCGAAACTGCGGATCTATGTTCTTGGCGACAAAGACCATGATACTTTTGGACCGACACGTTGTTGTAACTGAAACGTTTTCAGGAAGGATATCCAGTGAAAAATGGAGCACTTGGTAATCTACGGAGTACCACCAGCAACGGTTTGTTGGTATCCAAGGAGTCGCAGCAGGCGACAACAAAAGACTTTTTCACGAAGAGGTCGTTGTTGCTAATATCCCTGGTCGACAATTTGGCTCTTTACTACAACTGTAGTTCGTAGTACGACCAAGCCTAGCCGGAGTAGATCGAATGTAAGCTTACTGATGGAGAGACAGGCGAGTCGCGAAAACTCTCTCAACCGGAAGGAGGCAGAAAAAAAAGGACGAAGGAAGTAACAAAACAAAAATCTTGGTGTCCTTTGTCGTCGTTGGACAGGTCACATGTACGGAACCACAGAAGGAATCGCCAGCAAAAAGCATAAACGATTCGTGACAATCAATCCCAAAAGGCGGGCTCTAATAATAAAACTACCACAACAACACTAACCAAAAGTAACAACTCCCACTATAGTAGACAACAGCAGAAGCAGACCCAGATTTTGCATTATTTTTTGGCACAATGTGAAAGTGAGAAGCGAGTAGTGTACTTTTTAGTAGGGGTCAAATAAATGGATGGAGGGAGATTTGATGCAAAAAATCTGCTGCTGTAGTATGACCCGCAATCTTTTAGAGGTCGAACGAGTCAAAACCTAAAGAAATCACACACAATACACAGATTGAAGATTGGCCAATAACAACAACAAAAACAACAAAATAAATGGAAACAATCAGCACCATCATTAAATGTTTACATGAACCAAATCGTACCAAAAAAAAGAAAGACATTTTAAAATCCCGGGCCAAAGTGCATCGCAATGATGGCATCGACATTTTGGATTTTGAATCCAGTAGGATTGGGCAATTTTTGGACCCATTCCCGAACAAATTCCATGTCCTCTTCGTACTGAGCAAGAAGCCGGCGTTCTCGTTCAAACTCTGCCTGACGCTTGGCAGTGATTTGTTTGTCCGTCAGGACATCCAAACACGCATCCTCCGAATCTTGTTGTGCCCCATCGTGGACTTGAATGTGGAGACTTCCAATCGTGCTGCTCGTGTAAGCAACCTCTCCTCCCGAGTGCAGTAAATTCCTAACTTCTTGACCGGCCTTGTTTCGAGAGGTTGACCTTTGTTTCGCCGGAGTTCGACGATCTGGTTCCACGACCGTCGGCATGTTGGACTGGGTCTTTGCTTCGTCGATGACATCTCCCCACGGCGTGGCACCTTGCGTGCTAAAGAACGGTTGCAGCACATCAAAATCATCAAGGCCATCATGAAGGTTAGGATTGATTAGAGGCTGGTACTTTTCTTGTTGGTTCGGTGTCGCTGCCAGAGGAACACCACCATCTTGGGAGTGACTGTTCATAAAAGATCCACCCACCACTCGGAAGGCATGGGGATCGTTTCCTTGAAACCCCTGTTCGGCAAAAACATGGGGATTGCCATCATAGTCGACCTTGTGTCCACTCAACAACTCGTTGGCCTTGAACATGTCCGAAACGGACCATCCAGTGGCATCATCTTCGCTAGTCAGAAGACCCGAGTCAATTAAACGAGCGGTAGAAGCGAGCCGATCAGGACTTTTCTGATTCTTGTTGTTCCTCCGGTTGCTGCCGCTACGGCCCTTGGACTTGTCCCGGCCACTCGACTTGTCTCGACCCGACGACTTGTCTCGTTTGCCACGCGATTTGCTCCTGACGTTCTTTTTGATCCATTTGCGCAGATGGTTCATAAAGGGGAAAACAGCAAAGGATTTTTTTGGAAGATCTGTAATATCAAACCACTGGATCAGTCCAACTTCTTTTCGTGCGACGGGTGCAAAGTCAAAACTTCCATCGTCGGGTACGCCATGACAAATGTAACACGTCCGGCGCTTGCCATTCTGTTCGACGAATGTAACCATGTCCTTTTCTTCGTTCAACCTAGTATTCCACGTCACTCGATCCGGCTCTTGTTCCAACCATTCCTTGGTCACGCCCAATTCGCAATGTGGATCAAATCCCGTCTCTTCGTACGTTTCGCGTGCCGCCGCTTCTGTCCCATTCTCCCCTTGATTGATCTTCCCGGCCGGAAACGTCCAACTGTCGCTCTTGTACACTTGACATAACAACACGTGTGTGGCGGCAGTGTTCAACAGGATGCATCCGTAAGTACTGATTTTACGCTTGTAATCCGTAAATTCCTTCCACATTTTGTTGAATTCCATGTGTTGCAGCAGTGGTGAAAAGTAAAAGAGATGCCTAGCAAAGTTCTTCATTTGGGGAAAACGGGGCAAATCCCCTTCCAATTCTCGTTGGTCACATATCATGTCTTCGTAGAACCACCAAGCCTGTTCGAGTTGAAAAAAGATCCGATCGCTAGTCGACAACTCTTCCGGAGGCAAGTTGAGCAAGAACCGAGTATGGACTTCATCTAAGGCATCCAAAAAGTCTTGCGAATATTGTTCTTGATTGGGGACGTCGGACGGTAGTGCCGTTGTCATGGTGGATTCTGTTTATTAGACGTATCGTAACTGACGTATGTACGTCTGTCGGATTGCAAATTGCTGATTGTGAAGGTGGCGGCAATCTTGGAGCGGCCGTACGGTCCAACAATTTTGTCTTTTGAGCAAAACGGTGGAAACAAGGGCGGTTCTAATTGTTCACAAAGCAATGTCCAAGATGGTTGATTCCCTGATACGTACACCGTTGATCACAGTCAATTTGCTTGTGATGGAACTGTCTCTGTGTTTTGCGGAGGGATCCTTTTAATCGAGAGAGTCAATTCGTGAACGAGACTAAAAATTGACTCTGAAAGTGTACTAACGGTAACGGTAGTCTTGGCCCATACTGTACGACAAGCAAAAAATAGTGGAAAGCATCGGCTTTCTACAATAGCAATTCAACCGATTCTACCAAGACCTTCCTGCTAGAAAAGTGATGTAAAATAAGAAATCACCCTCACTCCATCATAATATACAGTCTCTAATAATAGAGAGCACTTTTGCGTCCATCTCACCGTGCAGAAGTCCCGATGACAAAAGATTCGGTGCCAAAAGCTTCACGAGCACACAAACTCTTCCAGGTTCTTGCCATTATACAGTAGTACGGCAATGACCACATTGGCGATGCCCATGAAGTACACTGCATGTAGGTGTGTACCGAAAAGCATCATACTGAAGAGTCCGGTCATGATCACTGAAATGGCCGTGGCGTATCCCTTCAAAACGGAATCGGCATATTTCAGCACTCCCGCCACAATCAATCCGCCAATGGCCGAATTGAAAACTGTCAAAAATGCCCCGCCATTAAAATTGTGAAATAGTCCGTATTGCATAATAGTGGAAAAGTCCATCAAACAGGCGTAGATTCCAATGGTCACCAACGACATGCTGGCCAGCTGGACTTGAGTGTAGGCAAGGCCGTACTGGCCGCTAACAAGTGGAGATTTTTGTCGTTGCGTTTTGATGACCTTTTCTGTGTAGACACTGGCAAAGCCCGAGCTGACGGCGATGCCCAGAGTGGCAAGAATGCCTTTCAAGTTGGAGTTTTTGGCATCGTCTCCAAATCGCATGTTGCATAACATCACTCCGACCGTCAACAACACAAGGCTGATCACTTGAATGTACTTGAGTTTCTTGCCAATCACTAGAGCGGCAAAGGTTGCCGTAAACAACAGTTTTGTTTGTACCAACACGCTGAACATGGCGGCATCCAGATTCGCCAAGGCAATGTATTCCAAGGTCATTTGTAAATTGTAAGCGCTGGCAGGTACCGATACCAACAATGTGTTCCTCCAGTCGTCTTTAAAGTACTGTACAATGCTGTCAAAGGACTTTCGTTCCACCAACAAAATGTATAAAATACTCAACGTTAATTTGGTACATTCGCTGCCAATCACGGCGGCCGACGTGAGAAAATTCGGCTTCTCCTTCATCACGTAGCGCATCAACAGGTTTTTGGAGGAATTTTGTACGGCCAAGAGGATCAAAACCTTCAACCCCATGGAAGAAATACCACTGGAACTGCTACTGTTATTCGCAGCGACAGACACCTTGTCACCACCATCATTTGCAACCAGCGTCAGCGTATCACATGTCCCGTTGATGTCCGTAGATGTCGTTTGCAGCAGCGATGCTGCTTCTTCGTCATCCTCGTTCACTTCCAAGCTAGTCTGTCGCCGTTTGGTGCTTTGCTTGCTGTTAAATCGAGATTCTGTCATTGTTGAGGAAAGTTGCTACGGTATGATAGGATCAGTGACGAAACGGAACGATATGGGAAGATGATAAGAACATTCAGAACAAAAACCAGATGCTGTACGTCGTAGTCAAGTTTTTTACTGTAATGAACTGCATTGGCGAGCGTCGACGGACTCCTCGTCTTTTCCTCACGATTGTTCCATAATTTTTTATTGATACGTCGTGGTGTATTAATAATACCGTACTACTATGATACAGTGTACCGTAGGAAAATCCGTCGTACTGACTGTGATGACAGTGAATACCAGTCCACAGTTAATCTCAAGTCACGAATACTGCTCCAACGTCGTGGAAAGCTGGTGATAAACGAGAAAGAGCATTCACACATCCTTCCCACGACTAGCTAGGGCAGCATTAGACAACCAGCTCCAGCGGTAGATTTACTACTTTTAGTAGCTGCTGTCAGTTCGTCAGTTCTCTAAAAATCCCTTAAAATAGTAGACAAATCTGGATCAGTTAACCGATAAATTGTGCACTGCGTATTCTGTAGATTGAATTGTTACTCTATGTTTGAAAGTCAATGATGGAGGAGGACTGTAACTCCTTATGTAACAGTGGGACCCAATGAGTTTCAATCTTGGGATTGACGTAGCAGTTATAAAGCCATCCATTCTCATCCTTGGTTACAGTACTGGAGGTGTTCAAATCGGGATACGACACGCCAATACGGCAACTTCCTTTCATTTCTCCTTTGCATCGTTTCTCCCATCCCGCTGTATCTTGCGATGCCATGGCCTTGGTATGAAGCATGGTGACTTCCGTCAACTCATTGGCGAATCGCATCAAAGGGTCGGGAGCGGCTTTGCCCCACTTCATTCCTGCCTGGGTTATTTCATCTTCAGTGGTAATGGTATACAGTGTCACAGTAGAGAAATGAACAAAATGTTGCAACACATAGTCGGTACGGTAAATTTGCTTTTCTGCTGGCATTGTTTCCTTTTTGACCAACTGACGGTCGCAATTATAAGTCTGCAGGATAGAACGATTCGTTGGAATCTTCAAATGAAAGCAAGGATGTGGCTGATCACAAATGGTGCGATTGCGAATTGGAACGGGAGGTTCGATCAAGTCGCGACGAGGCCATGCTCTCCACGAGCCAAAGGAAATAATCTTGGTGTTGTTCTGGTCAAGTTCGTCCAAGAACGGCTGTATTGAATTGTAATCCCCTACTGGGGAGATGTATTCGTCGATATCCATGCTCGCCATCCAATCGGTATGAGGGCCAAACCGCAAACGACACGATGATTCAGCAGCATATTGCGAGGACCGTTCTCCTGGACTGTCATGAAATGTTCTGTTGTTGTTGCAGATGGTTGCCGGCCAGCGTATCCTCGTAACCTGATTAGGAAACTGCGATGTGACAGGTTCTAATGTGAAGTCCCCATGAGAGTTGTCGTATACAAAGATGTGATCCATCCCTGTCAACAAATGAAATCGAATCCATTCATCCAATCGTCGTGCCCCATCATCAATGGCAAAGCGATCTCCGCGGGTAGCGTACGACGTGGATGCCCAAGTGCAGGCCACAACACGATTTTTCTTGGTATTTGTTGTGGATTGTTGTAGGATCTCAATGGGAGAGCGATCTACCATGTTTTTTGGAGGAGCTGTCGTGACTTCTGGAAATGCCTTGTAAGTTGGCAAGCATATTGGTATGTTCTCCCATCGCCCCGAATCTTCGATCAGTGGTAAAATATGCGAGTCGCCCCACTCCTCTTGAACAGAAAAATTCTGAAATCCCAGCGACTGATACTTGGGAGGCAAAAAGCGATCCGATGCACCGTATCGAGGAGGCGTTCGAATGGGAACCAGTGTAACAAAAAGCGTTGCTTGATCCTCAACTACCGATGTCCCCTGTCGCACGGTTTCGACCAGGCTTTCCGGTACCGGACATTGAAATATCAGTTGCGAAGTGTGAATTGATTTGTTGTCTTTGTGACCCTCTTTGGTAAAAGTATGACTGGAATGCTTCCGTCGTGCCACATAGTCGTAGTTGAAGTTGAACCTGGACAGCGTTTCCTCACCATTGGAAAATTGGCATATGAACCGAGTTTCTATTCCACTGGGATCGGCATCTTCATGGGAGACCAGCTTGTAGCGTTTCTGATTGTTTTCCTTCCGAAGTATTTGTATGGGGACGTGTTGAAACAAGGCTATTTGAGGTTGCATTTTTTCCAACAATTCCTCTTGATCTGGAGTGGTACCAGTCTGACAGCGTCGCTTGTTCTGAGCTACAAATTGAATATACTTTCCATTATCAGTGGGGAATACATCATGTATCCACCTGCGAAGACGATGCGGGACCTGATAATGAGTGAATTGGCATTCGCAAATTTAGTACTAGTAATGGCTTCACCCAAAAAACTTACGGCAAAAAGGGATCTCCATCAGGATAGTCATCAATGGGCCAGAGTTCTGGCAACTTTTGACAAGAATCAACCCGGGGGTATTCAATGACTTGCAATTGCTCCTTGGTCGTATTTCGAACTGGAAGAGGTTTGATATCCCAGTCGGACAGATACACTGGCTCAAGGTAGGCTCTCAGAACTCGATTTGTAGCCGTCCACGACGATGTGGGGGCCTTTTCCACCGCATGAACGATTTCCTCTTTTCTCGCCAATGGCCCCTTTATTTGCGTTCTACTAGTGTCTTTCTGTCTTTCTCTTGGGTGTTTCATTTCGTGGATATCCACTTCTTCTAACGTTAGTGACACATGCTTCGAGTAAGATCCACCATTTTCATTGACAGGATTGGTACCATTTTTGGACGGGACAATCTTGTTGTGGGTATTCGGTAGCAACTGATTCATTCCTGCTTGTGGTGAGCCTTTCTCTTGTGGATTTTTCAATTGTTGCAATTCTCGAATCCGCTGGATGTGTGCTTTCAGTATCTCATCATTGTTGAATTCTGTGTTGGGTCCCCATTTGCCACCGACTCCAAAATCAGTGTTGGTGTGATGATGTCGGATGAGATAGGCAGTAAAAGCAACATACAAGCTAAAGGCGGTGGCCATCATCCCAACAAAAAACTTTTGCAAGGTCGATTGGGATATCTTGCGACTGTTGGGTAACGAATTGGAGATGATCATGCTGGGAGACCCTGAACGCGAACGTTTTCTCGTTGCGCCTAGAAATGTAGAAGTGGGAGGTGTTGGGGGGGTTCGAAGGCCCATGGTGGCTTATTGTTGTCGTTGTTGTTGTAGAAGAGGGCGTTTTCTATAATATTGTTACTTTTTCCTCTCTTTTCTACGTCACAACCGTTTCGGATCCCTTTGGTTTTCTGTTGACACTGTGAACGCAACTGGATTCTTGACGCACATGTGTCAATGACTCATGCGTACCGTTTCTATTACCGGTAGCTTGCACTATTTTGAATTGCCACAGCTATCATACGTAAAACTACCGAATACGTCGTACAGGAAAGATACAGCAGCTCCTGTTTTGTTTGGACATACACAAGGCAGTGCTGGTAAAGGGGAAGTGCGGTAGTCATTAAAAAAAATGACCAGTTGTTTGGGACAGTACGAGTACCATTTTTCTGATCACAATCCTCAAATCTACGACTTCGAAAAGACGCTGTTGTGATGCGCGACTGAAGTCCGAAATGGCGCCAACTATGGCAGAGCATGGTTCATGCAATGCGTATCACTCACAGTAAGCTGTAATTCTTGTCTTTTCCTGCTGTAATAGTATGCACCGACACAATTAATACTACTTCGAAGTAGTTCATAGCATTTCGTAATATTTCACCTTATCATCGAATGAACTTGCTCCGTGAGTATTCTCGACACCTGCAGACAGAATTAGTACTGCCTTGACTTTGTAGGGGAGGATGCAAATATTGGAGCTGGTGTCAGCGTGGCTGTTGAAGCCATCCAATGAAGATGACAAGATTCTCTGACAGAGGTCTCCCTGCTGGAAGTAATATAATGGAGATGCCTTGTTGGAAGGTTCAAGCCATAAAGGATGCACCATGTCGAGAAAGAGCTGCACCTGGGAGGTCTCTCTCATCGAAACGGGAAAACAAGGATCCATCTGAGGGCAAGAGAAGTATCAAGAACGTCGAACTAAGGAGTCGAGTCCTGTCATTGTTTTATGGCTCTTCCTTCCTTTGCTAAAACATATAATATTATCTTCTTTAGGTCAAATCACACCTTTTTTGGGCTTCTTGGATGTGCACAGCAAGAGCTTGGTACACGGACCATGCCTGAGGAAATCTATGCAAAGAGAATGTAAGAGACCAGATGGAAATGCGATTGCTGTACAGTGTGTGACAAAGGAATGCCTAGCAGCATGATTTGTGTGGATTTCGCACAATCTTTCAGGAGGCAGCGCAGGAGGCAGCAACATCATGTTCCACGGCTGGGACAATAATACTATCTTCCATTGCACTGCTACAGTATCGATAGGAATTGTGTAAATACAGCCACTGTATTCATGCGCAAGCTGCAGCTTTGTCAACCTATTTTTGTAGGGCGTTTAAGGAGGCAAGTCACATCATGCAACAGCTTTCCATCCACTCAGTACTCTGTTTCCCACTTCTCAGAGCAAACTGGAAAGGCAAAAAACCTCACAAATCAGGAAAAGTCCAAACCAGTGAGTGTCAGATATAGCGAGGTCTTCCAAAAACAATGCTGGGATGGCAGCAATAACCACATTAACAACATGTTGGGTGAGGTGATTTCTTCTACATTTTGCAACCCAATAAGGCAGATTGTTTGTGCAAAACAAAACCTGCCATGTCAAGCACCACTTTGACACTCTGTGAAGTTATGTTACCATTTCTTCAACAGAAATGTCATTGTCTACCACAACTCTATCAGGAACTATGCAAAGGCATTGTTCCTCCTACTCCTTCTCTCCCAACCCTAACCCTAACCCTAACCATCCCTTCTGACTAGATAGAGAAGAGAAACATAATCTTTCCGGTCAGATACTGGTTCTACGTGATGCCATGAATAAGACAGCAGTAGCTTGTACCACAACTGGGATGATCTCATCCATTGCACTCCTAGATCGTCTATAGATTTTCAATTCCTCCAGGCTGTGACAAACTTGGGTTAAGTATACGGCAAGGAGATCCACTCGGGGAGGAAGCCTCCTTTTGCATCATTGTTTGCCGTCATTATCACACACCTTCATACTCTGAGGAAGACTGAAGATTGACTTGCGAAAGCAAGACCAAAGACGCTCCTAGCAAATCATACACATAGAACCGTCATTGTTCGAGTACTACTCTTGAGTAATCAAGAAACATCATTTCCCACCATAAATTGATCCCATTGTTCGAGTACTACTTTCGACAGTCTTACCGAAGGGGAAGTAAGGGATAAAATGATGGTGGGATACTAAAAGTATGGTGGGACGTCATAAAAAATCGAGTTTTTTTACTTGTGACGTATGATACTTCAATGATTGATAATGAAACATGACAACATACAACGTATATTACCACGTGACTGATCTGATCCAGATCAACTTTCGATTCATTCACTGAATGACCAATGTCATGTGAAGAGAGAAAGATGATAGGTACACCCTTGTTATTACACCAGTACACGACCTGCTGAAACATGCAAGAGACACACAAACTAGTAGAAGAAAGCCTACGGTAGTATTTAATGATTTTTTATTCTCATGATGATACGACGCATTATTTGCGCATCACCAAGGACCAGTATCGATTGTTTGCCCATTTTAAGAAAAGTCCTTTTCAGTCCAAACTTTTGCTGGGAATTCCTTGCCCAAGCCAGGGATGTGAATCGTTATGGTCTTAGAGGAAGGAGGAGGGGTTTCTTCTTCTGTGTTGTCTTTCTTTTTGGTTTCTCCCGGTGATTTCTTGATCTCTTTCACGTCTTTGACGTCCTTTAGTTTCGCGGCCGAAGCGGCTTTGGTCTTGTCACGTTTGGCTTTATTCTGACGAAATCGTCGAAGGGCTGACTTCAAATATGTCGAATCGACAGGCGTGACAAGATTCGAGGGAAACTCCTTTGCAAATTTGTCAAATTTGTGTTGCCTCTCCTTCCATACGTTGAATTCTGGATCAAGGGCATGCTTCGCTTCGAGCCAATCGTCGTATGCTCTCGCATAGTCGTCGAAAAAATCTTGGAATTCCCGAGGAAATCTGTTAAAATCTTTCCCTTCCTCTTCTGGAGGAGCTTTGACAGGGACCGTCACCTTGAATGACGAGCCCGGAAGGCAGTCTTTCGGTACTTTGACACGTAATCTCTGGCCGGGATTGTGAGGATTGCTGCAAACAAATAACGCAAGTGAGAAAATGAAAAGAGGCATGATGGGAAGACAAATTCCAATTTGTGTCATTGTTATTGCCAAAGAAGGCGTACGTACGAAAAGGTAATGTCATCGCCGGGCTTCTTATTTGGTGGACATGTCAATGCTACCTTCAATTTGGTCTTTCGTTTAGGAAGTTCTTCGTCGGTTAGCTTTTTGACCATGGCAGCACCCTTTTTGTACTGACTATCCAATCTTGCTTTGGTCCGTTTGACCGCTTTTTGTAGCTCGCTCCGTTCCGATGGGTCCTTGTTGTCATTTTTGACTGTTCCGGTCGACTTTTTGCTCTTTGTGGACGTAACCGAGGAGGTGGACATTTTGGATTTGACAGAGGTTGGCTCCTCCGGTTTGGATGTACTTGTCGTCGTCGTCGTCGTCGTCGTCTTTTTCTTTTTGGCTGGTGGTGTTGCCGAATTGTTGTTCGGAGGACCCGAGGTTGCCGTCGACGCTATCGACTTTCGCTTCTTCTTCTTGGAAGCTTTCGTGTTTTCTTTATCCTGAAGGGGATCGTAATTTTCACCGTAGTCATCATTTTCCAATTCGAGGTTCCCCACATTGACAAAGAAATCGCCATCTTCTTGTTCGAGCTCTACCTTGGTGAGTGTCGTCGATGCCATGACCTGTTCGGCAACATCTCTTTGGAGATCCGTGTCATCTAGGAAGCTATCTTTCGAATAGACCGACCCCTGTCCTTCTGAATTGTCGTCCAAGTTCTGACCATCATCGTCATTATCGTCTATCATGACCCCCTTGACGTACTTCGCTTCCAGATAATCAAGTACCGATCCAAACTGTTCCGGCTGGGGGATATGTTCCAACTTTTTCTTTTTGCTTGTGACGACAGCCTTTTTCTTTTCCTTGTCATGTTCTTCTTCGTCTTCTCCCATCATTGGATCATCACTGTCGATAATATCGTCCTTCGGATTCTTCTTTTTTGCGACTTTTTGCAGCGTCGGAAATCGATTGTAAATCGACTGAATCCTCTTGGCTCGTGTCTTTTGCAATGCCACCTTTAAATCGGCCGTGACATCCAACGGAATGAGGACAGTGACGGCATCTTGAAAGATTTTGGGAACATGATATCTCTCTCGTTTCTTGTTGTGACTCGACTTCTTGTGGTGGTCGGTTGGAGGAGGGATGTCTTCTTTCACGTTCTTTTGCTGTTCGTCATCACTGTCATCGTCACCGTCTTGTTCTTTGCCGTCGTCACTACCATTTCCCGTATCTTGTTCCATATTTCCATCGTCTTCTCCTTCTTCATCATCATCATCTTCACCATCATCGTCTTCTTCTTCATCATCACTGTCATTCCCAATTTCTTCGTCGGCTTTGTTGCTTTGGTCTTCACCACCACCACCACCCTCATCATCACCATCATCGTCGTCTTCTTCTTCTATTTCTTCGTCGTCATCGTCATCCTCCAATTCTGCACCCATATTACTGGTATCGTCCTCATTTTCATTTTCATCCACGTCCATTGCATTGTTAGAGGCATCCTCACTGTTGATATTGTCGTGACTGTTATCGTCGTCGTCATCGTCGTTGTTGTTGTTGTTTTCGTCGTTATTGTCCGACATGGTGTTTATTGTTTATTGTTGTTGTTGTACTGTGAAAATAGGATGTGATGTGATATGATACTCTACTTTGTATGATGAAATACTAAACAGTACACTTACAACGACAACAACAAGCGGTGCGTATCATATGGCAAAAAAGTTGTATTTTGGAATGAATGGTACAACCTTCACTTGGGAACTTTGACTGTGAAAAGAGAGGCGAAGAATAAAATGTTATAAATATAATATATACGGTATATTGTTTATATATATCAAATCGCTACTCTCATTACTAGTAGAGCTCTAGAGAGAGTAGCTAGCTCCTCCACAATCCAAGTTTACGTTGGAACAAAGTAGCGCTCGCTCGAATCGTATCGTATCGTAACTCTATTGTCTTGTGCTGATCCGATTGTTGTGAAGCGGTGTTGTGTGGAAAAAGAGAGAGGGATTGGATGGATGATTTTTTGATCAAGAGGCCTGATGATGTTGTGATGACCAAGTATGATACGGTACAGAGACTACGGGTACGAAGTCTACTACCGATTCAAACATAGCGTCGGTAGGATTATTACCGATACTGCTATCATATGTCCTCTCCGTTGTATGATCAGTACGGACTTCGACGTTACCCGTAGTCATACATTTCATACATACATATATATATATATATTATTACACTATAAATACGTATTATTTTTTTAATCATAATATTAGAATAGTCTACCTCTACTCTAGAGTAGCTAGCCAAAATCAGAAAATGGCACTTTTTATGTCAGAGTCTCCACCTAAACAGTTGTTAGCGTTAAGTTTTCTTTCCTTACTCCAGTAGCTAGTAGTAGACTACCGGTAGCTACTAGAGAGAGAGAGAGTTCTACGACGTAGGAGAATGGTACTTATAAAATGATAGACAAGAAGAAGAAGGAGTTTGTTGGTGTGATTTGTTTTAAAATAATAATATAGAGTAGTAGTGTGATGATGAGATGAGATGATGCGATAAAAGTACGACTACCGTAGTACGCCTTTTCAAAAAAAAACTGTGTTTTTTTTGAACCCATCGGAAGGACACAGGATGGATCATTCGACAGGACGTAGTAGTACTCTAGGTGGTGATGCCTGCTCTTTTTTTACTTTTGTGCTGATCGGAACGGGGACATGCTGCAACGATAATATATTATTATGCTTTTTTTTTTGAGATCTTGAAGGTACGACAGGTACAGCAAGTACAGCAGTTACTACTGGTGGTACTGGTGGTGGTGTTTGTTTGTGTTGGATCCAATTTTTTTGACAAACAAACACACACACACACATAGACACTGGAAAGAATTTCCCCCGTTTAAAAGATCCAAGATCGCACCGAATGGTAATATTCTCGTTGTTGAGTGCTTCGCGGTAAGCGCGTGGCTCGGGCATAAAACAAGTGTCCAGCGTTGGGACGGACCCAAATGCGGTCCAATCGACACCACGCCACTGGCAACAGCTGGACGTCCGCCTGACCTTGCTCGTACGTAGTGCATTGCACCACTTGCACCAAGCAAGCGTTTTCACCGGGTGCCAGTCGCGATCCTAAATTCGCGTGAATTAACAGGGGAGGCGTTACCAATCCGTCCCGAACCGTCGGTCGGATGGTCCCTCCACTCATCGACGTCACTGGATCTTCCGTCGCTTGCATCAGGTCATGCATCATGATACGGTACCGTGGTTCAAACAAATGCAGACCGTACACCTGTCCGATACGCAAATGACACGGCATCACAAACATGGGCGCATCAAACTGAATGTGTGACGTATAGATTTTCTGGTACAGTTGCCTGTAGGATACTACTTCATCGGCAAACTGCGATCGGACTTGCTGCAGGAGCTGCAGTGGTGGAAGCACGGCAGAAATTTGTTGTTGCGGTCCTTCCGTTTCATGTTCCTCTTCCTCCCCTTCTCCATCTTCTTCTTCTTCCGAACGCTGTGATTCCTGTACTTGTGATTGCCGCTTCTGCCGTTCCAACTCCACAAATTTTTCAAGCGGCAAGAGACGTTGTAGACCATCCACCCAAAGTGTCCCGTTCTCTGGATGTTCCAGCTGTCGTTTCAAAACGGGGTCCCAAAAGAAATCGAGATCCGATAGCTGACGAAATTCCTTGTTAACTCGAGGCAGCGTCGACGTCAATGCACCAGGAAGGTAGGTATAGGAAATCTGTTCGTTTGGATTCCGTTCTTCCATGGGCCCCGTAGCGACAAACGACAAGATGTGACGTCGAATTTCTATCCCCAGATCTGCGTACTGTGGAAACCCTTGGCGCATGTCATCACTGGTGTTTGTGGTTGGTTTCGACTTCGATCGACGCTTCCCCAGTGACTTGTTTACCAGATGCATCATGTTGTTCCCTCTTTACGCGGAAACGATGCAGACGTACAGAGATGTTCAAGGGAATCTCCTCACAAAACTCTTGTCTTTCAAGTCTTTTTTTTTTTCCCCTCCGGATTGGCCACACTCACCGTCAATACGATGAATGAATGATTCAGAAACCGGACTACTTTCTCACTCTTCTTTTGTTTGGTTTGATCTACTCCTCAAACAAGAAATTGTTATTACAGTTTTTACGTATCATCCTCATGGAATAATCCAACATTGCGAAACGAATGTAGTTGTTCCTCATTCCTTCGTCGTTTTTGTTGCGTCATCGCTCTTACAGTTAAAAAGGTGCGGATGGATCTTTTTTTCGATGACGCTCGCGCACGCTCGCCTATCTTCATCTAGCAGAATTCCTTTCATTGCGAAGGATCTTCACAATGAAGTATCCTTCTTCTGTTTTCCGAAAAGTTTTGTCGGTCAGCTGGTGGAAACGACCTACTTCTCTTGCTTTACATTTTAACTTTATATATTGAATTATCCGCTACTTTAGACTACTTCCCCATTGGTTCTATCGTCTTCTAATTGTTGTGGCCGGGGCTGCCCAGCCAATGACACAAAGGTTGTGAGGCTAGAATCGTTGAAAGCCTGTTCGAAATGTGCCGACCGGTTGGCCACATCCTTTTTCCCAATAGCGATGGTCGTCTCTTTCCAACATGGTTGTAGCAGTGACAGAATCTCCAAGGCGGTTGCCGTGGGTAACATGTCATCCTCACCATTCTGTTTTGTTTCCTCTGGTACCGGTTCTGCCTTGTGCGCTAATGTCACTTGCTCCGCTGCTCCATGATCGCCCCAGAGCAATCGACCAGTTGCCGCCTCGATGACTCGTGAGAAGTACATTGTTGGCAACATCCCATTAATTCCTTCCGACAACAAGACACCATTGTCACTTTCGTAGAAGGTGATCCCGTCGTCGGCACATTTCGCTGCATCGACGTATATGTAGACTGTGGCGGATTTTCGCATTCCCGAAATAACATGAGCTTGATCAGGCAAACCCGCCGCAAAGTGAATGTGCGTACGATTCATTTTGGATAGGCCTTGCTTTTGGATCGCATTCCAAGCGTCACTGTAGGTTCCATGAACGATGCAAGGTAAGGACCTCAGCTCGTCTGGCGATACCTGGCGCAACAGTAGATCGGGGTTGATAAAAGACATGCTGTGACCCTGATTGGCACGAATGCAGAGAATCTTGTCGTTGTCGTTTGCGTCCGAATCGTCCTCTTTCTGGCGGGGATAAAACAAGTGTCGCGGTTGGTAGTCCAGTTTGAATCGTTGCTTATCGTTACCATTGACAACCTCTTGTATGGCTTCCAAAGTGGGTTTGGCGTGTGCAATTTTAGAATGACGACAGCCCAAAATCTCCTGTACGGGCACATAACCGTCTTCGCGAATAGTCAGGCCGATTGTTTGGGCATTGTGGCGTAAAGCCCACGACAAGGCTCGAGATAGCTTTTGGTTATGTTGTGAATTGCTGTTTGATGTACTTTCATGATTGTTGAGTTTCTTGGAGTTGAGTACACTGTGGTTCGGGTAACTACGTTTCTTGTTCGAGGAATGTGATCCGCAGGCTGCCTTATAAGTAGATTGATGTCCATCCAGGTAATTGGACAAGGAGTTGCCAAAAATGATCACCTTGTCAAGGCATTCCCAATTGGAGTATAATAGGTTGGCATAGAGCGCCATGGGGCAATGTGGCATGAAGAATAAGGTATGTTTCTGTTCGGAAATGGTACGAAAACCACGCTCGTTATGATCAATCACGTGGACTTGCAACGTGTTCTGGAGAAAGTCTCGTTCTTTGGCTGTCATTCGTGGCTCAAAGTAGTACATGGAGATAACTGCTGTGTCTTTCCCCGCATCTCTCGACTTTTGTAACCGCTCCGAGTAATACTCACGAAGCATCACAGCCAGAGCTAATTGCCACAGGGGTGCCGAGGGTCTCTTTGCATAGAAATTGCCAATGCCATAACACACTACATCTTTCACAAGAATATATGGTTGGTCGTCGCAATAGGCAATCAAGGACCGGTAAAAATCACTATACAACAGTTCGCCTTGACATTGTCGCAAGGATGCTTCCACTTCTTTTGACGAAACAGAAACATCGTCCTCTGTCTCATTTACAGTTAGCGTCATGTTGTTCATGGCGGCAGACAGCCCAATTGTTTTGGTGTTGGATCGTCGGTTGCAGTTATTACTACGTCCTCCGCGGCGACGACTTTTAGTGGTTTGGGTGGTCCACTCCTCTTGGGTTTGTTGTTCGTTCATGAAATTACTGCTGTCAAACCGTCGTGTCTTTCTAACAACTTGAAAATGACGCTTGAAAAGAAAACAGCTCCTGCAAAGAAGCGATCACAACCCAGCGGCAATCTTTTGTCGTCGTCGCCATCGTCGATGCAACATTTTCTGATGTGTAATGAAAAATTGAAAATGCGCTGTGTACAACAAATCATTTATTAATAATACGACAGTAACAGTAATAATGATATTATATCAATATCAATATAAAACAAAAATATGAATATGTTTTTACTGTTAAGACCAAATTTACAGTTAAAAAGTCAAAAACCACTTTCGCCTACTCTTAGCTAGTAGAGAGCTATCATACGCCGTAGGCGGAATTTTCAACCAAAAAGATACCTTTTTTACAGTTAATCAAATTACCTGTAATCAAAATCTCACCACAGCTTCTACGCTACAAACACCTTGCTATCTAGGTACCGGCGGTACCGGTAGTTGTTTCTTTAGACACCGCTCCTTTCTTCAATGTAGCAACGGCTTGACTGCCGTTGCAACACTTTCCTTCACACTTGCATTTTGATGTGCACTTCTTTGCCTTGTGGCACCTGCAGAAATGGGTACACTTCTGGCCCTGCAGCCGCAGCCCCTTTTTTGACATCATCGACGCCTTCCACCAGTTTGAAAGCCTTTGGAATGGAAATTTTTTTGGGTGAATTCCTATTGGCAAAATTTCCTTTCGCACCCTCTCCAGGCTAGGTGTCAACGCCACATGTCTGGTTGTCGCTCGTTACTACATCGAATTCGGAGACTTCCTCGGAGTCTGACGTCTGTTGGTCCGCGTCCTTTTTTCGTGATCCATCCGATGTGCATTTCACCTCCACTGGACCAGCCTTTCGCTCTTCATTCTTTTTCAGCAAGGCTGCTGCCTTAGGGTCCCCGTCCCCTGTTGTTGATTCATCCAATGCCCATTTCACGTTTGTGGGGATCGCCTTTCGCTGAGCTTTCGGCACCCAGTTGATATGTTTGCTGCACTTTTCAATGAGTTCATGGAATTTTTTAACAACGGTCGGCCGGTACTTACCAGGCCGCAAAAGCGCCAGAGCGATGTCCTCTGGAAGAAATGTCTTCCACACCTTCAAACAGGCAACAGGCCCACAGTTATATCCGTCTTTTTGCGGAAGCAGCTTGGTACTCTCTACGGACCACTCTTGGACTCCATCCACGCACAAGTAAAGTTTGGATTTTTCCTCGAACCAAATCGAAGCATCCAGGGGAACAAGTTTCGTCCTCTGCATCACAATAAGAATGTGACAATACCAGTTTTGTAGGGACAGTGGTATTCCGTCACACACGAATACCCGCCTCTTCTTTCTGTCTATCTCCAGCACGGCATAAGGGCCGTCCTCGTCAGATTTACCGCAGTGCATCTAACTGACATATCAGAACTTTTTTATGAACATACTTTGGTGGGACGTTTCCAACGTCATACGCATGAGTAGAATGTTTACCCTTGCTCATGAATTTAATCAACATATTGGAGGGTGGGATGTTTCCAACCTGACACACATGAATCAAATGTTTGAAGGTGCGAAGAGATTTGACCAAGATAATAGAAATTGGAATACATCAAATGTGGAATTTATGAATGAAATGTTTAAATATGTACAGGAGTAAATCAAGATATTGGGAAGTGGGATGTGACCAACGTCAGATACATGAGAGGAATGTTTTGTGGGGCTGAAAAATTCAATCAGTTCATTGGAGGGTAGAAAGATTCCAATGTGCGAGACATGAGTGGAATGTTTGGAAATGCACTGACATTCAACCAAGATATTGGTCAGTAGGATGTTTACAATGTGAGAGATATTAGTGAAATGTTTAAAGGTGCAGAGAAATTTAACCAAGATATTGGAAATTGGAATGTGTCAAATGTACACTCTATGAACTACATGTTTAAATATGTACAGGAGTTTAAGCAAGATATTGGGCAGTGGGATGTGACCTATGTCGGATACATGAGAAAAATGTTTTTTGGTGCTGAAGAATATGATCGATGCATTGGAGGTTGGAATGTGTCCAACGTGAGAGACATGAGTGGAATGTTTGGAAATGCACTGGCATTCAACCAAGACATTGGAAAATGGGATGTTTCTTACGTGAGAGACATGAGTGGAATGATTTAAGGTGCTGAAGAATTTAATCAATGCATTGGAGGGTGGAATGTTTCCAACATGACTGTTTGGAAATGCACTGGTATTCAACCAATGCATTGGACAGTGGGATGTTTCTATCGTGAGAAAGATGAGTGGAATGTTTGAAGGTGCAGCGGAATTTAACCACGATATTGGAAATTGGAATGTATCAAATGTTATGGATATGAATTCAATGTTTGCAAATGCCAGCTGCTTCAACCAAGACATTGGACAGTGGGATGTTTCCAATGTGACAGACATGAACAGAATGTTTTATGGTGCTGAAGAATTTACAGTTAATCAATGCATTGGAGGGTGGAATGTTTCCTATGTACAAGACATGAGTGGAAAGTTTGGAAATGCACTGACATTCAACCAAGACATTGGTCAGTGGGATATTTCCAGCTTGAGAGACATGAGTAGAATATTTTGAAGGTGCAGAGGAATTCAACCAACATATTGGAAATTGGAATATCTTCAAATCTGGAATGTATTGATCAAATGGTTGAACATGCAAGAGCACTCTCTTGAATTTTTTGAGATTTGAGGACATGTCTACCAGTAGTGTTATTTGCCCACACCACATGCTTCCAGATGTTGTACAGGCAATTTCTAGCCCTATTTTGATGATGATAATCCGTCTATTTGTTGTTTCTACCAAAGTGGCACTCTATATCTCTCATCCCATATTATTGAACTGTAGTTGTAACATAAAGATCTGACTGTCTGTCCACAAGCCTGAATCAAAGTTGGATTTGTGAGAACAGCACCTGGTGTAGCATCACTGGAGAACTGTTGTCACCTGCCAGAGAGCTAGATGCTGCAACTATCCTCCCAACATTGTTCGAATCAATATGATCAGCTGTAGACCTATTTTCGTAGGCACGATCCACCTCATCTTTCACGTCTATTCTGGTAGCTTTCAAGTCTATTTCTAAAGTTGACTCACCAGCCTACTTGTAGCCTATGTGTTTGTCAGAAATGGCGAGGAAGCCAATAGTCAACCAATCATCAGAAGGACACAATTTATCACAAACGTCACACTCTACTATTATCTTAGCTTCTTTGTTCAGCGGCTCGGTCAAGATTTCCGATTCAGACAGGGTCATCCCGTCCAACACTACCGGCTAGGCCAATGCCGTTGTTACATCCAGTTTGGTAACCCCATTCAACAAGACCAATCCACATGCAAAGACAGCCAGGAGATTGGCACGGGTTTCCAATGTCAATGTGTCTGCCGTAGCGGTAGACACGTCTAATAAAGCCAACCGATGGATGACCAAAGCCAACAAACCCACAGACCAAAGGACAATGGACACGATATCGGAAGAAAGCCAGGCGAGAAGCATGAGAATTGTCTGACTGTTGCGGGGTTGCAACTTTGCTGTAGGGATGGATGTTTTCACGATAAAGATAGCATGACTTATGAGAAGTGCAGTGCACGTACAGTAGTAGATGTCGTAGGAAGCGCATTTTGGGATGGCGTTGCTTGAATCCAATTTTGTACAATTGAAGACTTGGGTCGTGTCCTACTTTCGTCCAGAAGCCGTCCAAGGATTGGTTGGCTATTTGCGATTTGGATTGTTGGAATTCTTGTCGGAAAAGTCACATCCCTGTTGTTGGAATGTAGACTCGTTGCCCGACCAAAAATTTCCCTTGGTCTTGTTTTCGCACGGTCTAGCCGGTACGTACGAAATGTACACGGAACTTTGTCAGCACATCGCTTCGCTGGGATACTGTGTGGTGGCCTTGGAACATCAAGATGGATCGGCGGCTTACGCTCATGATGGAAAGAAGGTTATTCCCTACAAAAAACCCAACGACGAACCGTATTCACGACAAAAGGTACTGACCATGTGAACACCAATGTTGCAACAACGTGTGGAAGAACAAGAGAATGTTATTCGATACTTTGAGCAGGAATCGGCAGGGCGTTCCAACAATGACCATAAGAACAGTGACAACAGCAACAACAACAACGATACCAATCCCATGCACCTTTTGAGAAAGGTGATTCAAGCGACAGATACCCAAGACTTGCACTTGGTCGGACAGTCCTTTGGAGGAGCTACGCAAATGTTGGCAACGCAACAATGGACTGGCAAATCTAGGAAAAAGTCCATGCCACGACCAAAATCCCTCTTGGTCATGGATTCGTGGGCCTTTGCCTTGACAGAAGATGTGGTACAACAGGGTCTATCCAAGAATGACAAAACCCAAATCAACATTTTGTCGATCATTTCCGAAGATTGGGAACAGAACAACGTGGAACGTCTTGAAGTTGCAGAATTCCTCAAAAGTTCGGAAGCAAATACCAACAATCACATACTGTCAATGGTAGCGCCCGATGCCATCCAATAATCCTTTTTGGATTCCGAAGCTTGGTTCCCGTCCTTGGTGGCGCGACAAGTGCGCAATCCAGGAAAGGGAGAAGATCAACATGTGACAGTACGAGCCACAGTACAAGAATGGGGTCGAATGAATGAGAAATTGAACACAACGATGGAGTATGGAAAGGAGAAAAGACGTTCACGGAAGAGTCCAAGTCTCAGACCCTGGATAGTCGCCTCCTTGATGTTGATCTCTATCCTCTGTGCGAAAGTTTATCCTGCAATGTCATTTTGATCTTCCTCCTTTGTCACAAGGCGTTCAATGTCATCAAAGTTGGGTGTGATCGACAAAAGTCTTCAATTGTACAAAATTGGATTCAAGCATAGCCATCCCAAAATGTGCTTCCTACGACATCTACTACTGTACGTGCACTGCACTTCTCTTAAGTCAGGCTATCTTTATCGTGAAAACGTCCATCCCTACAGTGAAGCAGCAACAGTCGGACAACTCTCATGATTCTCACAAAACGTAACGAGTGCGTACCAAACCTGAGTTAGGGTTGGGTGGATCCAGGCACAGTTGAAGCGTTGTCAAAATTCACTCCAAAATGCCAACAAAAAACTCAGGTTTGGTACGCACTCGTTACGTTTGTGAGAAATATGAGAGTTGTCTGACTTGTGGGGTTGCGGCTTCGCTGTAGGGATGGACGATTTCACGACAAAGATAGCCAGACTTATGAGAAGTGCAGTGCACGTACAGTAGTAGATGTCGTAGGAAGTACATTTTGGGATGGCGATGCTTGAATCCAATTTCATACAATTGAAGACTTTTGTCGGTCATTTCCTTCACGCTTTGGACGAGGTATTCGATCCCGACTTTCTTGTGTACCATCCACATGGCACTGTGGCTTCAAAGTGAGAAAAGTCAACTTTAGAGAACCCATCGATCCGCATGGCACAGTCCAGGGAGTTCAGGATCATCACGTAGAATTTGAGATAGTCAAGATCATATTGCTTGCCGTGAAGCATTTGCTGGATGTCCGATATGTCGCTTGGAAATAGTGCTTGGCGTTTCGTGACACAATACAGACGGTCCTGACTCTCTTTATCAAGCCATCAGTTGACATTGTCGATGCTAGTCGAAGTCGTAGGGTTGCCGGAGCAGGAAAAGGCTTGGTGATGTGGGTGATGAAGACAAGGATCACGGGAATCTTTGGAAAATTTCAAATATCACGATTGGCAAAACTCCCGATAGGCTCCAATTTGGTTATTGTGACGGTGCAGAAGGTTCAGTGCGGCAAAAAACTTTTCAGCCAGTCCTTGTTGTTCACCGTACCTTCAGAAGACACTTGCTTTTGGTAAATATCTACCAAAGGACAATCACTAGTGCCCTCAACATACAGCGGAGTCTTTGCGGGAAGGAAGCGGCGCCATTGCTTTTGTGACTGATGCTTGCGACAAAGGGCCATGCATTGTTGGTGATAAGTAGAATTAGCGTGCTATCGTAGTCACCAATAATGGCGAGGAAGTTCCAAAACATTCGGCACAATTTCTCGTAGTTTGTAAGGGTGAGTGGTGCCAGGGAAAAGTTGCCAAATCTTGGTGAAACTGCAACGTGTAAGTCATCTTTGGACAAAAAGTGACAACATCTTTCTTCACGACACATAATATGTCGATACTTCGCTGATGTCTTACTTTCAAACGCATCGGGATGAGTATACATCTCGTAATATCCGCCATGGTTTTCAAGCCAACGGAGGGACCTTTCCGGTAAAATCAGCTTGTATTTGGAGCATGCTTCAAGGATTTTTTCCTTGACTACAACCAGGAACTTCTTTTCAAGGGTAGGGTTGTTTCGCATGTCCAGCGACCAGTCATACGAGGGATCCTCGAAGAACGGGGAACGGGGCCTGTGGTCCTTCATTGATCGCAGGCGAGAGGTTGCTTAAGGTATTGGAGTAACTATGGGAGGCCATGGTGGATGTTAATGTTCCGTAATGGATGGAAGTTTCCAAGGGAGCTGAAAAAAATACTACTCCGCATTCCGGAGTACGTATTTTGCTATTTACAGTTAAAAGTTACGGGAGGTATGATGATGCTACTAATCAAATACATCATTATCGCGGTGGGATGTTCCGCAACCGCATGAAAGCCAAAATTTTGTATCACAAATGCGTCATTTACAAAATTGGATTCGTGCCAAGACTCTTTCTTTACATGAATGAAATTACAAATTTTACAAATTTTTTTACAGTGAAGAGTGACTTTATTACTGTGAGAACTTATCCGGGATACCGTTGTAGCAGTACGTTGTAGTAGTACTACGAGTATTTTACCAGGTAGGTACCGTATAGGTACGTATTACGTGGTACGAGTACCGTAGTAGACTGCGGTACCAGGTACAGGTACGATAGCTACGTTGTACTACCTACGGTAGGTACTCCAGTAGGAGTACGACGTAGTACAAACATTCTATCATACCTGTTTGGTTTTGATGTTTCGGAAGAGAAACCGGTGGAGACTCCTGCTACTCCGAGTATATTATTACATCCAATTATTTTCTATTTCATTATTATTCTTGCAGCAATATGCTAACTTTTCTCATCCGAAAGCTGCTACTTACCTTGGGATACCCTCGATTGGAACCATCGGGCCACCTAGTTGGTCCCTATCGACACATTGGTGCCCTGCAGGTGAGGATACCCGACTCGACGGCCTGTCAAATCTTCTATCCCAGCCAAAGCAACAATAACAGCAAGAAGAACAACAACAGGTCAGTACCCTACTTTCGTCCAGAAGCCGTCCAAGGATTGGTTGGCTATTTGCGATTTGGAGATGGATTGTTGGAATTCTTGTCGGAAAAGTCACATCCCTGTTGTTGGAATGTAGACCCGTTGCCCGACCAAAAATTTCCCTTGGTCTTGTTTTCGCACGGTCTAGCCGGTACGTACGAAATGTACACGGAACTTTGTCAGCACATCGCTTCGCTGGGATACTGTGTGGTGGCCTTGGAACATCAAGATGGATCGGCGGCTTACGCTCATGATGGCAAGAAGGTTATTCCCTACAAGAGACCCAACGACGAACCGTATTCACGACAAAAGGTACTGACTATGCGAACGCCAATGTTGCAACAACGTGTGGAAGAACTAGAGAACGTTATTCGATACTTTGAGCAGGAATCGACAGGGCGTTCCAACAATGATCATGATAACAGTGATAACAACAACAGCGACGACGACAGCAACGATACCAATCCCATGCACCTTTTGAGAAAAGTGATTCAAGCGACAGATACCCAAGACTTGCACTTGGTCGGACACTCCTTTGGAGGAGCTACGCAAATGTTGGCAACGCAACAATGGACCAGCAAATCCAGTAATACAAAGTCCATGCCACGACCAAAATCCCTCTTGGTTATGGATTCGTGGGCCTTTGCCTTGACAGAAGATGTGGTACAACGGGGTCTATCCAAGAATGACAAAACCCAAATCAACATTTTGTCGATCATTTCCGAAGATTGGGAACAGAACAACGTGGAACGTCTTGAAGTTGCCGAATTCCTCCAAAGTTTGGAAGCAAATACCAACAATCATATACTGTCGATGGTAGCGCCCAATGCCGTCCATCAGTCCTTTTCAGATTCCGAAGCCTGGTTCCCGTCCTTGGTGGCACGACAAGCGCGTAATCGAGGAAAGGGAGAAGATCGACATGTGACAATACGAGCCACAGTACAAGAATGGGGTCGAATGAATAACAAATTGAACGCACCGACGGAGTGTGGAAAGCAGAAAAGACGTTCACAGAAGAGTTCAAATCTCAGACCCTGGATAGTCACTTGCTTGATGTTGATCTCTATCCTTTGTGTGAAAGTTTATCCTGCAATGTCATTTCAATCCACATCCTTTGACACAAGGCGTTCAATGTCATCAAAGTTGGGTGTGCAGATGTCCCCACCAACACTGTCTTCCCTGTACGCCAGCAAAAAGGCGGAGGATGCTTCTGCTGCTCCTCCTACTTCAGTCCAGTTTTCTGCCAGTTTCAACGATAGTTTGGTATCCAGTGACAATCCACTGGATCAACTTCTCGCCTGGCTTTCTTCCGATATCGTGTCAATTGTCCTTGGGTCGGTGGGTTTGTTGGCGGTGGTAATCCATCGGTTAGCTTTGTTGGATGCGTCTTCCACTACGGCAGACGCATTGACATCGGAAACCCGTGCCGATCTCCTGGCTGTCTTTGCCTGTGGATCGGTGTTGTTGAATGGGGTGACCAAGCTGGATGTAACAACGGCGTTGGCCGAGTCGGTAGTCTTGGAGGGGACGACCCTATCCGAATCAGAAATCTTTTCCGAAGGGGTAGATGAAGAAGCAACCAAATCTCTATCCTGGGCACTAAACTCTCTTTTGACTGCGACACCTGCCAAATCGGCCACAATACTGACTCAGAACAGTAATGGCCAATGGAATGTCTGTAGCCGTGCCGGTGTCGTCCCCTCTTCCACCAAAGCTATGACGGTTTTGAAAAGGACTCCCATTTTGGATCGTGTCGGTACACCGGGCAACATCAAAGAAACATATTTGCCTACACTCCAAGCTCTACCCGGACGAGTGGAATTCACCTATCTGCCTTCAAACACGCAGTTGGCATTGCTGATACCCATTTCTTCTGGCATGGTACTAGTATTGGGAAGCAATGCCGCCAAGAGCTTTTCACCGAGGGATATTGCATGGAGTCGAGTGGTTGCGGAGAGGATAGGAGAATATCTAAAGTGAATGTTCATGTTCATGGCCTTCTGAAGACGACCTATGTATATATTATGTCTTGAAACATCGGTGATAGATCTACTAAATATCAATGAAAACCAGACATGTTATCCAAACTCCTCCTTAACCCTTTGTTTCACGAATAATTATTTAATGTTCTACGACGTACTTGGTATTAATAGTATTTTTATGAACTTCATGCAAATCCGGGACATGGCAGTCTCGTTGATGGGTAGGTGGCAGCTACTTTTCCACATACCACTGTCGTGCGAGCAGTGGACACAATTTGTTGTTGTTGGAGCAACTTGACTACGGTAGTAGAATTAGGTATTGCGATGTAATACGTGCTATTAACTAGAGTCGTACATGATTGTCTTCCAGAACTTGTACGATTGAATTGTGATGTTTGTTTGAAGGTAGGTTGTGATGATGATGATGATGAATTATTGCCTCATCTTGGTTTTTCTATCCAACTTCTAGGATCAAAGCGGAACTTGGGGGTTTCGAGAACACACTTACTGTTAATTCTGGAAGCTCAAACTTTTGGAACAACTGCTTCATTTTTCATTTTTTCAATTGGTATCATATGAGGTCGCGAACAGGCAGCAGTTGATTCGAATTGCGTTGTGTATTGACTACTGTGGAATCTTATCAAACCCGCTCCGAGGGATAAGCTGTACGTCGCGTATGGCGAAAGCAAAACTTCTTGCGAAAGATTTAACTACGTGATATGTAAGGGCCAATGTTTTCCCGGTATGTTGAAGTTGGCGATAGTGGAAAGTAGACTTTGCGGAAGTACTGTGGAGGATGATGAGGCCACTGAGGCTTTCTACGGCGTGAGCACACGTGCCAGCCACTCGTTTCGCAGCCTACCGTATCATACTACCAGAGGCGGAGACGTTCGGACTGACTGGACTACGGTACGTCGAACAGTAACGAACTTTTCATAGTGTATTACGACAGTACACTACACTACGTCTTGATTTTTCTTTTATCGTGATTTTTCTTTTTATCGCCGCACCTTTGACCCTCTCTATCGTGCTAGACTTGTCATTGCTATCTCTTCCCCGGCTAGACGCTCGTGACGATAACCGTCGCCTACTACCGATGTAAAACTGTCCTCGAAAGCCACTGCAATTATTATGGATTGTGCCAACGATACGGTCGTTCCAGGATGCGCTGTGGACGATTCAGTGATTCCATCCCTACTGTCTGTCTTGGCGAGCGAAATAGTGGAAGACGCTCCGTTTGATGAAAAGGCCATCCATATTCATGAAGGAGATAGGGAAAGGATGCTACCGCCATCTTCGTCTCGTGTTCGTCTTCGGAATGGCAACAGCAACGATCGCTCTTTCTCTCCTCCTGCTCCACCAGCCATCGAACCATCTCAAACGGCAGACACCGAAAACAGCAGCCCCTTTTCCTCCACTGCGGGTGTAATTGACCAAACTGCACGTAGTATGTACCAGGAAACCAGTGATTACATAAACCGGACACGAGATGATGTCCACTTATTGACGCGTCGACTGATGCATGCCGTCTCCATGGACGAAGTTGTTGCTGCTGCCATGAAATCTCCATCGCCGCAACAGAAACCATTGGTCTCCCAGTCGACCGCCAGTTTTACTCGGGAGAGGATACGAAAGGCGGGTCCTGATCCGACAAATATGTCTACTCATTCTTTTCCTCCTCTATCTCCTTCCATCAACTTCCACGTCAACAACAATAAACACCTAAATTCCAACGACAAATTCAAACGCACCAACAATAGCAATGCAATGAATATGTTTTCTTACAAAGGTCCACTTGAAAGTAAACAGTCTGTCACTTCTAACCAGCACAAGATGCGACAGCAAGATTCGATCGTTTCAATAGAAACGTCACCCGACTCTCCGCTCCAAACAGAAACAAGAAGCAACGAAGAAATTCAAATCCCCAACAACAGCAACAATGTCATTCACCGAATCCTACCCCATGATCATTCAGACCTAGATCAAACAGTGCGCATCGCCAGTAGCTTTGCTTCCAAACAGTCCGAAGCCGCAGGTACGACGCACAAAATCGTCGTGACACGCGCCTATGAAGTCAAGGAACACTTGTTAGAAACCATCTTGTACATCTCCACTTCGGCTATTTTGGGGTCTACCGCACGAGTCTACCTGGCACGTATTTTCGGGGCGGACTGTGAAAAAGTCAGGCTGGTCAATGACTTTTTAGCGAGCAGTTATATTTGTGTCACTAACAGTGGTAGGACTATGCAAACGGGTGGAGCACTATTTTACGACTTTCCGGCCAATGTCTTAGGAAGTTTCGTCATGGGCCTAATTACACCATCCCCCTCGGACAACCGATCGCGCTTTCCCTGGATGCATCGAGATCATCCTCTGCAACGAGACGACGTCCTTCATGCCAGTTTGGGAACGGGATTTTGTGGCTGTTTGACGACCTTTGCCTCGTGGAACGCACAAATGGTGTACATGTTAGATGGGTCGTATTGTGAATTGGGGTCGCAAGTCTTTTCTGTGATGTTTGGATACATGATTGGACTAATGGGAGCGACGTGCGGGTTTCTATTTGGACGGCAGTGCGGACTGTGGATGCACAATTTTCGGAATGCTGGAGAGCATGACCAGGATGACCATCCCAAGGAAGGCGAAGATGAAGAATTGTTGGAAGAAAACACAGCAGCCCTGTACCGCGAGCCGAGTACACATCACGGCATCGAATTGGTGGACGATGATGAAGTCAAGTTGAAACCCGTTCCCAACCATTTGCACAAGATTCCTCTATTCTTGTTGGCATTTGGCTTATTGGTAGCGTTCCTATTTGGAAACTTTGAACAAGATATTCAATTTTATCGGGGAATGACCATACTGTGGTTTGTTGCTCCCTTTGGATCCTTGCTACGATGGAGACTTTCCAGATTCAATCTGACAGAAGGCAAAGTCCTCTGTTTCGATCTTCCCAAGTGGGTTCCGTGGGGAACTTTTATGACCAACATGATAGCTGCTTCCGTCTCCGCGTGCTTGACAGGCATTTTCGACAGGTACTATTCTACCGTGGACCCCCTGGAAAGCAACTGGACCCTTGGACTTATATTCGCTTTGATATCAGGATTCTCTGGTAGCCTCTCGACAGTGTCCACCATGATCAAAGAGTCAGTTCTCTTATCTGAACAGTATGTTGGCTCAGCCAAGGCGCAATTCTATGCAGTAGGAACGTGCCTTTGTGGCATGCTTCTAGGTCTTGCTATATACTCAACCACTGTAAGAGTAAACACCTAACTTTGCCGATGCTCTCCTCATGGTTCGCATATGCGCAAGCATATTGCTTCTACTACGTACTCCAGTAGTAGTACCTGGCTCCTCGGAGCAGGTGGCGGCGTGATTACTAATTTTTACTCCTACTAGTACAAAGTATTTTTTCATTTGATCACACATCACACACACTGTACTATTATAGCTACCGTAGCTACGCTACTACTAGAGTAGAATCTGCACTGACTTCTTAGACAGTCACAGTCAATTCACAATTCACAAATGAAATAATAGCACGTTTGGTCAGACGTACTTTTGACTTGATCGACCACAAAAATGTTTTTCTTCAAGTTTAAATTTCCTCCCAAACGGATCACCATTTTTGTGAGTAGATCTTTTTCTTCGCACCGTAGCATAAAAAAGTAACAGTTAAGCACGAAATTACCTCTCATTGAAGGTACGAAAAGCCACTGCGATCCATACATCTTCAATCGACAATGGCGTCGATCATAGCGTCGTGTTTTGCTCCGGCTTTGCCTCCGGACATCACCATGTCGTCACAGATTTCGGCAGACATTACGGTGGAAGATCACCTAAAGGCCGCTCTGCGGGATCAAGTCCATCTACAAGAAGCCCTTCGCATGAAACAGTCCATGGAAGATGATCTACAGCGCGATCTTAGCTTCTACAAAGTCAAAAATCAAGAACTAAATGACATCCTCAATGCTTTGCAGAGCAGAAACAATGGTGACCAACAACAAGTAATGCGAGCCAAGGCCGAACAGAATGCCGAACTCACCATGCAAGTGCGCGCTTTGAAAGACCTGCTAAACAAGTCAACACAAACTATGGACTCTTTAAAGAAGGACTTGCAAAAGATCAAGGAAGAAAAGGATGCCTTGACGAAGGAGCAAAAATCTCATGAACGAGCCATATCCCAGATCAACGGTCTGTACAATACCGTGGACAAAATGCAAGTGTCCTCCATGAAAACAATGCAGTCCGAATGGCTTCACTCGCGATGGAGAACTGTCGCGCCTACCGAGCAGATGGATCCTCACAGGACGGTGCAGTGCATTTCCCATAAGATCATTGCAATCGAGTCGGATCGACAACGTCTCATTTGCGAGGCTACATCCTACCAGGAGGATCATGTCAAGCAAGAAGAACGTATTCTTGAATTGGAGCGGCAACTTAAAAAGCTTCAAGAAGAGAAGAAGGAAATGAGAGACGAACGGCAATCCTTGCTAAGAGAACTGGATCTCCGCGCTGGAAAGATTGGAGCCCTCGAAGAGTTGTTTCAAACCATCAACTCAACTCGTACATTGGATATTCCAGAGAATGTGGAGTACGAAAGTAACGAGGAGAAACGTGAAACGGTATCGGTGATGGAAGAGGATGCACCAATTGAAGGCGAAGGAGAATCTGAAATAAAGGAGGTTGAAGTCGAAGAATCCGACGACATTATTTCACAGACGGCCAGCAACGTTGGAGCAGCATTTGCGAGCATCATGGGAACCTTCAGTATAGACATGCTAAGCTTGTCCGGCAGTCAATCGCCAGACGCTTTCGCAAAAGATGTCCCCTCCTTCCATACCAAGGATGTCGAGCAAGAACTTCATGAAGCCGCCATGATGGAAGTCGAAGAGTGGAAGGACAAGTACCAATCGTTGGAGAATGAGCACAGTCACGCTCAGCTTAAGATTGCAAACTTGACGGTCCAAGTACAGAATCTGGAACAGGAAACAGCAAACGCAAAGAACAAAGCTGATCTCCGTGAAGGACTGTTGAAGGATGTTATTCAGCAGTATAAGAAGTTGGAGCAGGAGCAAGTTGGTGCCAACGCTCAAATCGCAAAGCTTAAGGAAAAGGTTGCTCTTCTCGTCTTAAAGCAATACAAGCAAGAAAAACAAGAAAAAACGACAGTTTCTTCCGGAATGAAGAAAGGGAGCAAAGACGGTGATTACGATGACTTCTTAGCGAGTCGTCTTCCAACCTTCGAAACAGAGACATCAGGAATAACAATGGAAGACGACCTTCTTCGTCCTCAAGACGATTCTTCCTCCAGCGCGCCATCTACTGGTGATGATGACGAAGATAAGATTCTCCTGGAGGACTATAAAAACTTAGAAAGTGAGTGCGACCGCTTGCATCACGAGTTCGAAAAAGCCATCGCCAAGATTTCCACGATGGAGAAGGAACTTGAGATGGCACACACGCAGGCTCAAGCATCACAAAAACGTCACGCGGATCAAGCCCATGCATTGGCATTGTTGGAAAGGGAGAAGTCTCAGCTTCAAGAGGAACTGCTGGAAGAAAAACAGAAGATTTCCGAATGGAAGTCTTGTCACGAAGGCCAACAAGCTGATGACTTGCGAATGGCTGAGCTTCGTGCCGAGCAGGCTCGGTCCAAGCAGCGTGAACGCGAACGAGATTTGTGGGAAGTAATTGAGCAATACAAAGAGCTTTCTAAGCTCAATGCGGAGCAGCAGGCTCATATGAACAATGTTGAACGAGAATTGGAGTTGACTCATCGAGTCCAGATTCAGCGACGTGATTTGGTCTATGAGTACCGCAAGTTGGAGCGAGGTAAGAATTTGGTTGGATTGGTGCCAAAAGATTACAACTGCACGATAGTTCACAACACCGTCATTTCATTTCTTGCTCACTGTAACAACTATAGCTCTCGAAGAGGCCATGGACACTGTGACTCAACTGGAGGAGGATCTGAAGCAGGCAAAATCCGAGGCTGCCCGCAACAAGGAAGAGTCCAAGAGCATCCGAAAGCTTCTGGCCGGATGCCACTTCCATTACAAGCAGTCGCAGGAGAAGTATAATACCATTCTCAAACAAAAGGATGACCTAGCTCGTCAACTTCAGAAGGCACAAGAGTACGATGCATTAAGTCAGGAACAGGCAGCATTCTTGAAGTCTCAAATCGGCGATTTGAGGGAGAATAAACGAGTTTCAGAACAGCAAATCGATCGCCTTACCAAGGAAAACCAAGAGCTCCTCAAATACTGCGAGGATCTTTTGCAACTGGCCAAAGCAGAAAACCTTGCAGTGTAGAGAGGGGCAGCTGAAGAGCAAGAAATTAACCTTTACTGTTAATGATCCCTTTGCGATCCCCTCCCATAACACGAAAGAACGAGGTATCTGTAACACAATAAAATTGAAGTTAAAATGTAAATTATTGCTTTTTGGAGTTTTTATCTACTAGCTAGTAGGTACATCTTCAATCTACGAGCTACTCTCTAGCTAGACTAGGTCGAGAACTATTTAGTACATACTACTAGCTAGCTACCTACAGTAGTAGAGTAGAGAATAATATCTCTTCACGGATGCGTGTACTTCTACTACGTACGTACCGGAGTAATATCATTATTTTCCCCCCCAAAAAACCGTGTCGTTACCGTTGTTGAGTCCCACAACCCTTTCATCGCGCACTTCATCTCGTAAAAACGGGAACAGAAGGAATCATCAATCGTACCGTCTTGTTCAGGGCTAGCTCTAGCTATCATAGGATGCCATCCTTGCTCTGCCTACAGATTTCATTTTTTTTAAAAGAAACAGCTCCGTTTATAATGAGGCAATCATCCTCTTTTGGTCCGATATCTTGGAACAACGTACTAGAACCGACGCTTCGGGTCAATTCGGAGGCGTTGTGGAAGGTAACCCTAGGGTTTCTTCCTGCGTTTGTGAATCTTCATAAACGACTTTACGGGCCTGAGACAGACGAAGATGACGATTCCAGTGTTCTTCCCAGAAAGCGAGTTGTCAACTCCATTGAATTCGACGAATTTGCCCCCGAAGTTGAATCATTGAGTGACATTAGCGATTCCAGCTACTCCTCCGGATCCAGCAGCTGCTGTTCTAGTAGCCACTCGTCGGAATATACGAGCGCCTCTGGCGGATGGTCGGATGTGGATCCCAGTCTTCAAGACTATTCCAGCTGTTACAACTCTTCATTTTCCAGTAGTTACGACTCCAAGTCCAAAGCCGCCACACAACCTTCATTCAGTGGATCCTTTTACGACTTTGCTCGAAAGCCCAGAGGAGAACAGCAGGCTTATTCCAACAGGGAGAGCAAAAAGACGGTACCTACAAGATGGGTGAAGAAATTCTCTCGAATTTTCCATGGTGGTGGTGATGATTGTAACCATACTGTTTGATCGACAAGTAGCAGCAACCAGAAAAAAGCTCCTGCAAACAATTATAATTTGGCTATCGGAAATAAAAAATACTAATAAATGGCATGATGCATACATCACAGCCAATCGAAGTAACCGTGTTCTTAGCAAGTGGCGGTAGCAGGTGTAGTAGTCTGACAATAGGAGAAAAAGGGCACGCTGCGTTAAACACCATCATATCGCAAATCATTGACAGTGAATGATCCGGATAGCTATTTGACGGTAAACATTTTTATTTTTTTTGACTGTGAATTCTGGACCACATGACAAAAGAACATTATTTACTTACAGTTATTTACCACAGTTTATGCTTACGCGCGCCATCCCGCAATTGGAGTGTCGTACTTCGAAGTACAGGTTCTATAGTACGTCTTTCCTTCATCCGTCCTCTAGTAGAGTAGCCGTTCAACTATAATACAACACCACGACCGCCCGAAAAAATACGACTGTCTTCAGCAATTTCATTTCATTGGTCTATCGGCGCATTTCTCACACAAACAGTCCCTTCATCATCTTTCGGATCAACTTTTTCCAGACGTTTGGATCACAACTGATAACTCTGCCAAGCAAACGGTAGCCGGATAGAAGAAGACTCGAACAACCACACAACGTACACAAGGCGACGATTGCACCGAATATCGTTCTTTTTCGTGTACTAGAAAGTATCGTCAACGCAGCAACACAAAAATGAGCGGCGGCATCGACGACGACGTAGCCACCAAACCGACCAGTGCTGCCGATTACAAGGAGTGAGTAGTGCATTGTGGGTGTTATATATTTTGTGGAGCAACCGTTGGACGAATTGTTGAGAGTTGCCACACGAGTTCTTTGGTTGGTTTGTGTTCTCCTGCACATCGTTGTTGCCGAATGACAGTCTCTTACTTACTTTCCGCATCGCTTCCCATTCCCATCTTCAGACTTGGAAACAAGGCCTTTGCCGACAAAGACTTCAACGCAGCAATTCAGCATTACACCAAAGCCATCCAACTAGAGCCGACCAACCATGTCTTTTTCTCCAATCGAAGGTGAGTCGCCGTGGGGAACAGATCAATCGACCCATGATGTCGAGGTATTCCCAATCATAACCCTCCCCCAAATCTTTTCTTTGTTGTTCGACAGTGCTTCTTACGCTGGACTGAAAGTATGGGAAAAATCAATGCAAGATGCCAAAGAGTGCATTCGACTCGATCCCGAATTCATCAAGGGATATTATCGATTGGCAACAGCGCAATTGGAAATGAAAAATTTCGATGCTGCCGAGGCCACCATCAAACAAGGAATGACGCTGGATGCCAACAATTCACAACTGTCACGGACGTTGCGGAGTATCAAGCAAGCACGAAAATTGGCGGCAGCTGCTGCAGCAGCAGCAGCATCTTCGTCCGCATCCTCACAATCCATGCTGGGCGGTAATCGACAACTCGATACGGCCACGGCACGAGAATTACACGATTTGCGTGTGCAACACAACAAAACGGCGCGAGAATATCAAACCGTACAAGCCAATCTGACCAAGGCCCAACGGGAAGAAAAAATGTACAACCTGACATTCGAGGAACTCAAGGAACGGCCATCTGCCAAATATTATCGCAGTGTCGGTAAGGTCTTCATGCAGTCATCGCAGCCACAAATTTTTGAGCATCTGGAGAGTAACATCAATAGTCAACAAAAGAAGCAACAGGAGCTGACGGGGAAGATGGAGTATTTGGAAAAGCGACTGAAATCGCAACAACTGAACATGAAGGAACTGACGTCGTCGTAAAACAAACAAACAAACATGATGAAGGAAATTGAAACTCTAGTAGAACAATCATGCTTATTAAAAAAATACGTAGTACGTAGTACGTATTAATAGTACCGTACCCTTCTCTATTATACGACAGTACCGGGTACGGTATTACTGGAGTGTGGTTTTCTCATGATCTGTTGATTGATGTCTTCTTGCGCGCGCATGCCTTGTCATCAATCATCACGATAATTTCCTACTTGCTAGTAGCTACCGGTACCGGTAGTTGGTATCATAGACTACCGGTACTCGGAGTGTTCAGGTTCAAACTGTGCTTTTTTCGTCCACTTTTTTGTCGAAAACTGTCTGTTGTTGTCGGTAACGTTTGAAGGATCGACGACGTTTGCCTTACCTGTCTCTCTACTGTATACAATCTGAGCCTGTAATGTTTCTATGATATTATAGATTCGGTATGGCGAAATTACTTTCTTTCATAATGATGATGATAATGATGCATGCATCCACAGTACTCCACTTTCTTTTTTCCATAGAGGGAACAACTATCGCAAAGAACATTGACAGCGACCATGACAGCCGCTGATACCGCCAGCATGTCGTCAGGTCAGACCAGGCAGACGACTGCCACCGCCTTGACCGTTCGAAAATCAAATGTCATGAGAGTCAATCAGCCTTCAGCGACTAAAGCCAGCGATCCGCCCTTGAAGCCTCCCCTTTCCTCCAAAACCAAGGGCGATTCGGCAGCCTCATCACCATCCTCTACTGCCTCCAAGGGACTAGTCCCTGCTGAAAAGAACAGTAATGTTGCTGCTACATCTTCTTTCTTTGTTCCAGGTGCGCCTTTACCATCAGCTCGACAACTTTCCAAAGTGATGTGTCGTGTGGTCGACAATGATGCATACACCAAGAGTGATGCCATGGTCGCTCTCAAGCGTCTTCATGATTGGGCTCTCAAGCAAGATGTCAATTTTGGGAACGCCTTGGTAGGAATTGGTGGTATTCAACACGTCTTGTTCTTTATTGAGGATCATCAAACCGATGCCAAAACCATTTCGAGTGCCCTTTTGTTGTTGAAGGCTTTGACTACACCAGTCGATGAGTATGAAAGCATGGCCATGACGAACACGCGACAAAAGATTTCGCAAAGCCTCGTGGATGGACAAGGAATAGAATTGCTCCTGAAGACATTTCAATGCCATGCCATGCCAGAACGACGTCTCTCGAATGACCCACCGGCCGGATCAACTGCCATGAAAGAGTTGCACGAAGGACATGACTCCTTGTGGAACAGCTTTTCCAGCATTTGGAATTGTGAAAATGGTGATATAGTCATGGACGAGAACGCACATCCAACAGCCTCGATCGATTATCTTGTAATGCATACATGCGGTGCATTCGGTGGAACAAATTCCGCCATGTCTGATGGCCGATCTATGTTTAGCCCCTCCAGAGAGGCTATCGACACCGCCATTTTGTGCATGAACGTTGTTTCCAACATCATTCCTAGCTCGGCGGGATTGACTCCCGACAAGAGCTCGGCTGTCTTGTCGACTTTATTGGATGCCATTCCACTTCTTGTTGCTTCATCGTCCAATTCTCTTCCCAAACCAGAGAAAGAATCTTTGGTTGGTTCGATCATGGCCTGTTTGGTTTCTACTGTCAATCTGGCCCAAAATACTATCTTGAAGAACTCTAATAACAATGCCATGTCCAAACAAGTCATCGATGTGACTGTCAAAATGATGAGAGAATTTCCCCATCACTCTCAGATTGTTTGTGATGGTTGCTTGGTCTTACAAGGCGTCTGTCATCACTTGCAAAAATCGGAACGCAAACGATATGGTGTCATTGCTGCCTTGGGTGCAGTGGTCGCATCCGACGATGTCATTGATAAAAAGGTCAAGGAGATTGCCGACGCCATTTTGGAAGAACAGTTCAAATAGTCCAAAAATCCAACAAAGAAACTCATCGGACAAAAGTAGTACATCATCTATGTTTTGTAGAATCTCATTTTGAATAAATACGAGAAAAAGTTGAAGGAGAAAAAAGAAAAACATATTCGAATTTCTTGGCTGTCTAAATCCAAAACCATAAAACTTAATAAGTACGCCTTCAGTTGTTCGCCTGTGTACTACGTTGGTACTGGCTATGACATACTTTCCAATGGTATTCCAGATTCGCCAGATCCATCCATGGACACTTCAAGGATGGGTTCTTTGGGTGGAAATCGATTCTCTCGAATCAAGGTGGCCAACATGGTCTGGGGTCCTACCGCTGTGACCATGGCCGTTGCTCGACCCTGGACGACACGTCCTCCCATGTACAACTGTCGCTTACTGCGTGTTGCAGCAGAGTTGCTTATGGATTTGGGCCGATCGTGTCCCGTCACAGCCGCCAGATCCACCAACAAATCGTCGTCATCTTCGACGGAAATCACAACGCAATCGGCTGGTACCAAGTCTCCCTCCTCCAATCGTATCACATCTCCCGTAACCAAACTTGCTGCATCGTACCGAATCCATTTACTGTTGCGCAAAACTTCGGCATCGTCCGGCTGAATGGCCTTAAAGGCCTTCATAGACGCCAAATGATTGATGCAGGGTAACAGAATACATAACCAGTTGGGACAGTCAATGGGCGGTTTCACGACATTGAAAGACCCATCTTGCTCTCGTCGTTGAGAAGCCTGATCCGTTGTCCAGCCTGCTTGCAACTGAGATTGCATAGATTTGGTACCTTGTTCAACCGCACCAACCGAATCAACGACAATAATATCTGTCCATATCTGATCGATCACAGAAGCGGATGAGGTCATTCTTGTGCTGGTGTTATCAACGGAGGTCTGATTTTGGCAAAATAGTTCAACGGGTGTTTGAACGGAAAAGTCTTCTTTTTCTTCCTTGTATAATCGATTGCTTGGTGGTGATTTGCGGTTATACGCCATTCGAGTTGTTGCAAAAGACAACGCTGGAAGTAGAGTCAGGGATGGGAGATGTATTTCGGAGTACAAGAGCAGTGCCTCTTTACAGTTACGACGTAATGGGTTCGTATCTCTTGAAACTTCCTAACGGGAGGCCTGAATCTACCGGTAGCTACTACGACGTAGCTATTAGCTACGGTAGGTATCTGTCAGTTGTGTCTCTATCATACAGTACCGTACTCGTCGCTGATGGTATCATACCAGTACCCCTACCGTAGTACAGGTAGGTACCGTAGCTACCGCAGGCTTACAATTACCGGTACGAAGTATCATACCGGTAGGTAGAGACCTTGTCATTTCGGGGGGGGGGGGGTTCATTGGAATGTGTCTAATCCCTCCTTTCCTCGTTTGGAGCAGGTTGTACTGACTGTGAAGGTTAGGAACACGACCACTCCTACAGTATAATTACAGACAGAATGGACTTTCTCAAATGGGACGTAGTGATAAAGAACTACTACGTAGTATTTTATAGGAGTACTGTAAAAGGAGCTTCACATGTTTCATCCTCATGATGTGATTCTGATGGTGTTTTCAATAATGGTGATTGTCTCATCCTGAGACACCTCCAATGTCCCAGACATGATTGTTGGGAGATTGTTTCACATGCTGATCCATCCGATATACAAAAATGGAATCATGGGCGGGGGACACATCAAAGGTCACAAATCTGATTTCACTGCATCCTGGGATGTCTCGTCATGCCTTTAACCCTGTGTCCGTGCATCCTCTTTCACTCAAAATAAGGATGCTGTTTGCATTATAAAAGATAGTATGAGTTTCATGGTCATTGTATTTACTGTTAAAAAGCTTGATATATCTACCCATGCATGTTTTTTTAGCAATGCAATTGCAGTCAGGGGTGATGTTAGCACACATACTATGCTTCGAATAAGGTGACAAAACGGATTGGCTTGCCCTGATGTCAGTTCCTGGGACATAAGCCATGTGATATTCAAGACACTGAATGAGTTTCGTGTTCTTGCAACCCAATACAAGTCTGACATGTAGTAATGGGAGATGTTTGTGTAGCGATATCAATGATATTGGACAGAAATGGTTCAATGACGTGATACTCTCCACCATTTGAGGAAATCATGTAAAGTTGGATGTACGAAACATACTCGATGAGGGGGCCTATGACGTGACTGATGATTATCCACCCGTTATCTCTCCTACATTTAATTGGTTTCAAATCTGTAAACCATCATTCACATGCAGTCTCCGCATCGAAGTGATGTTGATAATTGAAGTTTTGCGTTCTTGACTTTGGTATGCTGCCTTTGATACACCGATAGCAGCATTGATACGGTTCGACGACTATAATCCTTCAACCAAAAAATATATATGACGGGCTATGATTAAATTCTTATAGCGGCACTTAATCTGCTTCTCCTATTACGCCAGTTTCATCATAATTCACCGCCCGAATGCGGGCCAGATCGAAACAAAATGGTCCGTTGACACCGTCCATCAAGGTCAATCCAATCGACTGGATTCTGATGCGATTGTCTAGTTCCCGTTGTGTTGTGCGCATACGTCCACCAGCCGTAACAATAAAGTGTTGAAACAACAAAACGACTCGATCGAACGAGTCTTCGTTCGATTGGTCCGACGATGGTTTAGTCGGTGGTACATTGATCAAACACTGGTACAAATCGTCTGGAATGTAAGATTCGACCTTGAGGTTGAGCGAATAGGGCCGTCCATCCGATCGACACATGATTTCTATTCCATTGTATCGTCCTCCGAGGTCCACGACGGGGAATTCGGGCGAAATCATCGAGCAAAAGCCGGACCGCATAACATTGTGTTGCTTTTGCTGTTCCTTGTTGACGCGAGTGTCTAACGTGCCCTGCCATCGAACAAAGGGAACGAAGGATGGCTTATTCTCCTCGTTTGGTTCATCCGATGCATCGTAAATCTTGCCATTGGCAGCATCGACCGACGTGGTCCCAAGCGTAACAGTGTCGGTTGCATCCGGTATATGCGACCCGTTCTTTTCATCCATCGGCATATCCTTCCCCCAAATCACTCTTTGATACTCTTGCGGTGACCGTATGAGCTCTACGTTGGCATGAGAGTACCCTCCAATCACGGAATCGTCCAACAGCCTCCAAGTTCCTTCACTACCAGTGATTGTTTGGGCATCTTCCGGAAATCGAAAATCCCATAGGGACAATGGTCCGTTCTTTTCGACATCCAGCTCGAACCATCGTTTCCGATTCATGGCTTGTTGGATTCGAATCCACCGATGAAGTTGGTGTTGGGAGGGTATCCCGAAAATCTTTCTTAGTGTTGACGACATGCCGTCGGTACAAAATTGGTTGTGCACGAGGAGTGTTTGTTAACGCTTTGTTTGAATTTTGTTGCTGTATTCCAAGCACGGCATTCAACGCCAACGCGTTTGCAAGTGAATCAAGGGTTTTTCCAAGGTAGTAACTGGTGACTATTGTGTCGTGGAGCAGATTGCTTCCCAGTAAAGGTTGACCGTGACAGTGACGGAGATATTGGTGCTTGGTGCTTATTGAAGATCACTTGAGATGTGAAGGTGTTGGAGGTCGGATGTTGAAAAGGGGGGAATGATCGAAGAACAATAAATCTGCCCCCAGATTTGGGGATATGCTTTTGACTGTGATCACGTGTCCTTTTCATACAACTGTAGTTAGAGAATCTTATTGCAAGTTAACTTGAAACAATAAATTATTGTTGTTACTATACTAGACTAATTCTTTATGGAGAAACAGGCCGCATAGGACGAAACGTGAAGAGAGGATGCTCAATGTCATGATCCGCATTGTCAAAAGCAAAGAGCGGCTTAAGGAAGAGGGGAATCCCTTGTTTGGATTTGGATTTCTTGGCTTCTTCTTGCTCTTCAATATCATTTTGTAGGTTGACCGCTTCTTCCAGGTTCTTCCTGATCGACGACACGGACAACTCGCCTCTATCTAACTTTTCCGTGATACTTTGGAATTGCTGTTGCTCTCGTTGATACGTAGGATGGGTGGTCTCTATGCGCGGGCGCTTTCTTGGTGACGAAGCGATAGCATTTGCAGATCCCTCGCCGTCTAATTCCAAACGACGCTTGCGCATGCCCTCCAACAAGTCGAACAACGATCGCGACACATCTGGAATGTACTTGCTTAATTTGGATTTGCGCTCCTTTTGATCTCGCAGCGCGTTTCTCTTTTGCAAATGCGTTCTCAATTGCTGACAGCATTGTTGCAAGGCTCGCTTGACACTAACAGAGATTTCAGTAATGTCGTCCCCTATGTACTCCTTTCCGGTGCCCTTGTACGGAATTTTGGTACTTACAATACTGACAAAGACGCCAATCTTGTCTCTCTTGTGATCCATCTTGTATGAGGACCACTTGATCTTGTTGGTAGCCACTCTTGTACTGACATCTGCCCCCGCTTCGAACAAAAGCGGAATACGATTGGCATAGCGAAAGATATTCAACCCTTCTTTGGCATCCTTGCCACCCAAACTGACAGCTGCTTCCACCACGAACGGATGACCCTCGTAGGCCGAGGGTTTGTCACGGGCCGTGGCCACGAATTCAGGATTTAAAACTTTACGTATGCCAAGATTCAGATTGTATTCCCCCAGTGGACTCAAACAGGACCCGTCCGGTGCCTTGAACATTTGGACGTTCCTTAGAACTTGCACTAATTTGGTAATGTGCCGATCCGTCAACTCAGACGGTTTCAACGAAGTATCGCACTCCGAATCATCATCGTCCTCTTCATCGTCCTCGTCCGGTTTCTTCTTTTTGCCCCCCTTGTCCCATCCACATTCCTTTACAATACGTTTGGCCAAACTGGGTGTGACGCTGGATAGTTCATTGGTCAAGAACTGTATCATCGTGTTGTGATTCGATCGTTCAATGAGTTGATGGACAATGATATTGTTGACCGATGACGGATGGTGTTTGATTTCCCGGGGCAATGGCGGCATTTGTTCCGATCGTCGGTCGTATTTCAAACTCAAATTGCGCTTGGGATCCGAGCGATTTTGATAGGTCAATTCCAACTGTGCATACGGCGTGATAATGGCCAGTTGTTGTAAGTACTGTACCACACGAGACTTGTAGGTCGTCCAGTTGCCGGCAATCAAAATTTCCATTTCCGTACCGATCCAACCAGTGGTGTTGGCTGTTTTCTTGTGTTCACGAATGCGTGGACAATTGTTGGTAATGTCAATATCCAACACACACGTGGACACCATCTTTGGCGGGTTGGGACTGTTGGCAGTGGGTCGATGCGCACTGGTTACCTTGATGGGCACGCCGGTCGATTTTTTGCTCCATATCAGTGCCATTTTGGCACCCAATCCAAATTTTCCCCGAGTTTGTCGGACGCCGTACTTGCTACCACTCAGCACGCGACCCAACAAGTCGGGGATCTTTTCGTGCTTCATGCCACATCCATTATCCTTGACTTTGATTTTGAAATATCCCTCTTGAGAGGCCTTTTTGCGACTAGGTGGTTGCACTGCATCCGCAGCAGCAATAGTCGTTTCTTCAGTGGTTTTCGTGTTGGATGCCTTGGCACCGCCCTTTTTCTTCTTGGCACTACCTCCGTTCGCTGTGTTGGTATCTCGGAACAACTCCACATCCTTGGGTGCTGCTCCCGAAATCCCCTGTAATTGATTGAATTCCTTTTGCGACAATTCTTCCATTTCTACTTGGATGGTCGGCAATTCACCGATCGATTCGCACGCATCGAGGGAATTTTCCATCAATTCTCGAATGGACGTGTAGAGGGATTTACCCAAATTGTCAAATCCGGCGATGGCTTGATTGTCGGCAAAAAATTCGGCGGGACTTTTTTGGACTTGGACTTCGCCGCCACCACCACCACCGCTTCTTCCACTAGTGGAACCTTTGGAAGTTTTTTTCGACGACCCTACCATGATAAAGATACCACGAAGATCTTTCCAATGACAGCAGACACCACTACAAAGTGTGTATAAATATCTTTAGGAAGGCTGAGTCTTTTCGCGAAAGCCTTCCACTTTATGGACTTGAAAATCGAACTCCCTGGCTTGCGGTGTTGCGTAAGACGAATGGTGTTTTTACGACGAGCTGTAACTCCGGTCTCTTGAGACAACTGCCATTGAAAAGTGTTCGAAACCACGAAACACCTCACTACATCATGCACAACCCTCGTACGATAGTAGTATTATGATATATATTGTACCATTAATACTACGTATTATTTTATACTAACTAACACAATAATGAAATTCACGATGCGACGATTGTGCGTCTGAGCTTCGTCCGCTCTTGACCCGACCCCAGTGACCACCACATTCGAACATCCTCGGCAGCGAGTTTCTATTTTGTCAACATCATTCACCATCATTGCTCTACTACCTGTAGATAGCTAGCAACCGGTAGGGGTAGCATTTCACATTTCACATTCTCGTACGACACAAATCACCCTTCCAAGATGACTTCTCGCCAGCAGCAAGAGCAACTTCGTCGTCTGAAACGCATCGAGCAGTACGACAGTGCCAGCAGTGGTGGCAGTGATGACGACGATGATTCCAGCAACGGTAACGATGTACGAGCAATGGAAAATCCCTCGTCGGTTCGGCAACGACGAAAAACATTGACAGTCGACGATGGTGGTGACGAATCCTTTGATTCGTCATCTGACGAGGAAGAAAACGACAACGGTAGGAACCGATCGCACAATGAACGGAAGCGGAAAAGAAATCCAGAGAATAGCGAGGATGGCGAAGCATCATCCTCGTCGGGAGACTATTCAAACGATGGCAGTGACAACAACAACTACTACTACAGTAATGAGGAAATGGATCGAGATGACGACGCAGACACCAATAATAGCGACAGCGAGTCAGAAGAGGACAGTAATGATGATGATGATGATGATGATGATGACAGTAACAGCAGTGATTCGGAAGCATCTATCCAAGACCTGCCACTGCAAGAACGACTACGACGAAAAGAAGAGCAGTCAAAGAATTTCCAAAGTGTTCGCCAACGAAAATCACAAGCTCTGCAAGAGGCCAGTCAACGGCTAGCCCAACTGAAACAGAAAAAGACAAAGGAGCAACGGAACAACGATAGTGATAATGATGATGATGACAAAGACGATGCTGATGTTGCAATGCAGAAAAAGAAGACGAAGAAAAAGAAGAGCAAACACCGTCCTACCGAAGTGTCGTCAAAACGTTCCGACTTTTTTCGTCGTGGCGCACCCAAACTGAATGAAAGTGGGATCGGTGTCGAAATTGGAGCCAAACGGTACAAACCGATCGATCCACGAGTGTCCAGCTTGAGTGGTCATTTCAATCAAGATCAATTCCAGAGGAACTACGCCTTTTTGGAAGAAATGCGCAATCAAGAAATTGGACAGTGTCGAAAGCGGATCGCTGCCTTCAAAGCGACGGGGGACCGGGGACGGCGATTACGGCGCAAGTTGGGACTCGATGGGAGTGACCCATCGGGACTGGAAGAGGAGGAAGCTAGATTGAAAACGCTGACGCAGGAACGCGCCAATTTGGAACGAAGCAAGATTGATCGCACGGCTCAGAGAAATGTGAAAGCCAAGATTCGAGAGCAGGTCGCCTCGGGCCAGCGTGGTGCCTACTTTTTGAAGCGAAAGGAAAAGAAAAGTCTGGAAATGGAAGAAAAGTTGAAGGAATTACAAAAGCGCGGCGGCAAAAAGGCAGTCGACAAGATGCTCGATCGGAAACGCCGCAAGAACAAGTCGCGAGATGCCGGCATGTTTGCCAAATAAGGGTGGTGGAAATCGATGTAGTAGGCAGGTCAGCAGGGCCACGGTAGGTGACTAGCAATTCTGAAGCTACTAATGAAAAAGCTTATAGCAGGTCTATTCTTTTCTCTCGAATATGTAAAAAAATAGTTGCCATGAGACTCCCTGGATAGACGACATGATGATCTTCTCAAGCGGTGTCGAACTGCGAAGGAAAGGCGCCTACACCGGTAGTAGTAGCTTCTTAACAAGCAGCTCGAATAAATTTCAAGCGAACTTCGAGAGAGAAGAATGAAAAAATGAGAGAGCGTAAGATTTTCAAAGCGCGAATAGTCATCGATAAAAATCTAAAATCAGACTTTTTAGACCAAAAACCCTGCGGCGATCAGAGGATGACCGCTGCAACAAATAATTTCGTTCCATTTCCAAACCAGAGTTCTCATACCAGCACTATCGACATACCAAGAACCATGGCATCTAGCTCTAGTAACAGCATCGACATGTCCGTTGACGGGCAAGCTTCGAACCCGACAATGAATGGCGAGGAAAACAACAGTTCCAACACTGACAACACAAAAGAGAACGATGCCACTACAGAAGATGCAGCTGCCGCTTCTTCTCCGCAAGAAGGTCTTCCACCAATCCTCTCGGATTCTACAGTCAACGAAGAGACTACCGTTCTCAACGAGGAGAAAACCACCGTCCCTACGAAAAAAAAGAAAAAGAAGAAACTGAAATCGAACCGCGCCAAGAAATGGAAGGATCGGTTGGCCAAACAGACAGCCAACAACAACAACAACAACACTGTAACAACGTCAGATGATGACGACGACGATGATAATAAGGATGATAATGAGACAGCGAAAGAAGCCGCGGTTTCTGATGCAACGGCAGAAATAGATCCAACTCTAGATGCTGCTGCTTCCGTTGAAGAAACAGTGTCGGCAGAAAAGCAACAACCAGAAGACGAGTCTCCCCATTCTACAACAGCAGAAAAGGAACCACAAGAAGTTACGTGCGATGACACTGACATTCCACCACCAACTCAATCTACAACTATCGAATTGGTTGAAACAGCAGTCATCACAGAAGAGCTTGTCGTCGAACCAGCACATCCTTCTACTATGGAGGAAATCGCTGCTGACGAGTCGAAGGATGAACAGAAATCGCTTGATGCTGATACTCCCGTTGAAGAGGTGAGTGGTAGTGTCGTCAAGGAAGATCCGTACGAACCTCCCATCGAAACGAGTGTAGTGGAGTCGGAACACATTGTCACACCAGAGGAAATGAAATTTGTCGAGGCGTTGGTGGCAGCCGAACACTTGGAATCGGAACTCATGGCCCAGGAACAGGAGGCGGAACAAGAAGCAAGAGAAACTTCCGAGGCCTTTCAAGAGCAACAAGAATTGGCAATCCTCGAATCGTCGCCGGAGGTGACCCTAAAAGACCCATTCGAGGTCCTCGTGGAAAAGGAGGCTGCACTAGAAATTCAAGACGCAGAAATTCAGGCCAGAGAGATACTGGATGTGACAGATCAAGTACAGGAATATAATGAAGCAGAGATCGAAGAAGATCTTCAGAAAGAACAATCTGAGGAAGACGACAAGCAGCCAGTAGAGGAATCGGCGATAGAAGAAGAAACTACCGACATTTCATCAGCAGCACAATCTACAACTATCGAATTGGTTGATGCAGCAGTCATCACAGAAGAGCTTGTCGTCGAACAAGCAGATCCTTCTATTGTGGTGGATATCGCTGCTACCGAGTCGAAGGATGAACATCAATCTGTTGATGCTGATACTTCCGTTGAAGAGGTGAGTGGTAGTGTCGTCAAGGAAGATCCGTACGAACCTCCCATCGAAACGAGTGTAGTGGAGTCGGAACACATTGTCACACCCGAGGAAATGAAATTTGTCGAGGCGTTGGTGGCAGCCGAACACTTGGAATCGGAACTCATGGCCCAGGAACAGGAGGCTGAACAAGAAGCAAGAGAAATTTCCGAGGCCTTTCAAGAGCAACAAGAAGTGGCAATCCTCGAATCGTCGCCGGAGGTAACCCGAAAAGACCCATTCGAGGTCCTCGTGGAAGAGGAAGCTGCACTAGAAATTCAAGACGCAGAAATTCAGGCCAGAGAGATACTGGATGTGGCAGATCAAGTACAGGAATATAATGAAGCAGAGATCGAAGAAGATCTTCAGAAAGAACAATCTGAGGAAGATGTTGCAGTTGAAGACACCTTCGTCATCATAGAACCAGAGATAGTAGCAACTGAGATATCATCCGGAAAAGAAAGTCTGGATGAAGAGATGCAACAAGAGAAATCGAGTGAAAATTTGGAAGATGTATCACCTTCGCCTCCTAAATTCATTGTCCTTGTTGCCTTGTCATCCTTTGGAAACCCAACCCAACGGGCGAATCAGGATCGAACCATGGCAATGATTCAACAAGCCTTTGGCACCAACAGCGAACATGTAGAGGTACTGGACGGGTCTGATCCCGCGAATAAGGATCTTCGCAATGATCTCTTTCTTATAAGCGGAATTCGTGGAAAGTATCCACAATTTTTTGTTCGCAAGGGCGGCACAACGACCTATGCCGGAGACTACGAGTGGATTGAATACGCCAATGAAACTGCAACGCTCTCGCCCCAATCTCTCTTGGGATTGGAAGTGAATATTGAAAAGGAGGCTACAAAGGAGTTGGAACTAGCCGCAAACGGTGATAGTCACGATCCTTTGCCAAATGCTTCTTCCCCAGAAGTTGGTGTTTCCAGCAAGATCATTGTGCTGGTATCGAAATTGTCGGGAAACATGCAGCAGCGTACCAATCAAGATCGGGCGATATCAATGTTGAAAGGCAAAGTTTCCGACGATAGGTTGGAGGAAGTTGACGGGTCCAATCCAGCTAATAAGGATCGAAGGAATGCTTTGTTCACAATTAGTGGAATTCGTGCCCTCTACCCTCAGTTCTTTTTACAGAAGAGCGATTCGGACATTACTTTTTTGGGTGACTACGACTGGATTGATTCCATGAATGAAAGTGGTGGATTGGCGTCCTTCCTTGGAGGATCACAAGTACAAAAATCCTCAGCCGAGGAGATTTCATCGCCTTCTACTCCAATACCTGAGGTCATATCCGAGAAAAAATCATCTGAAGCTTTTAAACTTCCAGGCCCTAAACTTATTGTACTTATGTCGAAATCATCAGGTATACTCTCCCAAAGGACGAACCAAGATCGTGCATTTGCAATGCTCAAAGGCAAGTTTCAAATGGACGACATGGAAACTGTGGATGGGTCAGATCCTGCCAACAAAGACCTACGCAATATGCTCTTCGACACGAGCGGAATTCGAGGGAACTATCCCCAATTCTTCCTCAAATCAGCCGACGGATCAGCGACGTCCTTCCTTGGCGATTTTGAATGGATTGAAAATGCAAACGAGACTGGTTCCTTATCGAAAGCCACAATATTTGATCGCATCGTAGAATCGTCAGATTACTCCCAATCTGCAAGTATTTCAGAAGGCACTACAGGGGAGAAGACCAAATCGGTCGCGTTTTCACCCGACACTAAATCCAGCAAGCTCACAGCAGCCAAAACTCCCGCAGAGGAAGAGGTTGTTCGATCCGATCCCGTAGAGTCACCGACGCCAGTTGCCGATACTTTCCAACAGTCAGCGCCATCTTTGCCGACCAAGGCGACTAGCCCTTCTACCGTCGTTGCCAAAGCCAAAAAAAGTACCACACCGACACGAATCGCCACCCCTCCAACTCTTGCTCCAGTCACAGAGATCAACAACAAGCGCTTGGTGCTACTAATGTCAAGTTTTGGAGGCGGAGTAAAGCAAAAGGCTCATCAATTCCGGGCTAAAAACATCTTGCAGTCCCAAAAGGATGGTAGTAAAGTTGTGCCCGAGGAGGTCGACAAGGCCATTCCCTTCCATAAGAAAGTTGCTGCCGAGTTGCAAGAGATATCCGGCGTGGAGGACAAATTTCCCCAACTGTTCATTCAAGACATGGTCTCTGGAAAGTATACATATGTTGGAGGAATTGAAGTTTTGGAAAAGCATCATACAGACGGCGATTTGAAATCGCTGTTCGACGACGCTCAACTTCCAGACAAACAAGATGATGCTCACGTTCTAGACCAAAAAGAGATCGCAGTTACCAACCCAGAGAAAACATGTGTCACGAAGAATCGTGGATTGGATTTGACAGGCAAAAAAAGTAATGATGCATCCAAGGATGTGGCGGATGAGCAAGATGACGAAGCTTCCTCTCCGAGTGGCGACGATTGCTTCTTGCCGTTGCTTCATATTGCAGTGGCGGTCCTGGGTGTGGTTGTCGGCATCGGTGCCTGGATGTCGACATCTCGCCAGCATCGTTAGTAAAGGCAGAAGAAAAACGTCATTATTTCTATAATAATAATAATGTAGCATTTATCGTCGTGACTTCTTTCGTTGTTATTCCCCCGGCATGAACGCACCACATCCCATAAACGAATCGCCCGATCCTGCGTTATTCAATAAGGGCGGCGCAAAGGATGGGAATTCCGCCTGACATAGTTTTTTCAAGTCACCTTGGCATTGTGGGAACACATTCAAAATCCAATGGCCTGGCGTGTATTTTACATGTTTTTTTTTTGATGTTGGAGTAAGGGGAGTGATTGATATACTATGAGGAAATGAAATATATATGGTGGATGTTTGTACAACAGAAGCCAGCCCTAACCTTTTCCTTCGACTCAAAAACTTACCCAGGACATCCATGAGATCTTGTTCTCGTCCACGGAAGAAATGGTCTGCATCTTTCAATACAGCTCCGGTGGTGGTTGCAGTGGGCATGGATTGCACAACCTCCATAAATGAGTCCTCTCCTGTAAAATTGTCACGTGATCCAAGAATCATTATCAAGGGCAGTCCACTTTTTCGAGCTTGCTCCAAATGGTAGTTCCCATGAAACAGATACAACCAATGCCGTACTGCGAGTGGAGGTGATATCATTGCGACGCCAATACATTGTGGAATTTCGATACTGGCGCTTCCACTAATAATGCTACCATACGAGTAACCAACAAGTAATAATGATTTGGGTGGCTGCTTCGTACTTTTGTGAGGTGATGTCGTCGTGGTGGATGATGCAGTTTGATGATGATATGAATGCGACGTTGATCCGTCCAAATGTGCACCCGATAATAAAAAGTTTGCTGCCTCTTTCACTTGTTGAACTTGTCGATGGCCTTTTCCTATTTGATGACCCGAAAAGTCAAACCGCATTGTTGTTATTTGCAGACGTTGGAACCACACCACAATCGCCAGGACAACATTGTTGTTCATGTTTCCCCCCAGTGGGCCCCATGGATGTGTCACAATGACAGCGAGATCGCTGCCCAAATTGGCAACTTGAGCAATGGACCCAGAGTCGGGCAAGGAGTAGCTTTGCTCCTTGACTGATGACGGCATTCTTCTATCAAGATTCTATAAAGGTGGACTGTTCAGTACTGCGGAAGTCCGCAGAGACAAAATAAAAAATGAGGAGGGACGACAAGGAACAACAATAATGACAAATGATAGTGATCCCATGACGTCGTCGAGTGGTTGTGGATGGTGCATTCTTCTAACTACGACTTCTTATAGGTGGCCGGAGGTACACCTTGCTCTCACTGACTACCGCTAGGTAGTTGTATTGATTGATACAATATTACTACCTAGTCGACAGTGTCTCCGTTGTTTGTCATCTTCGAAATACTCGAACTGCTTACCTGGTGATGTTTTGTAATAAGAGTGGGAATACGGGCCATCATTCACTTGGTAGGGACAACATGGTTGTGGAGACTAACAGTAAGAAACTTTGCCTTGTGTATTTATTAAAATACTCCGAGATTTATTATTTCATTGTTCCTGCGTCAAACTCGGGTTGTCCTGTCACAAAAATGCGATACGACGTTTTACGATAGAGGGGAAAATGCGAGAAAAGTGGTCGCACAAGTCGCTAAAAATGCCGTACCTTCACTGTCTGTGAAAACTACGTACCTGTACTACAACGTATGATACCCGATATTTATTACTGAATGCTGTACGTACTATTCACAGTTACGGTAGGTACGGTACCTACCGGTATGATACCTCTACTACGGTACCTACCTACCTACCGGTAGTTGATTGACTGTGAAGTGTTAAGAGTACCGATACCTACCGTACTACCGTAAGCTTCGCACCGTACGTCCTACAGTACAAAGGTACGTACTACGGTAACAAATTGTAGTACGATGTACCGTGTACCGTGCGCAGAATCAAAAATCAAGTTCGACTTCCTCTCTCCAAAGTGGTATCATGCGTAATATATATCATAGACTGCCGTTACGATACGTGTTCGTTTTACTCGTAAAGTGGTTTTGTCGGACCAAGCGTGACGCTTGACGACTAGAGCTTACCTTGGCTGGTGTGAAAGCCAAAAGGTGGCAGCTCTTTTGGCCAAGGCAGAAAAACATCGAATCGTCGACTGGATTAGCCACAAGTCAAAAGTCTGCTGAAGAGTTGTCGTAAAAGACAGCTAATTTTTTCGAGAAAACAAAAAGCTTCTTTCGAAACAACATGATATCATTTTCACCGTTTTGGCTCGTGGTATCGTTTCTTGTCGTTCCGTTGGTGTCGTCTCTGGCGACTGCTCCCAACGGAAAAACCACCACCAAAGCCACAATTACTACACAACCGATTTCTTTGGGATTACCCGTATGCGTTTACCATCAAGTGGATATTCCCACCACTGCTGAAGGACCGCCCCGACAAGCGGTGTCAGTCGAAGACTTGACACCCACGCTCTTGGAATTGTTGGCAAACTCCAACATGCAGCATGGCACTATTACAGTAATTTCACGACACACCACCACGGCCATTACTATCAACGAACGAGAATCGCGTTTGGCCCAAGATATGGCCGACTACTTTTTGAAATTGGCACCACCGGACGAACGGAGTGAATCGGAAGTGGCCCAACGCGGAATCCGATACAAACACAATATGATATCGATCATCGACCCGCCTCGGAAGCCGAATATCAACGTTGCTTGGACAATGGGTGGGATGTCACCAAGCCGGACATGTTGCAAGCATGGAGAGATCAGGAACCCATCAATGCTCATTCTCATTTGTTGAGCGTGTTGGTGGGAAGTTCCGAAAGCATTCCGGTCGTCAATGGCAAAATGGTACTTGGACAGTGGCAAAGTGTGCTGTTAGTCGATCTGGATGGTCCCAGAGATCGCACCGTTGGAATACAGCTAATGGGATATCAATGATCCACCATGTAAGGAGGCAACAATTAAGCTAATTGTGTACATAGATTGCGTCTGTTTCCACTTTTCGGAGAAAATTGTAAATTCTGTCCTTTTGTAACTGGAAGGACCGTCTCGCTTTGTATCGGAACTCTCTCTCTCTCTCGTCCACTTGGACTCATCCCATAGGATGTGACCACTCCAAAAGAAATCGAAACGTCTCTCTCGTCTACCATGGTGTATCACAGCAATCAAATTCGTCGATTCTTTTCGAAGGACGATTGGATGAGATAGTCGATGAAGGAGAGATAATCGGGTAAATTCAAAAAGGCATTATTTATGTGAGGGGCAAGACACACAACGAAAGCTGGCTAGGGTAAGAACATGAGCTCCGGAAGAACTATAACAACAATTCTCACCATTCAAACCACGGACCTTGAGTGTACCTACGTAGCCAACTATTCGTCATAATGGATTTCTCTGCTTTTTCACCATAATCCAGCCTTCTTAACCGAAGTTCAATGTTAAGAGGAGCGGAATTCGAAGCTATTTCGCCATTTCGAAAATGTACTGAAAGTTTCGAAAGTCTCATGTTACCAAGTACTGAACATGGATGGAATCCAGCAAGTTTCTCGATGATGATATGACCGTGACTTACTGGCAATCTTTCCAAGCTGACACGCTCCAGAAAAATTCAGATCCATGGAAATTGACTGTGAATGAAAATAGAATAAATTGCAAATACGTGCTCGGAGCAGTATTTTAGAATTTTTACTATGGTACCGTATTTTTTATTCTTCTCTACCCCCCAGGTTCCTGTACCCCCCCCGTGCGTAGAAAATGGTATGATACAAAAGTTACTCTGGTCCGTCTGTGCTTCGCTACCTTCCTGGATAGCGGCCCGGCGCTCTACTTCCTGCCCATTTTTTTTCAATTTTCAATTTGCTGAACAGCAAAGATTCCGTCGTCTGTCGTCTCCCCGTTACCGGGACCGGGACTTCTGCAACGGCATCATCCTCCCTGTCTTAAGTCACAAGTGATTTCGTCGTCTCCGCATTAAAAATGAAAATGCCGCCAAGACCTTGTGGTGCTACAGTCCTTGTTGTTGGTATACAAAGTGGTGATCTAAACTGTTCCTGCGGTTTCCATGACATATGTGGAGACCTAGTGAAAGAGAATTCGCTCCTTCGGTTTGAAAAAAGAGTAGTGGAGACAGGTAAGTACGTTACTTTTGATGTCCGAAAAATTATACATTCTCTCACCGTGTTCTGTACTCCATTTCCAGATAAAAGCGAATACGTATGGCATGGTGTCGCCTTTTTGGTGTTGGATGGAGGCATTGCATGTTGCGTTGGACGTCTGGCTCCCATATACGACAAGACTCTTGACCACTTAGACGGACGGCTAGCTCAAGTGACGCTCCTTTTTTCCGACAGCTCATGTCCGGAAAAAATCGAATATAGCCGCAGCAACAACGGCGTCTGCCTCGCAACACTTGTGGACACTACTATTCCGGGTGATCGGGCCCTAAATTCATTGTTACCTAGCATCGAAGAGAACTACGGCGATTAGCGAAGATCAAAATTAAAATATGAATGAAAAAAGCAATGACACAAGTTTTATTTTTATTCCATCCTACAATGACAATTGCCTTTCGTCGGCATCACGAAGAATCGTGAGCTTTCGTTGGACGGTGATGGTAACCCTTGGCATTTTGTTTGAAAAATTAACTGTAAATTAGAAAACCTGTCGTTGGACGGTGAACGGTGATGATTACCTTGGCATTTTGTTTGGAAAATTAACAGGAAATTAGAAAACCTGTCATCGTGTTGGTGGAGTGAAGGGAGTAGGCCGTACTCTGTTCGGAGTAGTATTTTAGAATTTACTACCGTACCCTCTATCATACCGGTAGCAAGCTACCGTAGTAGGAGCCGCGAAAGATCCAGCAGGATGAGTTCGAAACTCACACACTGTCAATTTTGCATGATTTACTTTTACTGTAAATGAAAGATAAAGTACTACCATACTTACGTACTACGTAGTAGTACAACGTCATCCCAGGCTACGACTACGGTAGCTACCGGTAGTATTTACGACTACCGTAGAGTAGTGTATCATACCTACCGGAACACGGAGTACGAGGTCTGCTACGAACCTACCGGTAGTATCATAGCTACATAGACGTAATACGTTGTAGTCGTAATGGTCATTCGAGTTCTGTCAATTTTGGAAGAATGCTTGACTGTGGGGGCTGGCAGGCTCCAAAAAAATTTCAGTTCCGTAGAAGTGGGAGTAGTTACCAATTTTGAATTCAGGAGCGCCGAAAGATCCGCAAACCCTGTTTCACTGAATTGACAAGTGAGAGAGCGGATAACAGGTCAGAATGACCAATCTATATGAGGACGGAGTTCAAAAGAAACAGCACCAGAAACACGTGACCCTTTCAAGTCACCATGGATTCCATTCAAATAGCCAACTCAGTTCTCTTCTCAACGGACCATGACCGTCTCCGGCGCATGGAAAGGCAGATCGATAAGATCACTCTTCAGGAAGCTCGTCGCTATGGTATGTCCGAGAAACAGAGGAAGGGACGAATCAAATACACATACGCCGGCCATGTGTTCATCTATGACAAGAAGAAAAACAGAGCCATCACAAGCTGGAAAACTGAGTCAAGACCCTGCACAAAATCGGGAACTAAATTTTACAAGCCAATTCTCATCCAAAAAAGCGAACAGCACGATACGAGGGGCTTGAACCTTTCGCATGACGAAGTCACTACCCTGGTGCGACAAAAACACAAAAACTGGTCCAGTCACAGCGTAATTGTAGTCGATATGAGCGGAAGTATGAGAGATGATGACGTTGACGGAGCGCGATGCAGAGCCGATGGGGTGTGGACAAGCTTGGCGAGAGACTACGTGAAGGAGCAGCTAGAGACTAACGCCTGCTCTCTTTTTGATGTAGTTAGTGTGATAGCAATGAGAGAGACTGCTGAAGTGGTTGTGGAATGCGAACCAATGACGTTCGTCCTGTACAATAAACTTGTCAGCTTGCGCGACTGGGACGAAATGAAGCCGCATGGGCACGGATACTACCTGCCAGCATTGAGAGAGGCCTCGAGACTTCTGTCTATCAATGCTTACGGAACTTGTGCTTTGAACCTAATGTTCTTCAGCGATGGCAAACCTTCGGATTTGGGCGGCTGCAACAAAGTGAGGCAAGAACTGATTGACATGGCTGGAGAAATAGGATCGACCTTTGGGCGAAGACTGAATTTTGTTTGCATTGGCATGGCAGGACAAGGAGAAAAATTTGATACCCTTCAAAACATGGTAAAGGAAACAAAACTATTTGGCTGCCAAGCAAACTTTGAGCGGCCAAGCCTAGATAGCACCTCACTATCGCAAGTGATGTCCAGCTCGGTCACATCATCACTAGCAACCAAGACTGAAATGAGTAGCTTAGAGACAGGGGCAACTCGGATGGTTCGGACGGATGTGGAAAGAGAGCGTGCTAACGCCCCCGATGATTCGAGAGTAAACGAGAACTGGAGTGTATATCAAAGTTCGAGTGATGAGCAATATGTCCAGAACGTTTGGGTATGGAACAGCGAAGCGAAGGATTTCAGTCGTTTGATCGATCCTAGATGCAACACTTGCTACAAGGAAGTCGCTTCAAACGAGTTGGCGGTGTCGGAAAGCAAAGGAGCAATTTGCGAAAGTTGCAACGCTTGTTTCTTTTGCACAAGATGTTGTGTCGTAGGAAACTATCAGACACACAGCCGTTCCAATCTCTGCACGAATAATCTTCGTGATCGGAGATCTGGCTTCCTAGTCGGCGGGCCTCATCTTCCAGGTCCTAGAAGTTACAACGTGGCGGTGAAAAAGCAAGCCTTTGGTGAAGGAGCCGAACGGCTTGCATTCAAATTCCGTTTCGTTGGACCTAATAGTAGATTTGAAGGTCCGGGTATGGTTGCAAAAGAATCTCGATTTGTCGAAGACTTAATGTCGACCCGTGACTACCTGACTAGCCATCGACATGCATACCACAGAAGCTTTATGCGGACGCAGGCTACTGCTTCAAGATTCGCGATAACGTTCAACGCTGCCGTCCAAGATCTGGACCGTATCCCACTCCAGAAGATTGTTCGCATTGAATTCCTCAAACCATTCATCTTCGAGCTGGAGGATCGCAAAAAAGGAACCAACATCCATCTTCTTGTTGAACCTATGATACCCGGCACTTACAAAAAATTCACCGACAACTTTGGAGCCAAAAATTGTATCAAGCGTGATTTCTCGGAGGAAAACAAGGGAATTGATTTGTTCGTTGCAGCAGCTCTTCTAGGACGCCAATACAAAGTGGCCACTCACAGTCAGAAAGCCAAACCCAGAGTTCCAGCTGGAGGTGGTCTTGGAGCAATTTTGGAAGAAGATAGCGAAGAGGATGATGACAGCGAGGATGATGACAGCCACAAGTGTTATGGCGAAGAAAGTAGCTCTAGCAGTTCCGATTCTGATTCGACCATTGATGTTTCGCAACTGCGGAATGAAGACTTCTTGCATTCTTTCAGTCATTTTACTTATGTTCGAAGCGGAGGAAGGTACATGGTCGTAGACCTTCAGGGGGCTCTTCAAACTGCTCCAGATGGAAGGAAGACTTATCTATTGACTGATCCTGCGATTCACTACAAGTATCGAAAGAATGACGCGAAGAAGAAGCGCCAATATGGCCGGACAGATCTAGGTCGAAGAGGCATGAGAGCATTTTTTGAAACGCATAAATGCAATGGCATTTGCCGTTTATTTGGCTTCCGAGATAAGTCAAATGAAGAAGCGTTGGACCGATTATTCCGTGTCAAGAACAGAAGAGACGAATGAGCTTGTTTATGAAAAAATACCGTTAAGAAGGAAGAAATAATAGCATACTACATGGAACTGTAATAACAGATCTGATGTCGGAATGCTCGTAACTGATTCAGATGGTCGGCTGAGTGGCAGTCGAAAAAGTTCTGTGTGGGAGCCATCCACCAAAACTGACCGGGATATCATTCTTCGTCTCGAACTGGAAAGTATAAAATATGTAGCGCCTCCACTATCCCAAATTAGGACTCCCGGCAAGAAGCTTTAAGACGGGTAACTGATCCAGATGGCTGGTCGGCTGACTGGCAGTCGAAAAAGTTCTGTGTGGGAGCTATCCACCAAAACTTATCGGGGGATGTCATTTTGGAAAGTATTATGTAGCGCCGCTCCCACCACTATCCTAGCTGTAAATTAGGACTCCCGACAGGAAGCTTTTAGACGCCACACGATGCAGTCACGGCCGAACCCTGCTTTGCGGAGAAGTTTCGCAAACGACAAACTATCAATCAATACAGTAATAGCTATCATACCTTCCGGTAGGTAGTCTTTAGCTAGCTACCGGTAGTTAAGCAGGAAATGAACTACTAATCGTAAGACTACCGGTATTGTTTCATGTTGTTATTATCATACACACACAAGTAGTGAAAGTAAAGAATTATCGAATAGAAACCTCTTTTTATTTCATGATTGATTTTTTATAACAATAATATTTTATAATTAATACGACTATTAAAATAATACACGCATAAACACCACGACTTTTTTGGTTCACGATGTGACAATGAGAACAAGCACGTGTGACACAAAACAAGTTCCCTTCTGATCGTTGAACCACTCACTGTTTTCGATAGGTCAACAACAGTATCAGAAATCAAACCGTCATCGAAGGTAAGCTGTGAAATACGACGTAGTGAAGAGAAGAAGAAGCAGACTATAAAGAAAGGAAGAAACAAGCATCTATCCAATGGTGGCCTTGACAGTGTCCACTCGGAACGAAAGGGGATTCCAACAACTGATGACAAGATACGGGCCAATCATCGTATCATTTCTATGCGGTTGGCTTTTTGGACGTCATCATGAACGAAACCCTGCAACAACGAACGTTCGCACTGTCACTGCTCCGCGAGCTTCCCCGACTGCAAAATTACCAAGCTTTGTCAAGCACCTTGCAGATGTTAAATTGCGGAATACAGCTCACGTCAATCCAGACGACGGACGTCCGATTACCAAACATCAGCTTTTGGATCCTTTTGTGGTTCCCAACGTGGCAGGAATATCGGTGGCCACCATTCAAGAAGGCCAGGAGGTGACCTTACATAGTCATATGACCATGCATGAATTCTTCTTTGTCCTGGAGGGATCGGCCATCTTCACTATCGAGGATGAGTATGGAACGCAACAACATAAACACGACGTCCGGCCGGGTTCGTTTGCATATTTTGCGCCACCCGATCGTCACGGAATACAAGTTGCTGCGGATAGTCCGGATGGAGACCTCAAAGTCTTGTTAGTCGGAGTGATTGTGGAGTGAAAAAGAAATGATGGATGTTGGATGATGGATGACAATAATGCTTCGTTCGAACTGGTCAGTAATATTTATTTTCTCATTTGAAAAAAGTGCTCTCTCTCCTACTTTGTCCATGTCATGTCAAAAATGGCGTATCAGAGAAGCGAATAATGATGGTTTGGCTGGCTCATGGTGATACGAATTCCCCCAAACACAGAGGATGGCGACATCCTATTGCTACGTTTCTGGTGCATTATGGAGTTGTTGCTGGAACAATGATCATGATTCATGATGCCATGACGACAAATTCGAGAGATAGAATCGACGATCGACAATGCCAAACTTCTTCCGAAGCATTGAAACAAAGACAACAATCAGTGGCAATGTTCTTTTTCAACTACTTTTGGCTGTACTTTTTGTGGCGGCTGGTGTTGCAATGGAAGAAGAACGCCGCAGTAGTGTTTGCCGAATTTTATCGGCAAACCTTTTTGTGTTCTGTTACAATCATCATGGCTGCCCTAGGATTCTATACAGAACGACCGCTTCTGGCCGAGGCGTTTTGCCTTGCCGTGGGAATCGACCAGCTACTTTGGTACGAACGGCGAGGAATGACTAAAAGGGTCGACGAAATTGTGTGTGAACAAGAAGTTCTGACATTGTTTCTCAACGTACATTTTAGGTACGTGGATTTTTTGGCCTACATATCATGGTACGTACTTCCACAATCGACAATGTACAAGAGAGTTCCATCATGTCTTATTCGAATTCTACAAAATGGTTCGTCATTTACACTGTTAGGGGCACTTTCCCTATCGGGGTAACCAAGTATCTGTTTTGGCCAGGGACCACTTGGGCAAGTCGAATCACATCCTCTCATCATTTCTGGACAATCCCGTTAGTTATGTGGGCCACCGGGGGCTGGCATATCGAGGCATTACCTATTTCCATGGTCGCAGTCACAGTAAACGTGATATTGTCTTGGTACATGACGCCCATTTCGATCTGCTTGAAGGATGAAAAGGACGAGAATATTTATTTGAATCTGAACATGGCGCACGAGGTATGGGCTGACATCAAGTTTCAATTCCTTTTGTTGGGACAGGATACGGTTCCGTACCTGATCCGATTGCTGATTGGATGGTCTATCTGCAACACGATAGTGTTCGGGTTCCTTTATGGACTAACGGCCTTGATATACTGGCTGGTACCATACACATGTTGAAAGTATGAGCTGCTGACATGCTTGATTTTTCCCCGACGCTGTTGGTAGGATCTCACGGCACGCCAAAAACAGGAGAAATGATTGCACGGAGCAAGACGCCACATAAAAATTTTCTCTTGGAAAACTTTTTCTCTTGAAAAACTTTTGATGAAAACATTCATCAGTACATTGAACATTTCCAAAGTACTACCACACGAATGGCAAGATTATCATTATTTCTGTCGTCGATTAATCGAACCAAGGATGTCGACGGATCATGGAATGTCTTGAATGCTGAAATTTGCACCTGCTGTGTTAATTTTGTCGTCTCAATTCAATCAAAGCCTCTGTGTTTGGATTGACCTTTTTTAACGTCTCTAGGGGTTGAGCTGACATGTACATCTACTGTTAATGAGACTGAATGTCTAAAACAAGCAAGCGGATCCCACCATTTACTTGAACCTGTCATGGTTTTTGTCTTCATTAGATAAGAATGCATGCTACCACAAGTAGAACAAAAATCTGTTAAAAACTACGGGGTACATCATTCAACCAGTATTCGCTGATTGTTTGTCCTCTCTGCTCAAAAGGATTGTTGCGGTGATACCCGATTCCAGTGAATACCATTGCGGTGTATCATGGAAATGGCCCACTGCAACTTGCACGGCGTGGTGGTCATGATTATGATGATGGTTTGATCGATCCTCCAATACCACGTCCCCACCAAAGTGTCGCATTTGCAATCGACTCATCGACAAGCCGACACCTAGTCCACGCAACGGGGACCGTACCATGGCATACGTTTGTTGATCGTCGAGACGGTCCCACTTTTTGGAACATTGTGCGAATTCAAAAATGTCGTCTATAGATTTGTTGGTATGGGCCAATCCACCGCCTTGGTCCATGATTTGAATGAGCACATGCCTATCTGTTTCGGATATATGGATGAATATGGGACAGTGTCCATGCGTAATTTCTGTTTCTTCGTCGTCCTGGTCATTGTTGGTTTCGCAACTCAACTGTCCGATACACTTGGGATTGGGATGTTCGATGGTCGCGGCCATGGCATTCTTCAGCAGTTCCACTAAGGTGTATTGCAACCATGGCCGGATGAAGGTTGCTTGAAGGTCGTCGTTAGCGCTTTCCGCAATGACTCCATCCCGACCTTGGATGGCGTTTACAAATTCGACCTGGGGTCGAGTCAAAAAGTGTGCTTCGCACAAATGTCCCGCTTCGAACATGGCAGCCTCCACGATAGACTTGACCGAATGGTTTTGGGTGACAGCTCCTGTGGCTTTGTATGTTACTTTTCCTTCTGTCATTTGTTGTAGTTGTTGCTTCCCCACTTGCACCAAATGGTCACACAAAAGTTGAATGATGGATCGAGTTTGGAGAAATGCTTCGATATCGTGAGTGACTTGGGAGGAATATTGTAACGGATGCAAAATACCCACTACCAACTCGGCCATGGTTTCGACCGTTAGTGCATGTCTGGCTTGAATCTCTTGAAAGGTCTTTGTTAAGGCCTTCCATGACGCGGTTGTGGGTGTTGTTGTTGTTTGTGGTTGTTTGGACGCAGTCCACTGTTGATACTGATACATCGATTGTTTCAAGGTGTCTTGATGGAGTCGTTGCAAGTCTTGCAAACTAGAAAGCGCCTTATCGAATTCTTCTTGTAATTGCCGTTCCTGTTGATAACTCCACCAGTAGGGACGTCGTTGCTGTCGTCCATTGTTGGTGACGGTCGAAAAGGATTTTTTCGTTTTTGTTTGAATTTGTGGATGTTGTCTCATTTGTTGGAAATGTTGTTGGATGGTTTGTAGGAGAAGTATCTGTTGCTCCAAACGGCACGACACGTCGAGAATTAATGTGGCAATCTCCTGATGTACGATTCGCCAACTGTCGCTGCTATTGCTGGTGCTGGTTGTGGGAGTAGTGGTATTGGCCAGTCGATCCAGTGTCCATTGTTGCAATGGAACTTGTTGGATCGATGTCCAAGTACGGTCCACCGAACCATTTTTTGCGGATTTGACAGAGTCGTTTCCGAGCCTGGAAAGAGCCTCATCGTCCACATCGATTAGTTTCGGTGCACTTGTCGAATAAGGATGATGATGGTACACTTGTCGACGATGGCAGCTGTAAGAACAACAGGAATATCCTATGGAAGTTGTGACTGTTGAGGACCATCCCGACTGTATCATTCGACTTCGTTTTCTGTTGGTACTCGTACTCACAGTCATCATCCGTCGCAGTATACTAGTCGTAGACTGTCCAGTGCGGGGAAGAGCCATGATGTACGTGTTTTTGTGTGTCACTGTTTTGGAGGTATTGTCGTACGTCGTAGAGATCGCCTTGTTGTTACAGTTATCACTGGAAAGAAGAACCGTTGTTTTCTTTTTCTTCAATTCTTAGGCCTTTTAGCTATCACACATCATGTTGATCGGAAGCCATTCGGTCGTGCGGCAGTTATTAACAATTTACACAGGCACACAGGGCACACACAAACACAACATGGACCGAATGGACCGATTCTTTCTACTCCGTACTAACTGTAAGAAATGACTGTCAATCACCCTGGGTTGTGGGACTTCGCTATTTACGAAAGTACCTACCGAAGTTCTTTACAGTTAGTATTAGCTAGTATAATACTCGTAGGTGTTCCATCGGCCATTTGGATGATGTTCAAATGCCTCAAATCTCGTCTTCCGTCATGATGATGAAGTTTTCAAAACAAAATTGTTTCGAAAGGGGGATCGTCATTTATTTGAAGTTAGAATCTCTCCCCCTTAGACATATTATTTTATTATTTGTCGTTTGAAAAGTCCAGTACCGGTCGTTATTATCTGATCTTTGTCTGCCGAATCGGGAGGTTTTAAGTCTCGATTGAAAAGTCAAGTACCGGTCGTAAAGATCAAATAAATATTATTTTAATGATGACGATGACAGGTGAGTTCTGAATCGGAAGACGAGGATCACCCTCCTGCGAATCGAAACAACAACAACAACAGGCAGCATCCAGAGCTTTCACAGTCAACGACGAATCCTCGTTAGGTATCAGGGCTTACCGTTTTCCGAGCGTTGTTGGAGGGATGTCAAGTTCATCTGCAACTCATGGGGGTTTACCTTACCTTTTTTTGCCTGTCATGCAATGTGCTGAGTACCACCTCTTCAGCATGTTTATTGACCTACAAAAATTGACGACAACAGGATGGCGCACTTGTGGATTGCGCATGTCAATGAGCAAGACATATTTCCGAAACTTCCAGTACAACTGTAAAAGTAGCATCGACACTGGGAGAGAAACAGGAGGATCCAGGATGCAATGGAGCGAGCCAAAAGTGAAATTGACATTTTGAACTATTACGACGTACTTGGCAAAACAGGTGCCAATAGAGTTGTTAGAGGATGACACAAACACTTGCGATGCTGGTGAAGGTGCATTTGCAGAATCGGATGGGGAGGATGAGTTTGGCGGAAGGGAAGCTAGTAATGGCTTCGGTATAGATCAACAGAGAGATGAGCCAGCACAACAAGGCATTGGGGTTGGAAACAACACTACGGACAACTTCAATGATCACATGGTGTTGTTTGCATCGTACATGCGGCGTCACTATCAAGCACCATACTTTCCGGCAGCTATGCCGCTTCCACTCTCGGATGCATTGCCAATTGGAGTCGCTGGAGAGACATTAACAGCAATGACAGGATTTATCTCCAAACTACATAGAGAGGAGAAACGAACAAGAGGAAAGTGCATGCGACCCAGAAAACCTCCCACTTGTGGATTTTGTAGAGACTCTCCTGATCCAGAGGTGCCAGAGGTTAAAAACTCAGCTAGGGATTGTCCCGGAAGATGGCCAAGAGGAAAATGTCCGAAAAAATTACGGGATACAGCAACAATCTAAGTTATGTTATCATTGCCTATCACACTTTGCTGGTGCAACATTCCGTCTAATAGAGTAACGATAAGGACCAAACGTGAGGGCAACAATTGTTGTGGTATTGTCCTTGACGATGTGTTGACAATCAAAATTGTTGTGGTACTGTCCTTGACGATGTGTTGATTGACATCGTCTTGTAATTTGAGCTTGGACAAAGAAAACAAACCAGCCCTGTCGACCGTCCACAACGGTTCGAAAAGCAATTGTAGTTTATTCCGCAGCGGGACGCGGAATCGATTCGAAAAGCAATTGGACAACTTATATTATGAAGCGACAATTTGAAAAGCAATTGTCGTCACCAATCTCATGTTTGCGTGGTGTTCGGACAGAGTCGGTCTTTCATATTTTTGGTTTTTCCTCTTCTTCCTTTTCTCCTTTTTTTTCTTTTCTCTCTAGCTAGTAGTGTAGTATTAGTAGAGCCAATAATTCAACGAACGCGCTTTTGAGCCTACCATGCTACCGGTAGGTACCGTACTCAAGCCACTACACCGGTAGGTATCATAGTTTTCCATCTTCCTTCGCACCTTTCCTGTTGTCACACAACCTCATCATCATCTCATTAACGCTATTAACAACCTACCAGGTACTCCGTGTATACATAGCGATTTCAGCACCTCTCTCTCTCTCTCTCTCTCTCTCTCTCTCTCTCTCTCTCTCTCTCTCTCTCTCTCTCTCTCTCTCTCTCTCTCTCTCTCTCTCTCTCTCTCTCTCTCTCTCTCTCTCTCTCTCTCTCTCACTTTCCCCCGAAAGCGATTTCCTGGTGTGTGTATGTGTGTGTGTTTTTGTTGCCATTCTGGGTATGTTAACAACAACATCATAATCACCCAATCGACAACTCAACCGTAGTAGAACAAGTCAAATGGGTGTACTGTGTCTCTCCAGAATTTGTCGACAACGCAAAACACGAAATCCCAGAGGCATAGCCGTTGATACGTCCTTGTGTCGTTCATCATCCAATCAGACATGTTCCTGTTGTGACGGAATCGGTTCCATGAACGTAATGGCTCTCTTGCCATCCACGAATGATGGAACGTCTAAAATCCCAAACAACAACATCAACAATTTCAACCGTCCTCCCCCACACCAACCACAAATAATGCTTGGCAAACGTCCCAATCATCCCAACCAACAACGTCGCTTTTCTGTTGGATGGCCAGTGGCATTGGTCATGGTTTACATGTTATGGCTACTAATGTACACTTCCAGGCTGCAAGTCAATACCAACGAGATTGGCGGTAGTGTTACCAATGTAGACATGTCATTGCTTCCACGGCTCCTACCGCCTGGACAGAAAAGTATTGCAAACACCAGAAGCAACAAGGGGGTACGGCACTTGAAGAACAATTGGGATCAAGACCGTGACTATTGGATTGACCATATTCAACAGAGACAACACTATGTCAAGGGTATTTTGAACCGTGTACCCATGGATGTACAAAACGTTTCCAGGAGAGGGTACGGCGAACCGGCACAATGTCGAGCACGAAGGAAAATGTTTGGCAACGACCTGTCCGTTCTTGATACGTTTGATCAAAACCAGACGACCAAACATGCGATTGTTATTCCGTTTCGTGATCGAGACTATCACTTGAAACACTTTCAAAAATACATGTCCAGCTACTTGCAACATCATTATGACAACACCAACCACACCTTCAAGCTATACATCCTCGAACAAGACGACCAGGAACCATTCCAACGCGGCTTTTTGATGAATGCCGCACTCGATCACCTCGACCACGACGTCTCCTGTGTCACCATGCACGACGTGGACTTGGTACCCATCTTCTTTTCGCCCGTCCCGTATCACACCTGTGACAGACCTATTCGACTCATCAACAAGATGCAAACGTACGACTGGAAAATCCCGTACGATCATTACTTTGGCGGTATCGTCAGTATGCATCAACAACATTGGGCCGTCATCAATGGGATGGGGAACCAATTCCGTGGATGGGGTGCCGAAGACGACGAACTGTATCAACGGCTGGTCTACCGGTCGTTGGTGAACTGCACCAACGGAAATCCAGCAACGCCGAGCAATGGTGATCATGGCAATTTCATGGCCATATCGCAAGATACACAGCATCATCAGGCTCGAGTTTTTGGCAAAGATTACCAATGGAACTGCCATTTGATGGATCGACACAAGTGGACCGGCGTGTCCAACAGTCTCGTGGACGGTTGGAGCTTGAATCGGTACGAAGTGAACTCGCACGATATCCAATACACCAAAAATGATCCACTGTTGAAGGGATTCGCAGAAATTCACACCATTCGTGTGGTCAATCGGATCCAAAAGCTACCCTTGAGAATGTTGCGACCAGTACCGACGGGGAAAATATTGATCGATCGGAAGAATCCGAGAAACCCCAACGTTGCAACGACGAACCCGGCTACAAAACGTCAAGCAGAACCAATTATTATGATTGCTGCTTCTAACAGTAGTCAACAACAGGCACAACCCCAATCGAAGCAGCAGCAACGACAACAACGACAACAACGTCAGAAACATATAGAACATGTAATACCTGTCACGACTCAGCAGCACGTGCAAGAAAAATTTGTCATCAATCAAACATTAAAGACTACCACTCTTCTGAGGAAAGAAAACATTATCACCAACCAAACATTGGTCATTCCAGCAACCCAGCAGATACAAGACCAAGATGTATCTACAATTACTGAGCAACTGCAACAGAACCAGAATGAAACATCAGTTCATGCAGAAGATACATTAGAGACTACCACTCTTCCGAGGAAAGAAAACATTATCACCAACCAAACATTGGTCATTCCAGCAACCCAGCAGATACAAGACCAAGATGTATCTACAATTACTGAGCAACTGCAACAGAACCAGAATGAAACGTCTGTTCATGCAGAAGATACATTAGATACCACTCCTCCGAGGAAAGAAAACTTTATCACCAACCAAACATTGGTCATTCCAGCAACCCAGCAAATGCAAGACCAAGATGTATCTACAATTACTGAGCAAGTGCAACAGAACCAGAATGAAACGTCTGTTCATGCAAAAGATACATTAGAGACTACCACTCTTCCGAGGAAAGAAAACATTATCACCAACCAAACATTGGTCATTCCAGCAACCCAGCAGATACAAGACCAAGATGTATCTACAATTACTGAGCAAGTGCAACAGAACCAGAATGAAACGTCTGTTCATGCAAAAGATACATTAGAGACTACCACTCTTCCGAGGAAAGAAAACATTATCACCAACCAAACATTGGTCATTCCAGCAACCCAGCAGATGCAAGACCAAGATGTATCTACAATTACTGAGCAAGTGCAACAGAACCAGAATGAAACGTCTGTTCATGCAAAAGATACATTAGAGACTACCACTCTTCCGAGGAAAGAAAACATTATCACCAACCAAACATTGGTCATTCCAGCAACCCAGCAGATGCAAGACCAAGATGTATCTACAATTACTGAGCAAGTGCAACAGAACCAGAATGAAACGTCTGTTCATGCAAAAGATACATTAGAGACTACCACTCTTCCGAGGAAAGAAAACATTATCACCAACCAAACATTGGTCATTCCAGCAACCCAGCAGATACAAGACCAAGATGTATCTACAATTACTGAGCAAGTGCAACAGAACCAGAATGAAACATCTGTTCATGCAAAAGATACATTAGAGACTACCACTCCTCCGAGGAAAGAAAATATCGTCACCAACCAAACATTGGTCATTCCAGCAACCCAGCAGATACAAGACCAAGATGTATCTACAATTACTGAGCAACTGCAACAGAACCAGAATGAAACGTCTGTTCATGCAAAAGATACATTAGATACTATTAATACTACTTCGAGTAGTTAGGCGAGTATTAATTTTGAATACTACTAACGTAATATTCCAGCAAAATGTTTTGTGTAGTATCTGCTTCGGAGGAGGATTACCAGCACGAAGCAGTCCTCCGTACACAACACAATACCTGTATTCGAATATCGTACAGCAGAGAGAGTATCGGTACGTAGGAAAAAAGGATGGATTGGGAAATTCAAAAAAATTACAGTGTGACAGTCAACAAGTATCATCACAGAGTCAATCAACAATGGCGTCTGTCCCGCGATCGACGGACGAAACTTCACCCACAAAAAAAATTGACAGTGAAAAACGCGAAATACGTTTTTTTTACAACTCTCTCGCGCTGTGATCACAGTCAATACGTCGACTGGGAAATCAACAAATCTCAATAGAGAAGTTGTGAAGTGACATTCCCGCCTTGTCTGCTACCGTAGAGTGAAAATACAACGTTTTACCCCATGGCAGCAGTGTGCAACATGATGTCGACAATGGTCTTTTCTCTTCATGGCCGGCGCCATGTTTGCAAGAGACTTGCTTTACAAAGATGGCATCGAATGAAATCCGAGAAAATGCCATCGGTTGATTCGGATGTCGTTAGGCCTTTCTCAGTCGCAGCAGCACCCGTCTTGTCGATTGTCAGAAGAAACGCAAGACCTTCATCCCTCACTTCTTCAATGGTTTCTGGGCTATCAGGCCATCCGGCTGCTTTCTTTTCAACATCTTCCGTACCGAAAGCTTTCATCGATTCTCCCATTGAGAGAGATCAGGAAGAAATGTCGACTGATGCTTTTCGAGAAGAATTACGTTTTCCTACGCGGTTCGAAGAGCTTGGTTTGCACCCCAAAACTCTCAAGGCATTGCGACGCCAAGGTTTGCATCGATTGACAGAAGTTCAACAACAAACCTTTCATGCTATATTCAAAGGTAAAAATGTCGTAGCGAGAAGCCGCACTGGTACGGGTAAGACCATGGCGTTTTTGATTCCGGCCTTGGAACGACTATTGGAGCAGCAACATGAACATAACATTGTGGACGAACCATACAGTCAGCATCCACCACGACATGGTATTCAAATCCTCATTCTGGTACCCACCCGAGAGCTGGCTGTACAAATCCATCAGGAAACGGAAAAACTACTCCAATTTCACCACAAAGCCAATCCCAACTTGACGTCACAAGTGCTATACGGCGGATCGTTCAAAGAACAAGATATTCGACAATTCCAAAAGGCGCTACCTACCATACTAGTTGCCACACCGGGACGTTTAAAGGATCATCTTGCTACTACAACACTGACATATTCCACAAAAGACGGGGACGACGACTCTGCAACGACGACAATTCATGTTCCATTCAGAAAGTGTCTTCAATCCCTGCAGACGCTAGTTTTGGACGAAACGGATCGATTGTTAGCTATGGGGTTTCGCCGCGACATTATCGATATTCTGTCGGCCATTCCAGCCGTTGCCAACGGTGAGGCTAAACGACAAACTTTGTTGTTTTCGGCCACCTTACCGAAAGACGTTTTGGACGTTGTCGATCTGGCCATGCCAAAGGCCCCATCAGTGGATGATAGACTTATCGACCAAGCATTTACACATAGCAACTACCAGTTGATTGATTGCATACAAGAATCTGACCCAACCACTCACACCAACGACAATACTATCCAGTCGTACATGATCTTGCCGTCCGAACGGTTTTGGAAAGGATCCATGGAGTACATTTTGGAACTACTGGAAGGTGGCACGAACAACTACAACAACAACAAAAAGAAAAAGAATCATTCCCAAAAAATTATCGTGTTTTTTCCCATGACACGATTGGTTCAATTGTATTATAAGTTCTTCACTGACCGGTTGGGATATGGTCGAGTATGGGAGTTGCATGGCAAGATGTATCAACGAGACCGCAACGTGGTTGCACGACGATTCCGTAACACTCCCTCGGGCTTGTTGTTGACCAGTGATGTAAGCGCCAGAGGTGTGGACTATCCCGACGTGACTCATGTTGTGCAAGTGGGTGCGGCACCGTCCAGAGAAACCTACATTCACCGATTGGGAAGATGTGGACGAGCCGGTAAGCGAGGAGAAGGCATGTTGATTCTACCTGAAATCGAGCAAGACTTTTTGCACGAGCTGGAAGGCTTGAATATTGATCCACTCGACGAAAGGACCCAAGAACACATGATTTCGAAACTAAACAGTAGGCACTTGGAGAATGAGTTGGGATTGTTACAGCAAGACTTGCGAAGGGGACAAGATGACAGTGAAATCCAAAAGGCCCTACACATGGCCTATCACGCAATGATTTCCTACTTTTTTCAAACCTGTCGTGACAAGCAACAGTCACCCGAACAGGTTGTGACAACTTTGAACCAGCTACTGCAAGATTTTGGTCTGTCCGAACTCCCTCCCATCGAATTTGAGCGGGCCAAGAAAATGGGCATTGAGACACTACCGGGACTCAATATTCGAAAGACTTGGGACGATATCATGAGTTCGAGCAACCAGAACAGTCCACCACCTACCACCAGTAGCAGCGAGGAATTTCAGCGAAAGCCCTACGGTGAGTTTGACGATTGGTTTGGTGTCAACAAGAACAACATCAACAATAGTAACAGTCGGCAAGAACCAGTATCCAGACCACTGTCAGAGCCACCGAAATATCGGTCGACCACAGACAGTGCCAACCGCAACAATTATTTCAGCAAACGGGACCAGAGCAACGTCGATTCTAAGCGCCGCAAATCAAACCAGCAAGCGCCCACCGTTGCGTTCAAAGATCGGCGCCAGCAATCGCGGCGACTCGACAAGTTCCAACGATGGGAGGTTCAGGGAGAGCTTCTTGAAAAAAGTTAGAATGGTAAAATACAATCTCAAATCGGTGGAACCCAGTGTATTATTGTTTTCGAAAGTTTGTTTAGACGTTCAAATTTATTAACAGGAAGAAGTGTATTAACTGTGAAGACAGCTCTATCAAAGTGTGGACATACTTATAGTAGGTACTATGTATACGATGACAATGGTGAGTCGCAACGACATGACCAACGACGTGATGGATGCCAGTATTTTTTGTATGACAGTGAATAGGTATTATACGTAGTACACTCTTTTGTAGTGCATCTTTTTATAACCTCTTTCAAAGACAATCCGCACTTTGATTTGTCAAACGTCAAACCTATAATAGTTTGAAATCAGGTGAGTAGCCGAAACTTATTACGAGTCTAGTTTGAGGACTGCTCGTATCGATGCAACAGCAACGGATGGATTGGCAAAGGATAAAGATTTGCTCCACTGATCGACCTCCCCACAGGTGACGATGATATCGGCTTCCTTGTTTCTTCGCGTGTCTTCAAGTTATAGGGGATGTGATTTGGATTTTGCTCGAACATTGGAAGCGACATAACACGTAGACACGTCGTTGCGCTGCCGCCAGCTCGAAAGATTCCACGGAAATGGATGCTTGCTGTAACGCAACATACGTTACGTCGTATATTATACCAGTTGATTTTTACCCCACACAATCTTGATGCAATGAACGAATCGAGCCACATCGCTGACCCTTTTTGGATTCACAGTCAATCACTTGCCATTTGCATTGCATTACCGGTGATACATTTTTTCCGAGTTCAACTAACTTGGGTCGGCTGTTTAAATTTTCATTCTAATTCATAGGTGTTGAACTATTTTCTTATCGTGAACAGCTTTCTGGCGTCGACAAACAATTTTTCCTCAGTGACCAAGTGATCGTTGTTACTGCTTTTTCCAATCCATTGATTCCGCACAAGGCTTTACCATCTTTATTTAAAACAAACGACAATTCTCAATCATTCCGATATTATCTGCTTGACGCAATCATTCAATAATAATGGGTCAAATCTGCTCTGGTCAAAAGGGCGAACAATCGAAGGAGTCGGCGTTGAGTAATGATGTCACTCCAGAAGATTTAGCACTTTTGAAACAACAACAGCAATACCCCACTGATCAAAAATTGAACAATGATTCCAATCCATTACAGAACCAATCCTCCGTACCCTCGATGGCATCGCCTCAACCACAAAGGGGCTCAGTAGCGGCTACCCCCATAAACACGGCGACATCAGCCTTGGAAAAGGAACAATTGAAGGTTTTACAACAAGAACAACAAAGGCTGGATATGATTGTGGCATCCGCTGCTCAAGGCATGATTTCGGTGCGGTCAACGCGTGGTTCGACCGGTTACTACGATCAAGGCTTTGCTGCTGCGCTGGCGCAACATTTGGAACAAACAACGTCCTTTCCTGATACATTACCACTGGAATTGCCCAAAGCGCTCTCCGAAAACACCAGCCATATCATCCAACAAAAGGGTGTTAATGACGATTCCGATACACCCAAACCTTCTGCATCATCCCTATCCGTACATGCATGCTTGTCCCGACCCCAATGGGAGGGCATCCTGTTAGGAACAGCAGGTAGTGGATTGGCAGGATGTGGTGGAGAAAATCCTCAACTATACATGGACAACGTGGCTGAATCCCTGTTGGAGACATGTTTTCCAGCCAAACAACATAACATGTTTGTGGGTGTCAAACCCATGGTTGAGAATCTAATGTAGGGTTTTCTTGTTTTTTTCCCCCGAGGATTCTTATATATAGCGCACCATCATGGTGAACTACACCCTTTTTTCGTTTGTTCCAAATATTTTCATGGAGGAACCCATGCATTGCAAGATTGAGACCCGTTTTTCACAGTCAATCCAGCTTGATGATGATCAACAATTGCACAGCTCTCGTACTATGATTAGGTAAGTCGTACGTAATAGTTAGTAAAGAATGCTTCGTATCATAGCACTACGTAACTACAATGTTACTGTAGTACCTATTCAATTATAAGTAATGCCTTTTACCGGAGTCCTTTTGGAGGAAAACATTATTCTTTTCACAGTCAACCGTCAATCGTTGTTCGTCTGACCGTTGGCAACCAACTCTCTTCCTCGTTGAGGACGTGGCATATTTTGTTGTTTTTTCGAGAGAAATCGATTCTCGAACGCGACGAACTTCACGTTTATCGACGCGTCGTTGGGTCGCATACCAAAATTAAAATACCGGTCATCATCACATCATCACATCTCCCTATCATCTCTGGTCCGTCACACACTCTACTACCACCCTAGGGAAACACCGTATTTTTGTTGCATTATTATAGCAGAGTCTACCAACACCTAAGACCAACGAGTGTGCCAACATCATTGGTCGATCAGCAGGCAAGACGGCATAGTTCCATCCACTTCCCGAACCGTCGTCGACGCCGAGTTTCGTCTCTTTACCTACACAACGTATCGGGTAGTTCACCAACATCAAGCGACGCCGTTGTTACATCTTTTGGTCAACAAGCCTCTACCTCTATAGACGTTCTTTTCGGCGCGTGCATTGTTGACGAATTTTCTGACTGCTACCTTCGATTGAACAAAAACCTACCATTACATCCAAAAATGACCGTCCTAACACTCAACATGATCCAGATCGGCCGCTACGCTTTGGCCTCGTTGGTATACTTTGCCGCTGCCACCGCGACGGTCGCTGCTTCTGCGACCGCGACCGATCGTGGTAGTGACGATATCAACACATGGTCTGCCGGGAAATTGCGCAGTCGCGCCGAAGAGGCCTTTAGTTTGCGACAGTTTGCCGACGCATTGAAACTGTACGAAAAGGCCGTGGAATTGGAACCCGACAATGCCATGAATTATTTCAAACTCTACAAGGTACATTCCCGTATGAAACATTTGGAAACGGCTCTCAATGACATTACCAAGGCCTTGGAACTCGACGGTTCCAATGCCGATTGGCACATGCAAAAAGCCAAGCTGTTGAAATCGTTGGGACAGTGCGACCGAGCCGTCGTCGAATATCAACAGATGCAAAAATCTGGAAGTAGCGATTCCAGTGTGGCAACAGCTCTACAAGAGGCACAAGAGTGCGAACAAACCATTGCCATGGCCCAAAAGGCCATGTTGGATCAAGACTATCGGGCGGCGGCGCATTATTTCACAGCCGCCATGAAGTTTGTCGATCAAGCGATCGATATGCAGCTACAAAAGGCGGCGGCCTTGTTGGAAACAGACGATTATTATGGCGTCATCAGTGACACGGGATTGATCCTCAAACAATATCCCCAACATTTGGAGGCGTTTCGGCTACGGGGCATGGCATACTTTTGGTTGAACGATCACAACACCGCCATCAAGCATTTTCGGGAAGGCCTAAAGTTAGATCCGGAACACAAGGGATGCAAGGAAGGACACAAGTTGGTGAAAAAGATTGACAAGAAGAAGAAAAAGGGAGACGAAGCGTTCGACGCTCGGAACTACAAGCAAGCCATTCAATATTACGGCGAGGCTATAGAGATTGAACCACAGCATTACGTCTTTGCAAGAGCGACCATGCTGAAGGTCGTTCAAGCCTATTCAAAAGATGGTCAACACGATGAAGCCATCAAGGCGGCCGAACATTTAGTCGAAGAAGAAAATACACTGGAAGCCTATTGGGCTCTTGGTGACGCCTACACCAACGCTGAAAAATTTGAAGACGCTGTGCGAATATTCCGTAAGGCACTGGAAGAAGCCCCCGACGGAGAAAGCGAACAAACACAACAAGCCAAACGTAAAGTTCAGGAGGCCGAAGTAGCGTTGAAACAATCCAAAGAAAAGAATTACTACAAGATACTGGGACTACCACGAACGGCTACGTCCAAAGAGATCAAAAAAGCTTACCGAGAGTTGGCCATGAAGTGGCATCCCGACAAAAATCCAGGTGTGTTCCATTGATTCAGAGCTATGTTTTTTAAAAACCGGCGATATCATGTTCTTGTTGTTTCTTACACTTTTTTTGATTCTGTATTTTTCTACCGCGAAGATAACAAAGAGGAAGCCGAAAAGCAATTTCATGATATTGGCGAGGCCTACGAAGTATTATCGGATGACGAACTCAAAGCGAAATACGATAGAGGGGAGCAAGTCTTTGACAACCAAGGAGGTGGCGGTGGAGGTGGCGGTCAACATCACTTCAATGCACACCAATTTTTCCATCAGAATTTTGGTGGTGGCGGTGGCGCCAGATTCCATTTCCGTCATGGATAATATCAATAAAGCCATCTCTTCTATAAGAAATGTTTTACATCAACAAATATAAATTTCTAGGCTGGTATAACCTTTGGCTTGTACATACTATGACGCTTCATCTGACATCCCGTAGGACTAAACCCAAAGCAAGCCTTTGGGCGAAATCTTCCTACGGTAGTTTTTTGGTGCTCAAACCTGTTTCACCAGAAAGATACCATGCGGCAGTTGCGTTGTAAAAATTCGAAGAGCGTCACGCGCGCGCCCTTCATGCCTCTTTCCAAAGGGTCACTCGGAACGAAAAATGCACGACAAATGATAGGACTTTGTACGAACGTCCCCAGAGGCCCAAAACAACACACACAAAAAAACAGCAACATCAGGGGAATGAGTTTGCAATAATAATCTGGTCAATTTGTGACATCTTCTTTTTTTGAAACATCATCAAGCAGTCTCATAACTAGCTCGAAAACAAACCATGGCGTACCGTCCATCATCTTTCGGCACCGGCAGCTCGTCCCAAGATTACATCGAAGAAGAGGTGCACGACAGCACGGATGATGAAGAAGAATTCTATGAAGAAGAGATTGAAGAGGAAGTAATAGACGAAGACGATGACGACGACAATCATCCATCACATCAACCCCCACGTGATCCGGAAGGAGAACTGGCTGAAGATTTCATCCGCCCACAATCCGAAGGAGATCTCAATCCAACGTCGTTGTCGTCTGGGTCTACCCCTGGTCGCAAGTTCTCGCAACAGTCGAGTTATCAATCCGGCGCTTCTCGGCTGTCTTCCGTCCACGAAGATCATGCCTTATCAACTTCCTCCTTGCCCAAATCAGAAGAAGTCACCACCATGAAGTCAGCCAGCGGGGAGGTGGTCAAGGTCCAAAGAGCGACCTTTCCCTCGAGTGGATTCCTCTTTGGTATCGCCATTCTTATCATTTTGGTCGCCGCAGGTATTGTCACTGGTGTCAGTATTGTTGGACGCAACAAAAAGGTTTTGGATCCCATCGAGGTACCGACCGTATCACCTAGACCTACCAGTCCTGGCGAGACGCTGGCACCTACTATTTTTCAACCTACAGTCAGTCCGACCGCATTCCCAACCGTGTCTCCCGAAACCATGTTGGATCTATTTGCACGAGTGGTCGGGGAAGATGTTTATGTGGAAGGTACGTCTGCCCAACAAGCGGCCGACTGGATGTTGAACCAAGATCCGGCACAAATTCCTCTGAGTCTGGAGGCCATGTCCCAAGCCGCTTGGGAACAACGATACTTGTTGGTCTACCTGTATTACGCAACCACTGGTAATCGTCAAACGGAATGGTTGTCTTGTAATCCACCCATTTTCGTTGGAAGTCAAACCGTGGATTGTGAATTTTCCAGCCCTACCGAATTGCCCGGTGGTCGCTTGATTTTCGATCGCGTTCCCTCCAATCGCTGGCTGAGTGCGGCCCATGAATGTGATTGGGCCGGAATCTCGTGTCAAACGGTAGGTGGAACTAACGACAACACAGAAACAAGATTGGCAGTGACGTCCATCAATTTAGGTGAGTATCATGCTAGATGGTAAAAAGTGAACCTATTGAAAACGCGCATGGGTTTTCTAATTCTATACCTCTCTCTGTGACTCAGCGGGTCAACGGTTGAGAGGCTCCATTGTAACAGAGCTCGTACAACTTCCCGAACTGCGGAGTCTCGATTTGAGTCACAATGGACTGGCAGGAACTTTGGACAACGTGTTCAAGGAGCTACAGACCTTACATTTGCAATACAACGCCATGACTGGTACCATTCCCACCAGCTTTTTCGATGGCGAAAGCGTTATGACGCGACTGAACATTGGCAACAACTTTATGAATGGAACTTTGCCCAGTGAGGTTAATTTGGCATCACAGTTATCGGCCTTATACGTATTCGAAAACAACTTCGTCGGTACCATCCCAGGGCTGGGGAAAATGCCGTTGCAGATATTCCAAGGTCAAGGCAACATTTTTAGTGGACCATTGCCCTTTGATTTGTTCTTTGGTACATGGGCGGAGACGATACAAGAATGGTGGGTCTTTGACAATCAGCTGACCGGTGAGTTGAGCTCTAACATGGGATTGCTACTGAACTTGCAAGATTTTCGGGCTGGCAACAACTTCTTCCAAGGATCCATTCCTACCTCGACATATCAACTATCACGCCTGTTTCGACTGGAGGTTAATGATAATGAACTAACAGGAGCAATTGACCGCGGGATCAGCGGTTTGACTAGCTTGGAAGTATTCGATGTCAGTGGCAACGCACTGACAGGTATTCTGCCAGAGGAACTAGGAAGACTTCCGAGTTTGGTCTCCGTCAAGACCCAAAACAACTTGTTTTCTGGTACAATACCCACTGATCTGTGTTTCCTAGGTTCCATGGAAGTTCTGGAGGCCGACTGTTTGCCAGAGGCGAATCCGCCCGTTGAATGTTTCTGTTGTACGACGTGCTGTGTAAGAGGCACCGAAAATTGTGTCAGATACTAAGTATTAAACCAAGGATATTGTGTACAGTATTTTAATTCTCATCAAAAGTAGATGTGTTAAAATACTTCCTATATGTAGTATCTCTTGCACATATCCTTGTTGAGCTAGGGAAAGAAGAACTTCCGCAAACTCTCAAGTTCAAAATTGCATCCAAAAAGGGGCCGAGCGCTGTGTTGGGAAGCCTCTCCAGATTGTTGGTTAACCATATTTCTTGTCAATGTTGGGTTTTCTTGCTCGCCTGATAAAAGTTGAATAATTCACACCACTCTTTCATTGATGCTGTCCAGTGTCATCTTTCTGTTGTTCGTCTGTGTCGTGTTCCATGAGACATGTGAACATGCTGGGTAACTTGTGCGATCGTCAATAGAAGTGAGGCAGTAAAAGTGGCCGACTCCGTCGATTTGGATGCAAGAAAAAGTGTTCGGGCGAAGAAGCGTCCGAACAAAATAATTTTGATGGTTTTCGTCGCCCAATTGCCACGAGTCAATTTGACCTATGAACAGGAGCCTTGTCGTGTGCGACATGATAATAACAGTAACTGTAAGTACACGCAATGAAATAAGACATAAAAATTCACAGTCAGAGATGTACTACCTACTAGAGCTAGCTGGCTTGTAGCTACTAGAGTAGACGACTATCATACCCTTGTTGATGATCAAAATTTCGACGTGTGTTGTTCGTGAAACCAGGTTAGCATTCCTGGTTGGATAGGAAGGCTTAATTCTTTAACAGAAAAATGATGTGGGAAGCTCACAATTTGATTTCTCCTCGTTTCAGTTGAAAAGCGACTCATTACTTCCGAACGATCGATCGCCCTGTGTCAATCAAGAATTGCAAAATACTCCGTGGAGAAAGCAATCGCATTGTTGTATCGCTGCTAAGTATGGAAGGATTTAGCGGTCGGTACTTTCCACGATGCTTGGAATGTTGTTTTAACTATGACTCGGTTCAGTGCGGCAAATGACCAATTTTCCAACCAGACCTACTTAGGTTTTCCGAGCTTTGCCATCATGCCGTTTCTCGTTCAGTTGAAACAGACTTCCTTGTCAAAGAAAACTGACTTCGCGATTGATAAAATGGCGTTTTATTCCAACGACCTTTATCCTATTGTGATAGATTTGAAAGACCTCGATAATGACGAACAAGGAAACCGAAGCAACAGCAGCATCGTGGATGGATACAAAGAAAAAGCAACCACCGCCGCGGCTAGTATTCTTTCGGGCACAATTTTCTGTGGATACAGCGATACATCAGAAGACTGTCGAAAGGATTATTACGAAACAAAAGTCGAAATGAGTGCATTAACTGCTGATCGTCATGCACATGAACTCGGGAAACATAGAAAGCAACATCATACAGAAACCCCATATCCACCCATGGCATCCTTTCGAAGCAGCAGCCAACAACATCTTCAATCGTCCCAAGGCACGAAGAAACAAATCGTATTTGCGGAGGCAACCATCCATCCAAAATACCGCCAACTGGAAGATGACTATGTGTTGACACAACAGGTACATTGGATCTCCTTTGAAAATTCCTAAAAACATTTATGTCTTTTCTCACCTTTCTCTTCCACATTTTTCTTTTGTTAGATTGTCCGCTGTAACGTAGCAACTCTGTGGGAATGTATTCATCGCACCAGTGGGAATCGATACTGCGTCAAAGCCATCGACAAGCGACGATTCAAGACCAAAACGGACAAGGAGACAGCGTTGAGAGAGATTTCCATGTACCGTTCGTTGTTCTCCAACGGCAAGAGTGTCCCCTCTATTCCCCAGCTATACGATGTGTTAGAAGACAAGAATCACTACTATATCGTACAAGAGTACGAGGCTGGAGGTGGCAACTTGGGGCTAATTCTGCGAGATCATGGTCCACTTTCTGAAGCCCAAATGCGCCTTTTCACAAGCGCTTTATTGGAAGCAGTATCTAAATTACATGCCCAGTCCATTTGTCACAATGATCTTCACCCAGAGAACGTATTGATCCGAGGGGTCGGGAGTATCAATGAAGTCTTAGTAGCCACAGCTGGAAACAGCCACAACATCGTGAAGATATGCGACTTGGGACGGTCTCTGTGTGTCAAGTATCATCGCTCCGATGATGAGGCTAAGTGTCAAACCCGTCACAGTAGCTTATATTATATTGCACCAGAGATCATCTCCGGCAACTCTCCTGGCCTCGCATCGGATATGTGGAGTATTGGCGTTATGCTATACGTTTGCTTTTGTGGTTATCATCCATTCCAAAGTGACCCAAAATTAGCATCCGATTTTAAGCGCAATCAGCTCAAAAGGCAGATTTGCCAGGCCGACTATACCTTTCCGGGAAGCAGCCGACATTGGGCATTGGTTTCGCGCAGTGCAAAGCAATTCATATCCAGTCTCTTGCACCCAGATCCTGTTGTGCGAATGACATGCCACGAAGCATTGTCCCATCCATGGCTTGCACCTGCCATTGGAAAAATGGCTCCCGCACCGCCTAGATCAAGCTTTCGAAAGAAAGCCGGAATTTCGGCCCCTAATGATCCTAACGCTCAGTTACCTCAAGACCAGGGAACAACTCATCCGCTCAAGGCGGAAGATGCTAGTACTAGCGACTTGATCAGCCACAACAGAAGGTCCTTTGTCTATCGACTGTGGGGCAAAATCAAGCACAAGAAGCATCGTGCTATCAAGAGTGAAACGGACATCACCACCACGTCCAGTGCACTGTCGTCATCAAATTCAGCCGGAGCGACTGCACCCGACGCTTCTGTGGAACCCAGTGTTGCCGGTGGGCATCGAAGTAGAAGGCACAAGAGTCTATAGAAGTGATGATTTATTCTTAATAAGGTTTGGAAATATTACTATCCAAGAGGGAAACGGAAGCTGGCTGCAGCAAGTAGAGAGTGTAAGATTGAGGATTACCTACCTTTTCTCGAAACGGAAAGAATCCAGTGATTGACGAAACTTTTCAAAGAAGGAAAAGTGAGATGTGATTCATGCGGGCTTGGATGTCAATGCTTCGCAAATCGTCTGAACTGCCGATGTTCATGGATGAATCCATGTCTTGTACCAACAGCGGGTGTATCAGGTTTCGACACTGTGGCTTCTTTGGATGCCAATAATACATCAACGCATGTCATCGAGACCTCCCCTCCCCCTCGACCGGAATATTTACCGTAATATTAAGAAAGCGGCACTGAAACAAACAAAGTACGTAGAAAAATGTTACTTCAAATCAAGTTAGTCCTTGGTTATGACTCTACAGTAATAGGCATTTTTTGTCCATTGCAAGAAACGTCCCCGTTTCTAAAGACTAACGAAGGTCCCACCGCCTCCGGATCCTGTTCCCGAGGCACCTCCGCCCAAGACTTCCTTCAGTAGAGCGTGTGGCACCCGTCCATCGGTGATAAACGCACCACCCACGCCCAACTTGACGGCACTGGTGGCATACGACACTTTGGGGATCATTCCTCCGGTAATCGTTTCGTCATCAATCAACGAATCAATGTCATCACAGCTCAAGTTCGGCATGAGCTTCATCTCCTTGTCCAGCACTCCTGCAATGTCCGTCAAGAACAAGGCCCGCGCGGCTCGGAGCTCTCCTGCGATTCGTCCGGCCGCGACATCTGCGTTGACATTGTAGGCCACATCCTTTTCTTCACCGATTCCGGTACCAATGGGCGATACAACAGGACAAATTCCCATATCGAGCAGGTCATTCAAGAGTTTGGTGTTGACGAATTCCACTTCTCCGACGTTGCCCAAGTCGTATCCATCCTTGTTGATTTTCTTCACACATTGCAACAACGAATCGTCTCGTCCCGACAGTCCAATGGCCTTACCGCCAGCCGAACAAATCGTCGAGGAAATTTCCTTGTTGACACTCCCACACAAGACCATTTCGGCCACCTCCACCACTTCTTTGGACGAAACTCGCATGCCACCTTCGAAGCGACTTTCCACTCCAACCTTTTCGAGCATGGAGTTGATTTGGGGACCACCACCATGCACCACCACAACACGAATACCCAACTTTTGCAACGTGGCGACGTCTTGACAAAATCCCGCCTTGAGTTCGGGCGATGTCATGGCATTCTGAATTGGTTTTCAAAAATACAAAGATGAGAAACGAAAGAATGAAAAAAAAAGTGAGAGTGAGTGAGTGAGTGAATGAATGATTGTTGCGGCACAAGTAATGATGACCATAGAGTATAGGCATCCCCACTTGGTAGTAAGAATTTCCCTTCGAAATGTAATAATACACCCACGTACCCCACCATATTTGACGACAATGGTCTTCCCAGCCAAAGCTCCAGCTGCATCGGCAATGGTAGTCGCGACATCTGCAAAGTTTTCTGGCGTGTCATACAACCGTGTAAATGTAGTTGCTGGTCGTGATGGGATTGTTGGGATGGTAAAGGCCGAAATAGTAGTGCCGACCCAAAGAAGGCCGCCGATGGACAGAAATGCCGAAATAATTATAGATCTCATTTGTTGGAGGGGTTATTGGTTTTTGCCTGGTGCCTCTAGTAGTGGTTGTTCTTTGGAGGATATCAATGGAAACTGTTTCGACACTTTCTGATTTACTTTGAAGTACAGACGCTGTTTTGTGTCGAAAGGTGCTGATGTGCCTGTTTATGTCGACACACTGGTGGTTTACTCCTCTTGTCGGAGCGTTTGGTCAATTTTTTTTTGGTTGTCGTTGGTGCAGTTTCGCCGTTCCTTTGTTGGGTGGATCAATTGATCGGATGGTTGACTTGTGTGATCAGATTCTCGCTGTTCCTCATGAAAAGTTGGGGTTCGCTTCTTGATGAAAAAGCGATCTTTGATTCGTTTGACCAAAACTCAAACGCAGATAGAGTTTGGGATTACCAAAATGTCTCTACTCCGGTACTACCGTACTCTACTACGGTATGGTAGTCTTACCACTGTACTTCATACGATAAAACGTCGTATGTGTAAGTAATACTCGGAGTATGATACCTACCTAATCTACTTCGATTACGACAGTATGTCGTGCAATCAATCAATCATCAATCACATCAAGACGACTGTACACCAGAAATCGAAAATGTCCCAATTGTTAACCTCGTTGCCTTCGTACACGACGACGGCGTAGGGGTTCGTCGAACAACTCATCAAAGGTCACTTCCTCAATACCTACAACGTATCTGCCCACCTCACAGAAATTGTTTCACAAAGCCTGCTCACTCCGAGGGATATCTCATGATGCCACTTCACAGACGTCACGTCGTTGCTGCTGCCACCAATGATGAGGGAACAACGGCGTTTGCCCCCGACGATCAACGACGCGAAACGATACCCTTACATCCTCCTGTAGGTGCTCCAAGTATCAAATCCCATACTTCAAAATCTTATCAGTCCCTCACTCTCCTCATACTGATACTACTCCAAGCTGTGCTATTGATGGTGGCAGTTTCCAAAGCACCAAACATTCGTTCCACCTATCAATTGATTGCTATTTGGACCGCCGGCTTTTTCACATCACTGCCAATATTTCTGTCGTTGGCCGTTGGACTGGGAGTCTTTGAAAATTCTACATCCAAACAAAAGTTGCTTCCCCATCAACAATACATCCCTTTAATGGTGGTCGCCACCATTGTTGGCAATCAACTTCCTGTCTATTTGAGCAGTGCCATGGCCGTCGTTGGAATTACCATTTTTGGATTGGCGTCTAGGCCTCATCCACAGAATAAAGCATCCCCTACAACAACGGCAACCCGACAACAACAACAACAACAATTCGACATGTCGGGGCCGCTTCCTACTGTCTTTGCCACCTTCCTCATGATTGCCGTATTGTTGACGGAAAACTTTTTTGTTTGGGTCGTATCGGCCACGTACAAGCCAAGCTACGAGGATCCCAACCGTCTTCCCAAACCCCTCCAAGATAATGGACAAATTACCATGCGATACATTATACATCAAGTTTTGCAACTGTCCAAGCTGGATGTGGTACGATTGCGCAACATGATTAGTGTGGAATGGATTTTGGTGTCGGGACTAGGATTATCACTGGTCGCCATTGAAATGCAGGGTGCCAAAATGAAACGCAACTTGTGGCCCATGGCCATGCGGGCGGTCTTGACACTAGCTGCCGCACGTTTCATCCGGACCATTAGCTTTTTGATTACCGTCCTGCCAAGTCAAAGTCCGCGGTGCTACTTTGGACATTTTTCGTACCCACCACCCACCGAATGGTCCGAATGGATTTTGGAAGGGATGAAGCCACAAGTCAACGGAGGGTGTAACGATCTCATCATTAGCGGTCATGCCACCGTGACATCAACCTTGGCATGTTTGGTGGTGAGTATTGTCGACAAACCACTTTTCACAACTGCGTTGTGGATGTTTGTGGCGATGGACTACATGGTGGAAGTGTATGAAGGGTTTCACTACAGTGTCGATATGTGGTTGGGAGCTGTCATGGTCAATTTCATATGGAAAACATTGGCACCGATTGAAACATCGCAACAGGGAGTGGAAACTATCACTGCAGAGAAGCAATTCCTTGCATTGAAAGACGCAACTCCGTGTGATGTGATGCGATATGCCTTTCCTGCATTGGTAACGTACACGCAAGTGGTACAGATCATACCGCAGCAAATGGGGAACTATACCATTGTGGTGTTTTTGTGTTGCGTCATATTACAGTTGATACGCCATGGGTTTCAACAATACACGCAGCACTGTTTGTTCTGCCTGCTGTACATGGCGTTTGGGATTTTTCTTTAATTGTTACGAGGATAAAATGGCATCCCCAACTACGAGGCAACCACCAATTTCATTCAAAACCTATCCGGGCCTCTATGCTACACGTAATGCTTGGGGTTTGCTTTCTCCACCCAAAACAATATTTACAGACCGGCATCATTGTAGTATGCTTCGAGAGAGTATTGGTAGTCCTGGACGTTATTGTGCAGCACACATACTGTATACTTCGTAGGATTTTGCAATCATCCACAGTGGAATCAAACATACGGTCCAATTTTCTTTGCTACAGATCTGGAAACATTTGAGTCTCAACACCAGTCAAGGATAGCGACCCGATACAAAAAAAAATTAGTAGTACTAGTACATTTGGACCGAGGCAATTCTTGGATGGACAGCCTGCCGAGGTTTTTGCTGAGGCTTTCAAGAAAACATGCTCTTCTTGTACTAGGTAAAATAACTGTAAATGCAAAGATTTTTACAGTTAGATCCCGAACGAACTTTGTAGGAATATCGTGGAATACGTAATTGCAATCATATTAGTAATAGTGGGATTCTATTATTTGTTACTCGTAGGAATGTTCAACTTTGTAGCGAAGCCTCTTACTGCGTATTAGACTACGACTTCGTTCGTTCAAGACTGCATTTACTGTTATTTCCTCTTTGCAGCGATACGTTCTCCACAATACGACATACAACTAGCACAGTAGCATTTACAGTTTCTTCATCGATCGCATCCAAGAAGCACAACAAAAGAACCACTACGTATAATGCAAAGCTTGGAAATTGATATCGATAGCGAGGAGGAAGAAACGGTTCCTCTTACCAACGACAAGGAACGACAATCAAGACATGAGGTTACTTCCCTACGTTCTCATACTTATTCCTCGAAAAACCCAACGCTGTCACAGCAATGCTTGGCCCTGATACTGATTCTATTAGGAACCTTTGTTTCTACCTCCATCGTATTCCATCTTGGTCGCATTTATCGTTCCCCCTGGTACTTCCGACCTGGCACCGCAGGCATGCCTCTTTCGGATCTCTTGAAACTTCAACGCAATAGCAGCAATGCTGCGAACAATACCTTTACAACACACGGTCGCAACAATACAATCCATCCCAAAAATTAAACTACAAAGCAAAGAGAAAAGCCTCCTTGACTGTGAATAAGAGAAGCTGTGTGACAACTATTGTCACGAATCTTCAGCATGATTAAAAACAAGGAACAATTTTGGTCCAAAGGAAAATTGTATATCATAGAGGGGAACAATGACGGATATTGTTTGACGATTCAATTTATCTGTTCTACGACGACTCCGTATTTTATCGTCTTTGACCATGTTTGGGACGGATTACGGGCATCCACCAGTATAAGGATGATCTTGGTTTGCATATTTTGGAGCCCCTGTGGTTTGTGGTGGACGTATCTTTGACACTGAAATCCACCGATCTCAGCAGGTGATCAAAAAGTCTTCTCGGTGGCCTCTACCAAAGTTGAGAGCCTAAATTTTTGTTCCTAGAGGACTGTCCTAGCTTCCACTCTGCTGGAAGTAGATCTTACCATGGGTTTCTGAGAATACACCGAGTGCAACTCTTGTGCAGCGCACTAGCTCCTTGTCATCTTCCTTTCGCCAATCAGATATTCTTAAAACATTCCCACCAATTCCATATTAGGTGGATTGAATGGAATAGCAGTGTGGATTTTGTGTGCTGAAGGGTTTGGATGGTGGTAATTTTTACTGTGACTTTCAGCAAGGACAGGGGTAGGTATTTCAGATCAGCCGACATAATTCATTTGGACCAAAAGGCTAGAAAAGGAGTGCATCTTTTGATGTCAAACACTTTGTGAAGTGGTGATCGCGAAGGTTGATCTATTTTTTGGATAAGTTCAATGTCCCAGTGTAGCCCACTAATGCAGATACGTTGCTACAACTTTTGGTTCTCCATAGTGACAAATTGAATGGATTCATCGTTGATGCTAGGAATAGTGTCGTTGAAAAGCACCCGAAACTCTTCACGCCATAGCTTCCATCCCCACCACGATGAGTCAGGCAGTATTCCATACGGGAACTTGTACTCGGCCAATCGATGCTTTAAGTGCTTTCCGAATTCACCCATAAATCCTGTTTCTGTTGCACTCCAGGGCAACCTAGGTGCTGCTTTCAACTCAAAGTCCCCTTCATTGGCACCGCTGGTACCCGTCAAGCCCTCATATCCCCATTGATAGGTAGCATCTGTGTACAAATCACATGGCTTCACCGAAGGGTGGGAATGTATCCAGTGCTCTGCTGCATAGCGACCACTACCAACATAGAAATCTACATGGCTTGTTTGGGTGATGTTTTCGACATGTGCCATGCGGCCTGTGAACTCATTGGGAGGAATCAAATCCTTGATATAATTGCAATGGGCAAGCCACATATTGCCGGGCGTGTGTGGGTGTGGCGTTGGAGAGAACCGAGACGAAACTACATTGCATTGAGAAGGATTTGCATTCGCTGCAGCTTCAGAGAGTGCTCCTCGGGTTAAGAACTGTCGCAAGACCTCATTCTCGGGCTCCGGATGATACGACCCCTTGCTGTGTAGATAGATCGCTTTGCGTGTGGGGTACTTTTGAAAATAGTCGTAGATCGAACGCAACGTAATGATTTCGGAACCTTCGGGAAAGTGCTTCAGCAATGTCGCATCGGAAATGTTGTCAAACATACAGTCGACCTTCAATCCTATGGAGTTGACGTACACCTTATGCCACGATTGTTTCAGTATTAATTGTTCTTTTACCAGCCTCTTAACACGTGCGATTTCTAACTCCTTGGCTTGTGGATCGACAAAGAGGTTGTAGAAGACTGCAATATCCGTATCGTTGCGCGTATCGGAATGGTTGTTTATGGTTACGTGGGGAGCGGAAACAATTGTCTTAGAGTCCATTATTGGTATGCTTGTTATTTTTAGATCTTCGTAGGAAAGGAGACCAGCAGTCACCTTTGCTTTTATTAACGTGGGAGTGATGAGATGATTACCAGATGCGACATCGCAAAGCACAACAGCGCAATGGGAACGACAAGTTTGTACACAGGAGCGATACATTGACTTTTGTGGCAGCAGTGTCGGGTATTGTCACATGAAATCGTGCCGTTTCCTGTTTTTGAAGACTTTTTCCCTTGACGCCGCAACTACCTCATGTTGAATTGCTTGACTTTCTGATCGACAAAAATTATTTGTCTAGCTACTCTAGCTAGCTAGGTAGAGAGTAGACAATTTATGATATGCAGTATTAACTGTTAGTAATACTCGAAGTGTTCTTTTTTCCTCGAAGTACTATGATTTTCTGTTAACTACCGGTAGGTATTTTACGTTCTATCGAGCGCCGAAGTATTACGTCGTACAGAGAATTACGGAGTCGTAAGTCAAGAATTTACGAAATCCTCAGGTTTTTCCTTTTGTTTCGAACCTGGGTAACAAAAGAACTCTGTTTCATTTGCAGCCCTCGCCTCTTTCTGCCCTTCGTCTGAAATGTCTAATACATCTATCTTTCCTTGCCTCAAACATTTCATTCACCTGTTCAATTGACGGGTTCGCGATCCATTTTCCCTGTTCTTCGACCATCTCCTCGACTAATTACATCAAGTGTATTGCAAATCTGATAAATGCTTCCGCATCTTGCATGTCATCCCTTGACAAATTTCGCAATGGAGGATACTGCGTTTGGCGATCCCCATACATCCAGTATTGCCAGGTTATGTGAGACCGACTATTTGGAAAGGCAAAATCTTTTGGTGCAAGATGTAAGGCCCCACATACGCGAACCTATATAGGCGTCATAGTTACTGCTTAATGAACTGCCAAAGTTTCTCCCTGTTGAATGCCGGGAGTTGGAGAGTTCTGGGCATGTGGAAGTGATTATTTGGGAACTGATGAGAGCTTCTTTACAGTACCAATGCATGACAGTGATCTACATGACAACCTTCTGAGAAGAGTTCAGCAACTCCAAGAAGCTGGTGAATACAATCGAAAACTTAACAGAGATGTCAAGTACATTTGCAATTCATGGGGGGGGGGGGGGTCCTTACCTTATTTCCTGTTATGAAACGGGCTGAGTAACAGCTCTTCAGCATTCTCATGCTCAATGACCTTCAAAAGTTTGATGACATCAGGATGGCACACTTGGAGATCGCGCATGTCAATAGGCAAGATATATCTCCAAAACTTCCAGTACAATTAAAAAAGTATCATTGAAACTGGGAGAGAAACAGGAGGATCCGGGATGCAATGGTGTGAGCCAAATGTGAAATTGATCTTTTGAAGGCTTACTTGGCAAAAATGGTGCCAATGGAATAAATGGAATTTGAGGAAGGCTCAAACACTGGTGAATGTGCATTTTCAGAAGCAGATGGGGAGGTTGAGTTTTGGTGAGAGGGAAGCTAGTAATAGCCTTGGTATAGAGCAACAGAGTGACAAGGTTCGACCGCCAGCACAACAAGGCATTGGCGTGGGAAACAACAATACCATCAACATCAATGATCACATGGCGATGTTTGCATTGTATATGCGACGTTACTATCAAGCACCACACTTTCCGTCAGCTATGCCACTTCCACTTCCAGTCGCTCGCAAGAAAAGAGAAGATGCATTGACAATTGGAGTTGCTGTAGAGACATTAGCAGCAATGACAGGATTTATTCCTGATCCACACGGAGAGAAGAAAAAAAACAAGAGGAAAGTGCAAGTGACCCAGAAAACCTCCTACTTGTGGACTTTTGTAGAGACTCTGCTGATCCAGAGGTGAAAAACGCACCTAGTAGTGATTGTCCCGGATGATGGAGGAAAATGTCCAAGAAATTTACGAGATACAGAAACAATCCAAGTAATGTTCTTTTGTTGTTTATGCTATGTTATGATTGCCTATCAAACTTTCTAGTGCAACATTCCGTCTAAAAGAGTAACGATAAGGACCAAACATGAGGGCAGCAGTTGTTGTGGTAGTGTCCTTGATGATGTGTGGACAATCGAGAAATACACCTCCAATCTCGACAGAGTCTATTGATTTGAGCTTTGACAAAGGAAACAAAACAGCCCTGTCGCCACTGCTTTGATTTTTCACAGTCCACAACATCCGGCATAAATTTTCTGCCCCATCATCTTTGGATCTTTTGGCTTTTCGAACAGCGATTGTAGTTCATTCCAAAGCGTGATGTAGGAGCGACGATTCGAAAAGCAATTGTAGTTTATTCCGCGGCAGAATGCCGCGGCGATTCAAAAAGTAATTTGACAAAGTTATGAGAAGCAATTGTCGTCAAAAATCACATGTTTGCATGGTGTTTGCACAGAGTCGTTCTTTCATTTGTTTTTCCTCTTTCCCTTTTTTCCCTCTCTTCCTTTTTAAAATCAGCAGCCAATTCACAGCGTGCATATCGAATCAATACTCCCCACACCACATACTTGCTTTCTTCTTCTATTTAGTTGAATCAGTGCCTTCTGACAATTCGGTAGTGGAATACACCCCTGAGACACAACCCTATTGCTTTGAATGTATAAGGTATCATTTCCATACTGGCAATAGAGTTGGATTGCCGGACGACACCATTAGCGATGGTGTCAGATGCTCAATTGTTGAGAATAAGCTGAAGCGAGACAAGTCTTTTCCACCTCTGCCATACAGGAAAATGCTCCCCAGGGGAATCAACTTTTCCAATCATCCTCTGAAGTGGTGGGAAGAAAAGCTGCCTACTTTCCCATCATGTGCAGCTTGGCCACAGTTTACCTTGCATTCAAGCCACCTGTGGAAATTTGTTGGACACTGAAATCCACCAATATCAGGACGTGAAAGAATTCTTCTTAGTGCCTCCACTGAAATTTTGAAGCCCAAATTTAGTTCCTAGGATTGTCCCAGCTTCCACTATTCTGGAAGTAGATATTGCTATGGGTCTCTGTGCATCAGACATTATTTGGAGAGCGAGTGTAACTTCCATCCATCAGCAAAAACTCTTTGTGATTTTCATTTTGCTGGTCAGATTGTCAGCAAGCAGTCCCACCACTTCCATTTTTGCTAGATTGGGGGAACCCCAAGCTGTGCTTACTGTTAGTTTTTCGACATCCTCGGAACAGACTTGTTACCACTTTGGGTTCTCCATAGGGACAAATCGAATGGATTCATCGTTGATGCTAGGAATAGTGTCGTTGAAAAGAACCTGTAACTCTTCGCGCCATAGCTTCCATCCCCACCACGATGAGTCAGGAAGTATTCCATACAAGAACTTGTACTCCGCCAATCGATGCTTCAATTGCCGTCCAAAATTATCCATACATCCGATGTCTGTTGCATTCCAGGTCAACCTAGGTGCAGCCTTTAACTCAAAATCCCCGTCTTTGGTACCACTGGTATCCGTCAAGCCTTCGTATCCCCATTGAAAGGCGGTATCCGTGTACAAATCACATGGTTTCACAGAAGGGTGGGAGTGAACCCAGTGCTCTGCTGCATAGCGACGAAAACCAATACATGAAGGTTTCGATGATTGGGTGAGTCTCCTCACTCGTGCCATGCGGCCTGTGAACTCATTGGGAGGAATCAAATCCTTGATATAATTGCAATGGGCAAGCCACATATTTCCAGATGTGTGTGGGTGCGGCGTTGGAGAGAATCGAGACGAAACTACATTGCATTGAGAAGGACTTGCATTCGCTGCAGCTTCAGAGAGTGCTCCTCGGGTCAAGAACTGTCGCAAGACTTCATTCTCGGGCTCAGGATGATATGATCCCTTGCTGTGTAGATAGATCGCTTTGCGTGTGGGGTACTTTTGACAATAGTCGTAGATCGAACGCAACGTAATGATTTCGGAACCTTCGGGAAAGTGCTTCAGCAATGTCGCATCGGAAATGTTGTCAAACATAGAGTCAACCTCCAAACCTATAGAGTTTACGTACACCTTGTGCCACGATTGTTTCAGTGTCAATTGTTCGTTGACCAGTTTTTTGACACGTGCGATTTCTGTCTCATTGGCTTGTGGATCGACAAAGAGGTTGTAAAAGACGGCAATATCCGTATCATTGCGCGTGATGGAGTTGTTGTTTTCAGCATGGGGAGCGGAAATAATTGTCTTAAGTTCCATTGTTGGTATTCTTGTTTTCAGATTTTCATAGGAAAGGAGACGCTCAGTTGTCGTTGCCGTCATTAACGTGGGCGTAATAAGCACCACATGAAGCGACACCGCAAAGCACAACAGTGCAATTGAAACGAAAAGGTTGCAAGAAGGAACCATGGTTATGTTGCTGTTGTGGCAGCAGTGTCGAGTACTGTGACATCAAATCGAGCCGTTTCCTGTATTGCAGAGGTTTTCTGTTGATTCAACGACGTCGCAAGTGCTTTCATTTGCATTGTGTCTAATACGACGTATACTCCTTGTCTTTATTCTGAGATGGAGCAAGAGAAATCGAAAATTTGCATGTCAACGCGTTTCTTCGTATGTCATCATACCATGTCGTACGTATCTTCTGGAAGAAACGTTTCGTCGCAGTTCGCAGGGTCGCAGCTTAAAAGTGTCGACGGTCCAGAAAATGTTGGACCACCCGGCTTGCGAGTCGGGGGACCAACTCGAGTCAACAATACCAATACTTCAGTCACAGTCAGTGATGGTGTTCATCATTTTCCTGCCACCAAACGATGATGCCGAATACGGCAATGGCGAAATCAACGATACACGCCACGCTACTATTCTTGCATTCAACATTTAACTCCAAAATAAAGCCCCTTCCGAAGAATTTGAGAACGGAACAGGCCAAAATCCCCTACGCCGTTTTGTTTGAGATCGTGGTGCTGCTGGTTGCTTCATTAATCTTGGATATGCTGAAATGATTTCTTTGTCCTACCCGGAGTAGTAGCTTTCTTCTACATGTACAGTTTATCTTTTAAGATTGTACCTGTTAGAAGATTTTAACAAACACACCACATTCACAAGGTCATTGCTGTCTTTCCAGCATAGTACTTAGAAGATCACTCTATCTATGTCATTTCACCACAGGTTTGGATTTTTCTCCTTCCATCGCGAGATTCTTCGCCTTTCCGGTTCCGAGGGGTCAGCAGCAGAGTACCGAGTGAATGGAATGCCGTTCCATGGTTTGTCCCACCCGTTTGTGGGGAAAACTTCTTAGATGCAAAATATACAGAAGCTGCTGGTAGTACGAACAAGTTGGTAGCTAGAGATTTTAAAGCAATTAGGATTTTCGACATAGTATAATATTACTGTGATCATTGATTCACCTCAAATATGATGGACAAACAGCCACCTCCAAACACCGCAAGCAAATCAGAGATCATCGCTGCACCAAGGAACTCAAAAAATACATCAAGCAGAAGACTCAAATGTTGGAAGCGGCATTTGCGGACATAGATTGGCCGAGCCACGAACGTTCCGTTAACACGTTCAAAGACGGCCCACACATATTCCTCGTCAAGTTTCTGCACGGATGGCTTCCCGTGGGAAAATTAGTCTCCAGATACGATCCAGTCAAGTACCCAAGTGCTTGCCCATCCTGCGATGAGCCCAGCGAAAAGTCTAAACATGTCCTCACATGCCCCAACCCAGAGTGTCGCAAATGGCATGCGGCCCTCAAAACATCCATTTGGCACAGATGCGAGTCTGTGGATACTGATCCAGCCCTTCTAGACCTCCTCCTGTGGGGCCTGAACCACTGGCTCCAAGGTACACCAATCCCAACCCACAGAGTCCCCGAACGGGTTGCCCATCTACTCCACAGTCAAACTACAATAGGGTGGGACAATTTCCTCCTAGGCCGGTGGTCCAAGCACTGGACTACCCTCCAGTTGCAGTATCTGCAACGAGACCACATTGAAGTCAAGAACAAGAACCACGGTCTTTCGTGGTCTAGTAACATTATCCGCCTCATGTGGGATCACTGCTACAAGGAGTGGTAAACAAGAAACCACGCTAGACACGGTAAGGATGCCGAAGACAAGACCCAGCGACGACTAGAAAAGGCTCACCGGAGCATTAGGGACCTATACGACCTCAAGCCCAAGTGTTCCCTCCAAGCCTAGCGACATTACTTCTACCCAACAGTGGAAGACCACTTTCGCAGAGATACAGATGCAACCAGCCTTGAAAACTGGCTGGAAACATACAAACCGATGATCATGCAAAACGTCAGACACCGCAGGACCAATTCAGATTGTCGCCTCCGCGCAATTGACGAGGTCTTTCCTCTCATAAGGACCGCACCTGCACGCAACCCAACACCGATGATGGCAACACGACCACGCACGCCAACACTGACATCTCGTCCCATCAACACATATTTCCTCCCCCACAGAACCACATCCCCCACTCCAACTTTGGAGACAACAACCTTCACATCAAACAACCCGACAACCACGGCAACCCGACCACCATAAAAACAAACAGAAAAACAAACAAACAAACAAACAAACAAACAAACAAACACACAAACGCATAAACATGCTCATTCTCATCTCACATGCCTTCCTCTCCAACCAGATGAACTTTTCCTCCTCACGTAGGAGGTTTTACTACCATTACTACACCCCTGGAGTGACCTCTAGTCACTCCCTGCAGTGCCTCGCCCCTTGGGGCCCGGCTGGTGAGTCAACTTCTTAGATACGGAACTACCAGTAGCTAGTAGTTGGCAAAGCCATAAAATAGATTTCATTATACCTTATTGTGATCATTGATTGTTCCTGGGGAAGGGTGAACAGCTCCAAAGTTCCAAGATCTCGTTTGTCACCCACTGTTGGGCAAAATTTGGTCCTTAGACTTGCCAACTTACCGTTTTTCTGTAGATATTATGGATGGTAGCATCGAATGACGAAACGATCGAACAACAAATGAAGATGGAATCATAAGGTAAATGTTCCCGAACATAATGAAATTACTTGTTGTACACAACAACTTTAGGACTATTTCACGAGTTTCCATTGCACAGTGTATGTATTACCTCCTATAGGCTCTGAGAAGACCTTTTTTTTCACAGTCAATGTTAACAGCGTGGCAATGCTAACAGCGTGGCAATGCGTATCCATCCAACCGTGTTTTTCGACTTCACATTCTGGGTTACCTCGACGCAACGTACAATGGACAGACGCCTTACAACAACAAAGTTGTGATGATGCGAGCAAACATGAAATCTCGTTTGTACGGTACTGTTCTGTTGTACGGCAATCATCGAGTCACCCGTTCCAGCATTCATCTCAACTATTCTATTGATTGTGTATGGTTCGGCTTGCCACCTTCTGTGATTTGTGACATTTGAAGCACAAATCCTTATTTTGGTTGTAGAATCGTATTCTGGCCTCGGGATCATGAACGCTTGGAGGAGATTGCTGACGTCGAGGGTGACTGGTGCACCAAACCCTTTTTTTGCCACTCGCCAATCCACACCAACTGCTCTGATTCAGACGTCGGCCTTTTCTTCCCAAGCAACACAAGCACCTACTTCGGTATCCCCAGAAGATCGACCATTTGTGCATCATGGCGATCGACCCCGATATAAGAACTACAAAAAGTTCAAATCCCCCCGAAAACGCGCTTCCAAACTCTTTGACGAACTCAACAAGGAGGCTTGCGAAAAGGCCAAGGCCGATACTCCCCACATTTGGCAACAAGATATTCGTGTTGGCGATTCCATCGAGCTTAAGATGGTCTCCCAAGGCGGCTTGAAACCCTCGGACAAGCAAGAAGTGGAAAAAATCCGTGGCGTGGTCTTGGGCATGGTCAAGCGTGGCTTGGGATCTTCCTTGATTTTACGGGATGTGGTGTACGGATTGCCCATTGAGCGGCGCATCCCATTGTACTCGCCCATGATTCAGGAGGCCACCATTCTGGAACGTAACTTCATCTTCAAGGGCCGCAAAAAGGTCAAGCGGGCCAAATTGTATTATTTCCGTGACCGTAACCCACTTTTGACCAAGGTGTCCAAGTATTAAAAACAAAACAAGAACTAACAGTAAAAGGTTGGTTTGGAGAAAGAGTTTGTCAGCCGAACAAAAAAACGAATAATAGTACTACCTAGCTAGTAATAGAAATAATAAAAATAATATTATTGAAACTAAAAAAGAGGATACAACGAGAGGGATCATTGATTTTATCCTGGAGGCTACTGACACAGTGCGAAACGAGCCTATGAACTTGTTTTCCCTCTTTCTTCTAGTAGAGTCTCTGGTAGCTAGCTAGCTCTATCCTTTCCATCCAATAGTAGCGAGGTCTGATTACAACATCGTGATTTATGCATAGAAAATTTACAGTTACTGACTGTGAAATCATTCCTTTTCACAGTCAATACGACAGTATCATACATCGTAGCTGATGAGGCTCCAATTTTGTGGCAAAAATCCGATTCGCTACAGACTGCAACGCATGGGGGCGAACAATCTCGCAGAGATCAAAAGTTCCGTGAAATCATCACGACGTCATTCCTTCCGATACACACGATACCGCCGTACTTCATCATTATCTCACCAACCTACACGACGATGTTGTGCTCTATCATGTCACCTTCCACTCTTGGTGAACAACAGAAGTGAAACAGCAGCGGATTTACAGTTAACGTTTCCTTTAGATCCTTGCTGATATATTTTTATCAGTCACGACAACATTTTTTCTACAAACAGCAGCAACATGAGACGAGCATCATCATCATCATCGTCATTATCATTACTTGCACTGTCGAAACTATTCAACTATGGTGACAACAACAGAATGATGGTCCGTCGGCAAATGTCGTGTTTTTCGACGGCAGAATCTATCAGGATGGTTCTGTACAGACATCGCAGTCGTTTCATCATCAGTCGACCCTTCAATCTAATTCACAATTCATTTTCATCTCCGAGGATACCATTATCATTCCATTCTTCCACCAAATTGACGCAACAACGACAACAACAACAACAATCATCCAAACGGTACTTTTCCGCATCGCCGAACGAAGACCAAGAGGCGATGGATTTCCTCGTCAAAATCGGACACGACGATCCCAACATTGCACGAGGCGTCATCACTGCCCTGAAAGAAGCGGGGGTGAGCGGGTCCGCATTGCTGCCCATGATCAAGGCTCTGGCTGGCCGTTGGGAAGTGGGCGAGGATGCCGGATTGGAAGATCTGGTAGAAGCCGTACGTGTCAATCAACTCAAACAGGAGGGACGGACGCAAATCCAGCTCCTGGTCATACCGGCCAATGCCTGGAAGAGTTCCGAAGAGGACGCGGAGGATTATGCCGATATTGTGGAATCTCCGGAGGAATACGAAGAAGCTCTCAAGAGAGCCTTTCCGGTGGAGGCCATGACGGGCTTGTCCTTGACGGATGTGGCCAAACACGGCGACGGACCGGGAGCGCAGCATTTGGGCGAGTCGATCGAATGCGCCTGTGCTGGAATCATGGCCTGCAGTACGTGTCATGTCATTATTGATCCAAAGTGGTTCGATAAAGGTATCGTGGACAAACCCGGTGAAAGTGAACTGGACATGCTCGATTTGGCCTATGCTCCACGGAGGACGAGTCGGTTGGCCTGTCAGATTGTCTTGGACGAATCCATGGACGGAATGGTGATACGATTACCCAAAGGTTCCAACAACCTCATGGATTTTGTGCCATTTTCCGAGTAGAAATGAAGAAGAATGAAAAAGTACAGTCCCAACACTATATTTTTTGTTTTGCTTTATTTTATATATTCATTCTACCAGCTGTCTTTGTCTTCTGCCAGAACAACTGGACGGCCCATGGCCAGGGCGGACTGTGGTTGTCCCCAACACAAGATCATTCCGTCAGCTCCACCCGATAGAATACGTCTCCCTGGTTCCATATTTTCCAAACTAGTGACGTTGGTCAAATGTCCTCGCAATACTTGTTTGGGTTTGCCTCCCTCGGTCGAATATCCCAAAACTTCCCCATGACTGGCAATCCAAATTGCTGTTGTATCCTCCCTGCGACTGCTCCGTCCCAACCGACTCGTCAAGAGTGCGACACGCTTTTGTTTGGGAGCTCCCGCTTGCCTATACTTGTTCCCGACAAACTTGTTGGGAAGACTACACCCGTTTCGCAAATCCCACAAGATCAATTCACCATCGTCTCCCCCCACACTGACTAAATACTGTCCATTTTCCAAGAATTTTAACGCTCCCACCTTTCCATAATGCGACTGGTTCGCACCCTGACTCTCCAAGTGGTCATAACTGTTGGGTGCTACCTCTTCTCGTTGTCGTTTCTTTGTGACCTTCTTCTTGTCACTATAAACATAGCGCGACCGGAATTGATCTGTTCGCAAATGGGCGTAATCCGAACTGTACCCACCAGGTTGGATTGTCGTACCGTAAGGAACCTTGTTGCGATCCAAAAACGTGATACACGACCGACTACCCGATTTCCGTACGTCCCACAATCGTATACATCCATCCCGGGATCCCGATGCCACGACGTGGGCATTGGTCGGTGACCATTGGACACAGGAGATCCCTCCTTGATGTCCCACCAGTTGATGGGAGGATGCACCCGAGCGTATATCAACCAATTTGAGTTTGGTGTGTGAGTACGAGCCGGCCACCATCAAGTTGTTGTTGTTGTAGTCCGTGCTACCACCCGTGGTTGTTCGCAAATGACCTGCAATCCAAGATGCGGCACGATAGTCCACGTCTCCGTCTTTGCCAAAGGGATGTGCTCGTAAGACGGGTTTCATACGAGCGGTATCCCATAACAGAACGGTCCCATCGCTGGATCCTGAAACGAATACGCCAGCATCGGTGGGATACCACTGTGCGAAAGTAACCGACGAGGAGTGTCCAGAGGGCAACCGCAAAATGTTGGGCTCTGCCGGTACCATTAAGGATCGCGCAATGGGAGGATAACATGCTACAGCAGACGATCGTGGACGTCCTCCGTTCACAGTCAGTCTGTTTCCGTCTGAGCGGCCCCATTTGGAAATATCGTAAATGGAAACGGTCCCGTCGATAGATCCGGCCAACAGAAAACGACCCGTGTTGGACTCCATGGCGAGACAAGAAACAGCTTTGCGATGTGGTGAGACAACTTCAGGATCTTGTAGCAGCTGTTTGGTATCGAAAAAACGGGCGACATTATGGGAAAATTCGTCAGGTCGTCGAAATCCATATTCTCGACAGAGCAAGTTTCGAAGAATGGATTGACGCTGCTTGTGGTCGTCGACGGAAACGGGAACAGGAGACATGATGATCAGAACAGCTTTTTTTTTTCGTCTTCTTTTCACTCCACTTTTAGTAAGCATCAACAAATCATCCTGTTGTCGAACACCATTTTAAGTAGCTATCGTTGTGGCGGGTGGATCCTGCCGGATGGAATCAAGTGATGACGGTGATGTTGTCAAGGGTGCAGATTCAACAGATCAACGCACAGGTTACTCGCTACAAGGAAGGGGGGAGACGGTCTAGCTAGTAGAGAGTTCCCTTCTTATTTCTCCCCCAATTGAAGTGACTGTGAGTTAACAGTAATAAGGAGAGAAAACGAAGTCCTCTGAGTGAGTTACGTAAAATACTTCTAGATCTTCAATCTATTACGGTATACTACTAGGTAGAAGTCGTACTCTAATTCCTCTTCATTAGTTACGACGTATAATTCAAAAATACTGCAGTATCACTTCCATGCAAGTTTACGGACATCGGTAATTTCCTATCTGATGGAAGAAGCAACAACAAGACGAGATACTACGTACACTCTTCGTTTGCTGTTGATATTTCAACTCCAAATTTGTTTTAGTATGTCGCAATGATGTCGCGTAATTTCAAATTGATACCTCCTTCTTTTCCGTGCATTGGTTCAATCAGGGAGCAATATGTCATACAAATATTTGGGTAATACTCTGTTCAGACACATTGCTGAATCATGGATCGGGAGTGACTTCTATTAATGTACCGCTATTACTAGAAGATTTGCGTTTACTCGTCTCTCTCCTTTTCGGCATAGACTCGGTCCCAAAATTGTGGATTGCGTTCCAAATTCTTCTCCTTCATGCGAGTGACCGGGCGCATTTGACCGTTTTCATCCGGCACCCACTTGAAGAATCCACTGGAAGTGGGACCTTGGTAGTCCTCTGTGGGTCATGAAACACAACATAATGGTTAGTGTGTCAATTGTCAATGAGTATAAATCCAGTGTTGCACATCCTCCAAGAGAGAGAGGTTCAGCCGCACAGACACCGGTATTTCTCGTTTTCAATTCTCACCTAACGGATCGGGAACGTTCTTGTCGGCCTTTCTTCCCTTGTCCTCCTTTCCATAAAAGGAACTCTTTCGTTTTCCATAAAAGGCTGCACCGTTTCCCAACCTCCGTGCGGTAGCATCGTCGACAAAGGCATCCAACTCTTCGAAAAATTCACCAATCTTGTTAAAAATTCCGAGCGTCGTGTCGAATCGTTGATGAGTTTTGATAGGACTTGGTGACAGACTAGGAGTTGTACGTTGTTGAAAGGCACTGCCTTGACACGCTGCCAGTGCCAATACCACCAGAGAAAGGACCATTTGTTGTTGCATCATCTCGCAGTTTGTTGTGTGACACTTTTTTCAATGTGATGTTTTAGTCAACATTTTCCGGATACAATGGAAAAAACAAAAACAATGAGAAAGGCGAACGATTGCACAAAGGGGAATTGACTGTGACTGTGTTTTCTGACTCCGAAAATTCGACAGTAGGTACAGTAGTGAGACGTCATCTCATTGCGCGTCTTGCCTTCTCCTTCAGCTGAATCCCGCATGAATGAAGTGTTGGATCGGATATGCTGGAAACATATTATGATACGTACTACGGAGTACTGGGGAATGCAGGAAATACACTTACGACTACTAGTCGTAGAGTAAAGTGTGAAAATCACAGTCAATATTCAAGTTTCATGTCTACTACTTTTAATGTCACGCATTTTTGCTTACTTAAAAGAACCAATTAAGTTGAAGGTCTGAAATTGTGGATTTCCATTTTCAATCTTACGTTATTAATCTTTTCCATATCGAGAAAAAGAAGTCGTTCTATTGTTTGTTCCAGCTACAGACTTCCTAGATTTACCATACTTTTTTATTTCAATAGACGAAGCAAGAGAAGCACCACCAGAATAGACATTTACACCACTCTTGTTAGATTGAAAAATGATTTTCATGCAGGATGTCTCATTACAATTTGAAGAACACGAGCAGCAACTTCCTTTCCGCAACTCTTATGACTGTTGGACAGGGCAGAAGAGAAGCTAGTGTAGGCATAGTCGTTGAGCATAGGTATTTTTTGCGAACTGACGTCTCAGACAGTCGTGGTAGATGTTTTTTCTTTCTTCAATTTTGTCGTCTACACGAAGCATGCAAAGGAAAATAATAGCGTCTGATCTCTCTTTTTTCATGGCGCTTCAACTGGCTGCTCGAACCATTCTTGCAAGAATTTAAATAATGGCGAGTATGTTTTGTGAGACAATTATGGGGACAAACTCTACAACAATACAAGAGCTAGAGCACCTGCCTTTTAGTCTTGCCATGAAGAGAAAAGGCCATTGCCATCGCTAAAATGTACTCGGAGTAAGTAGTATGTACGCTTAAATTTAAGAATGTATGTATGATGATGACAGTTGATACAAAACAGCGATTGGATCGAATGACATTAGACTGCTACGATAGTCACGAAAATTGCTTCCGAGTTTAGGTTGCTGCAAGATTCGTTGAATATTGCTTGGACTAGCTATTACGTCATACCACGAATTATTTACTTAGAAGATTGTCTTACTTCCATATCATTGAATATTTTTTCCACACAACATTTCGCATCAAATTTGATGTGACGTTCATATAGAATTTCGTATAACATTTTCTGTTGTTTTTTGTGTGGATTTAGCTCGGCATATCGCGGTAAAAAAAACATAAAATGTCATATCATATTTGATATGAAATGTTATGAAAATATATTCAAAAAAATTCTAAAATACTTCTAATTATGTTATGTGCCATTCTATATGATATTCAATCTGTTTCTTTTTCCTTCCTCACGACTGAATGAGCTTCTTGTCAGCGAGCAAAGCTGTCAGTGCAAAAATCTAAGTAAATGAAAACGCCAACAAAAAAATGATATCTATCCACTGACAATTAATTTTTGTTTGGCGAGATTGTTAACACAATGGCCTTGCTTGTTGCTCTTTGGTAAAATACGTAGTGCTTTACTACGGTAGTACTGTCGTGCATGATTCCAAACGTTCCGAGCCTCTACTATCTTTCATTTACTTGGAGTAGAGTCGTAGTCTACCAAGACTAGACTACCTACCCTCCGTAGCTACTAGGTGTGCTCTACCTACAGTCGTCGTGCTCGAAAAGTAAGTAGGCAGTAGTGTAATACGGAGAAGGATGGCTGACTCTCTAGGAGTACCATGAAAACGCCAACAAAAAAATGAAATCTATCCCTACTGACAATTAATTTTTGTTTGGCGAGATTGTCAAGTCATACGTCCATCAATAGGATGGCCTTGCTTGTTGCTCTTTGGTAAAATACGTAGTGCTTTACTAGTAGTACATGATTCCAAACGTTCCGAGGGTTTTTAGCCTCCATCTTTCATTTACTCGGAGTACAGTCGTGGTCTACCTACTAGACTACCCTCCTTTGATGGTTATTCACACTCCCTATCAAGTAAATAAACGACAGCATGCTAATGAAATGTCTGTGATTGGAGCTTGGCATGAGACCGTCAACAAAAGGCTAACTGTAAGAACACTGCAGACACAATAATATTGATCATCATTTCCATCATTGTTATGGAACAGATTAATGACACCACTTCATGATCCTTTTGCTTTTTGTTCCTAAAATATCAGATTATATAGGACAATGATTCACACTAAAACTATATTGGACAGGACACTCAAATAAGATAACTTTCACAATTTATGTGTATTTCCTGCATTCCCCTGGTATCATAGTATTTTATAGTACTATTACATATTATATTTTGTCGTACAATACAATCGAATTTTTGCTCGAAATTCGAAAACATGGAACTACCTAAGCAGACTACCAGGAATAAATTGAGATAGTGTCTAGTTAGTATGCCTTTCGGCATTGATGTTTCGAACATGATGTCCGAAATCTTGTGGCTAGTAGAGGAGGGGTTGGTGTTGTAAATAACAAGATTTAGTTGTGGGCTTTCTTTGGAATTCCAGGGTTGAACAGAAATGGCAACTGGAATGTCTGCCCGAAAGCAGGCACGAAATTCTTTGGGACGATGTGGAGCAAATTCGTGCGACGATCCAACAATATACGTAGTATATAATATTGAGAGAGACTTTGTGATGAAAAATTGTCGGGAAGAAAGACAGATGCACTCCATGACCCGCATCATTCAAAAAAATAACATGTTACAGATAGGTTCTCTGACCAATTTTGGCCAGTAGGGACAAAATCAATCCCAACTCCTGATCCAATACATTCTGCCATCCGTTCGTCCATTGGCTGGCATTTTGAGCAGTCTATTGCGTAATCACCTTTGGGTAGGAATTGAAGAGATATTTTTGCTTGATGATTCCCTTAATCTGATAGGAATGTAGGGAACGGTGTCCATCGTCATCAACGCGATATTGCTTTTCCATCAGACAAAAGGGCTGTTTTAATGGTTGCACGGAACCTGTCACGATGTGACTACCAATGGTTATGGTGGGTTTCTGCGATGGTGGATAAAACGAAATACGTATACGAACATTAATGTGAGTATTGACAGAACCATCATCACTGATGCTGGTTCCGTTCGTTCCATCCAATCACTATATATGGTGGTGGTGGGTGGGGGGGGGGACCATCAATGGCATGGACTTGCCTTGTTTTTGGTGTCTAATCGCAATTTTCCCAACTCGATAGCATCATCCTTTCCCAAAATTGTTCGACAAGTGTCCGACGAGGGATATTCTACCGGTGGAATCAATTCTCCGTTCAATTCGATCATGACGTATTCGGGTGGTGAGCAGACGGAAGTGGTTTCGTTTTCTTCGATTGTCTTGTCGGCGTCCTCGATCGCTTGATAGGGTCGAACTGGAATGACTTTGGATGATTGTACTGGTCCTGTTGTCGTCATTTTTGCAAGTTGTTGTGTTCGATTCAGATTTAGATGGTTGGAAAAATATGAAGTTCTCTGCTGCTGGATAAAAAGTATCAGGGAAAGAAAAGAAATTGATTAGATGCCACGGCGGAAATCATTTGAAGAATGGACTTCATGTTCGTCCCATGAGATTGGAAGAATGAAAAACAAAGCAAACGGTTTTCTGCAAAGAGGAGTATAGAACTCACTCAGCAGGTACAGTGGACCGAGTGACACTCTCAAAGGACATCTCCGCGCTGGTACCTTTTTGATTCTCCTGCAACATGGAACTTTGCCACTGTCATCGTCGTACCTTTCAACCTTTTTTAGTGACTGTGAGTTTGGACAACTGTTGCTGTTGCTGTGATTGATTGACGGTCGATCGATGTTGCGCGGGTTGTCATGTTGTCATTGGAACAGATCATATTAATGTACGACGTACGTTAGATACCCTTATACATACAGATCATAAGATGATGAGAAATGATTAATACGTCTGTCGTGTTTACAGCTTCCACGCGTATCTTTCTCGACCCATCGACAAGGACGGATAGTGTATGATATCATACCGTCGTATCTTGAATCTTTCCCGCAACTTGCACCTACGGTACTCCGATCAGAGCAACGTCCGATTCAGATGGCATCAAGACACAGTGAAACAACCATCTCGACAACGATGACATCAATTTCACAATAAGTAATTGTTACTTGCAATATCAGTCGAATTTTCACGAGTCATCAAGATGCTTCGCTCTTTCCTTGCTATCATGGGGATCTTTCTGTTAGCATCAGGGACGCATGCGTTTGCACCAACAAGATTCTCTCGATCCACTCACAGCAGTACCGTCCATCATCGCGTTCTACAAGCCAAAGACAAAGACTACGATGACAGTATCAACGACCGGAGGGGCTTTCTACAGACGATTCCCCTGGTACTAGGAACTATGAGTTCCGTTCTCTCCGTATCGCCGAACGCTGTCCTCGCTGCAACGGAAGAAATCGAGCTTCCGACACGAGACACTGTCACCAAATCGTTTGATTCTATTCGGTACGAACTCCAAGACGCTAACGGCGGTGTTTCGTACATGCAAAGCAAAATTGACGAGCAAGATTTTGTCGGGCTGATGGAGTTCACCAAAACATACGACTTGGAATTGCGCAAGAAGCGCATGGGATTGGCCAAAAAGTTATTGCAAGACAAGGAAATCAAGGAAAAGGCCACAGAGTATGCCAATGCTGTTACTTTTGATTTGATCGGTATCAACAGAAGTAGTCGAAAGGGACAAGAAAGTGTGGAATCAGCCAACAAGTACTTACAAGAACTGAGAGAGGATGTTGGAAAATTTCTGTCTCTTGAAGGTACCATTCAAGTGCAATGAGGGAAGACGAGACGCCAAATAATAGTGAACTTCTACACACTTTCCAAAGGACTCGCCAAAATAAAGGAATGAATCGTCCATTCTTGACCGACAGATTGCATATTTCGCAGATACTTTCGAACAACAGGTGTTTAGAAGAACCAACAAAGACTAAAGCAACTGTCTCAAACTGAAGCATCATCAACGATTACAAATTTGATAAACTTTGTCAGCTAAAAAGGTACTTCTAAGTACATACCAACATCACAGAATTCTTTTCTAGGTATCCTTAGTATTGGGGAAAGGATTTGTCGATCTGGGATCTCCATGCATCCAACCCACCGACAATATGATGTACTGCCGATGGATCAAAACCAATTTCTTCTTGCAAAATCTTGTTGACCGCCATGGCCGAGGCAATACCCCGTCGACACACGCAGTAGATTGGCAAGTTGGCCGGTACAAGTTTCACTAACTGCAAATGTTGCTGCGTTAAAGACGACAACGGAATGTTAATGGCACCTGGTAATCGGCACAAATCAAATTGTTCGTGTACCCGAACATCCAGCAATATGTGCGGATCGCCACGTTGTCGTATTTGGTGATATTCTTGTACGCTCGTTTCGTGTTGGGGTGAAACTTCCGGTGCTTGCCGTTGTACCGAACAACTTGGACCTCGAGCGGATTGGGAAGCTTGATAACTATCTTTCATGGAACGGATGGTCCCACTACATGCGGGACATTGGGGTTGTTTGGGCGGCTTTTTTATCCGTACAAATGAGCACTGTGATGCATCACACATTAGTAACCGATCTGACATGACTTCACTGTAATTGTAGGAAATGAGTTCGACAACAAGACATGAGGTACCAAAAGACAATGCCATACATAGACGTATCACAGAACTCACCCCACTCCTGTGAGTACTTTGATGGTTTCTACTGCCTGTAAGACCCCAATCAAGCCAGGGACGGGTCCCAACACACCATTGTCCGCACAGCTTTTGGAACCTTCCGTTGCATTGGGTTTGGGATAGAGGCATCGATAACAGGGGCCTTCTCGGAAATTGTATACGGTGAGCTGTCCCTCCATGCCCATTGCACTTCCTGAAACAAGCGGTTTGCCACTCAATACGCAGGCATCATTGATCAAATATCGCGTGAGAGGGTTGTCCGAAGCATCGACAACGCAATCATGAGTCTGAATCAACTCCAACGCGTTGGATTCGGTCAGTGGTCCTTGAATGGTAGAACAGGAAATGGTAGGATTCAAGTCGTGTACCGCACGACGAGCCGATTCAGCCTTGTTCATGCCAACATCTTGGTTCTTGTGTATTACTTGACGGTGCAAATTCGAAACGTCCACATCATCAAAGTCAACAATGGACAAGTGACCTACGCCACATGCGGCAAGGTACAAAATGACTGGAAATAATGGAAATATGGGCTGTTGAGGCACTCAGAGAGACGACACCATACTTTTTCGTGTAGCAACATTTGTTTGAAAAACACGTCATTTTCCGGCTCACCTGTCGATCCGATACCACCGGCACCGACAATCAACACTTTGGAATTCTGAAGCTCGATTTGCCCTTGGACGCCAAATCCACCTTGGAGCAGAAGCTGTCGCGAGTAACGTTCAATCTGAGTCGGATTGAGAATCCCTTCGTACGATACAGCTGCACTTGCTGCGGTATCTGATAAAGTGGAAACGGGTAGTGGGGGATTCTCATTGGCTTGTATAAATGATGTCTGGTTTCCGTTCGTTTGTGTAGCATGTTCCAACTTCGCTCGCAACATAACATTCTCTTCCTCTAGCTGCCGTATCCGTTCTTCCAACAATTGATGACTTGTAAATGGTGCCGTAGTATCCGTAGTATCCATCTTGTTTAACACCTTGATGAAAAATACCCAACATGTACGGATTTAGCGAACAAATCGTGTTGGCATGAGACAAAAATGAAAACCCTGTCGGTGGCGCAAAGTCTGTATAGTGGTATGTATGATGATTGTTAACCGTGGTAGAATTTCAATGTGTCAACAAATTCCTGTGAGATGCGGTTCCATTGCATAGTGCAACCACATTGCATCGTCTTGACCGTGATGATGGAGATCGAAAAGCGGATCGAATCAGAACATCATCAACTCTCTACTTCCGGTAGTGGAGTTATCGTAGTACGATAGTATCAATAGCTACCGGCAGTTTGAAAACTTGGATACCACCACGGTGTGATCTCCGTGAAAGTCTGTGTGACTGTGAATTCCATTCGAGTCCTTTATTACTGTCGTATTATACTACCGTACCTACCGGTACGTAAACAGTGTATCGTATGATTCCACTCGTACCGGTACTCTAGTACGAAGTACTGCGTACGGTACCTGGTACCAGTACATTCGTCACAGTAAGTTACGTCTGTCAATCGAAGCATTCAAAAATCCACGACTTCTTATATTTTTTGTTCGGAAATTGATTGTGAAGATGAGAGGTAGAATAGTAGAATCCCGACCTTGTACGAAGAGCGGCAACTACGGTACATCTCCTTCTGGACAGCCAAAAAATTGTTATAAAATGGAGATACTACGACAGGCGAATGGGAACATCATGAACCTTCAAAGGAATAAATGTCGGTTCCTTGAAGGCGTGGAAAAACGGAACCGTAGCGACGTCCGTTTTCTTTTCTTGTTTCGATGTAGTGAAAATGAGGCTGGAGGTGAAAAAAGGGAGCTCTATTTCATTTTGTCAAAATACTTATTTCGATACAAAAACACGTACACTATCCAAAAGCTTGTTTCAACAGTATTCGATCATGATGGATGCAGATAACCGCCGTCCGTATTTGAGAGGAGGTGCTACCCAACAACAAACACAGCGAGTGACAATGTCCATGATGCCTCCCATCCAACCAATAGCCAACTACAGGTTCCCATGTGCCATGGATTCCAAACCCAGCATTGAGAGTGGGAAAAACTCCGTTTTGGGAGACTTGGAGGTATCCTCCAGCAAGAGTACTACATCGAACGAAACGTCATCCGTCACAACAGACTATTTGAAGTGTCCGTTCGTTCAGTTTGCCGATGGTGTGCAGTCGACCAAATTACTGGAATCCAGCAACACTATGGCTGAACTACAGCCCTATTTTGTCCATGCCGATGCCCTGGCGGTGGAAGTTTGGGTCACGCCCACCTTTGTGTCAGAGATGACCGAAGAGTCGGCACCCATATTGTCCATTGCCGAGTCCTCGAAACTCATCGAAACTACCGGTCAAACGTACTGTGATGGAATCCAATTCTCCATTGCACAGCTTGGAAATCTGTTGGAAGTTCGCTACAAGGATTTCTATGACTACTATCCTCAAACCGATGACGATTACGCTAATGACGACATTCCAATATTTGGATGTCGACGTCTCATTGTGCCCGACGTCACCCTCAAGTACCAAGATTTAAATCACATTGTTGTCCTTTGGAAGCAGGCGGGAGCTGTTTTTCAAATCTACATTAATGGCGAAAAGGTGGTGGACTTTGACTTGTTGGGAGGCCAGGCCGTGACACTTCCCTACAACTTGCAATCATGGGACCCTACCTATAACTTGCAGTTCTTTGCCAATACCATGTCAACGAGACTGTTTCCGGGACTCATACACAAAGCATCTATCTACAATCAAAATTTGTTGACAGATGATATTTTGGCTCTGTATCACATGGGGTTGGAAGACCGCAAGCGAGAGTATGTTTTTGACCCAAACCATCCGCTTCATTTGGTAGCGTCACCTTGGAATGTTTCCCTTGTACAGGGCGAATACGCCATTCTGGGTGTCGGTGGTGACTACAACGTATCGACACCCTTTTGGAACATTATGGTGGAGTTTCTGTCGCTTCCACAATACGGTGACTTGATAAAGCAAGATTCGTTGAAGGTACTGAAAGTGGGCGAACGAGTTCCGGTAGATGGAGGACTGTCTCGAGCCAAACTGATCTACCAACAAACCCGTGAAGATTATTTTTCTGTACCCAAGTATTCCTTCAATGGAACTGCATTGCCTCATGGAGGAGAATCGTTTGGCTATCGTCTTGTTGCCGTTAATGCGGACGACCCTCAACAGCTCGTTGGATGGTCCGAGCCGGTCCACCAAAACGTGGTGATTATCCATACGAATCATCCGCCAGTTCTGGAAATTTCGGACCAGGTACAACGCCCTCCAGGAGGGCAACCCAAAGAAGCAAACAAGCGTCCATTTGCAACTCTTGGAACAGTAAATCTCTTGGATGAGTTGGACTACAATATTAATCGAGTGAGGGTCGATTTATGGACACACAATGGATCGTTGAGCATCATGTCCGAAGAAGCACGAAAGCTTGCCGACTTTGAAAGCTGTGCTCGCCGTCCGACGCCACTGTCATCATCTTCTATCGCTTGGCAATGCCACGGAGATGGGTTCAAGGATACCAATATGACCTTTTTGGCGACTCCTCAAGATGTTTCTGCTATACTTTCCAGTATGCAGTACGATGCATTTCACTGGAATCAGGCCGACAGTATCATCATCCGGGTATTTGACGGGAGTGGGGGCTCATGCTTGACGGAAGAAGAGCATTCTCTTGGTAGATTTATTCAACCAAATGGCACCGTCACAGAGTATCGCTATCAGACCGTCCATTCTGATTGCTTTTCAATTGTCAGGCAAATCATTGTGCCGCCTTTGGTGATGCCTTTGGACATCAGTGGGATCCACGGATATCTGTATAGGGTCTTTGTTGATTTGAATGATTGGTCTTGGGCAGATGCAGTATCATGGGGTTTCGTTCTTTTGCTCGTGTACTTCATCTACAGGGTGGTAAGGTGCTGTTGTGGATGTTGCGGAAAATGTATCCGTCGTCGACACACAGCTGCCATCCATGTTGAAAACCCTGCGACATCTACAAGAACCTTGGAAAGTCTAGATCTCGAAGTTCTCACACCTGTAACTACTATGGATTCTGATGATAGATAAAAGTTATTATAAAGATATACTTCATCAATACATAGTCCAGCCTTCAAAATTAACCGCTTCCCATCAAGTTAAGGCGGGGGGATAACTGCAGATAGGACTAATCGCGTTTTCCGGACACGACGATGTCATGTTATGTTGAAAATGACATCTTGGCAGTACTTCCCGCTGTAAGAGTACGTTTCTTGTAGAGGGTCATCACAAATGCATGATCCAGAAGATTGGTTGCATATGCCATTGTTGGCACAGCCACCGGGAAAGACAGCCACCACTGTGGAGTTGTTGCAAGGAAGATAAGTGATTTCGCAGAATTGACCTTCAAAAATGCCTTCATACGGGCATTCACATACTCCGGTTTCCTCGTTACAGGTTCCGTTGTTTGCGCAGCCCGATGGTGGATAAATTTCTTGCATCAGTCGAGAATCACATCGTCGTTGCGATCTATGACAGAATCTGCCCCAAAACTGGTCGCTTTCACATTCACAAAATCCAGTGTCGCTGTTGCAAATTCCATTGTTGTCGCACCCATTTGGTGGGTACAGCCGTTGTGAAGCGGGTTCGTGGCAACCGGGCACGGTGTTTTGACAATGTTGCCCTTCGAAAAAATCCAATTCGCAAATACATGATCCTGTAGCGTTGTTGCAGATCCCATCATTATCACAGCCATCCGGAGGATAAATCTCTTTCATAGCGGGGTCGCTGCATGGTAGAAATTGGCAAAATGTTCCAGCGTTTGGATATATCTTATTGCAGTCACAGAAGCCGTCTGATTGACAGACAAAGCCCCCAACACATCCAGTAGGAAGAATGTCACCGTAATCTTGACGTACGTCATTGCATGTTAGAGCTCTTTCGCAAAGAGCTCCGCTGTGAAGCGGAAATCCGAATGTTGAATTACGGCAGTCACACGTCTCCGTGACACTATTGCAAACGCCCAGGTTTTGGCAGTCGTTGATGTCATCTTGGCAAAAATTGCAAATAAAGCTCACGTCAAAGGTGTCGTAATTATCCAGAATAAATACGGGTCGATTCGCACTTCGTACTGCCCTCAGTGCCAGCCAACGAAGTCCAATCGGGGAACCTTGATCTAGGGGCGATCCGATTTCCACGGCTTCGCTATTGGTGAACTGTTGTAGCAATGGATCGGTGAGGAATCTGTACATATGCTCGGTGGTAAATAAGGCCAACAAGTAAATTCGCAACGAATCTTCAGGTGACGAGTCTTGAGCATCGACTACTTCCGTGAACACAGATGCGATGGACAAGGGCTCCTGAGCACCACCCGTTTCTAGCCAAAGCCTGGGGCTAACTATGATCCATCGACGCCCCGAGAACGTGAGGAGAAACTTGTAACCTTCGCTGTAGTACACCGGACGATGGTACGACGTTACGATTGTTCCATTTTCTCCCTCCAGCAGCTGGTATGTATCATCCAAAACAACATAGTTCTCGTTCACAAGAGACACAATTGGAGGGAACGATCCTCGATTCGAGTTTAAAACCAGGGTTTGACAAGGCCGCCGAAATTCGCAATTGATACCGTATCGCCCATCGTGGCAGACGCATTGATTGTTGATGCACGTTCCTCGATGTGGCTCACACGACGATGTGTCGCAATCGACGCACTGCATCAAAAAGGAACTGGTGTCCACCATCGAGTTGTCTCTTTGACTTCGCACTCGCCATGGAACTTGCCCCGTGGTCATAACATCAAACGAAAAGGTCCGTTGAGACATAATGGAATCGGCGCAGGGGTCTCGCGATGAAGCCCTTGCCAATCCCCAGGCTGTATTCTCAGCACAGTATCCCAAGATGAAGCTGGTTCCCGTGACAGCGTCCGCGTAGACAAAGCGATTGGCTATTTTCTCATCGGTAATAGTGTAGACACCTGATCGGTATGGAAGACTGACATCGAATGCATCATCGAATTGTATGAAGACGGAATGACACAAAAAGTACCCTGTGCGTTGGCGGTGTAAAATGTATCCAAAACCAAGATAAAATGCAAGTATACATAGTAGATACAGCATTTGAATGAACCATTGGCCGTTTGCCGTATCATTGTACTTGCGCTTCACTTTGTGTTTTGTGACCTTGAGTGTGTCCTTCCAAATGTTGTATCCCAAAAACCCACGAGAAGCCATAGTAAACGCATTCGTGGAAATGTTTGAGATGGCAAATAGTGCCACAATGTTAATCAACACTTGAAACACAGAATCACTTTGCATCATGAACAAGAAGGACACACACAAGATGCCACATCCGACCAAAAGCTGTGACACGGAAGACATGAGCCACTTACAATAGGTAGAGGAGAGATGCAACGGATCAATGTCGACTATATTTTCGAAAATTCTATCATTGAGGCGTACCACTGCCGAGATGAAATCATTTTGACTGGCCACAGCAACGGGTATCATGGCCGCTTGTGCAATGGTGACGGCATTGGGAACACCGGCCGGGATATTCGCAGGGTTGTTTCCTCCAGCTTTTATATCAAAGCTGTTTAGCAAGGCAGCGAAGACAACCACAGCCTGAATGAAGAAAACACAAGTAGCATAAAGATAGGCTCGACTGTTGAAATCAGAAACAAACATGAGACTGAAAATGTTGGGAGGTAGTGCCTCTTCTTGAATACCGTCGTCTTCTTCCGTGGATTCATCCATATTGGAATCGTCTTTTTTTGGGTCCTCAGTTGTTTCAACCGATGCGGCTGTTTTGGGAGAAAGGAACTGGCTCCCACCATGCTCCTCGTCATCACCAGTGGCCGATTTATGCGGAGTCCGCCTCAGCCGCAATGCCGGCATGGATTTGGCTTTGCGGTTATCTCGCCGGTTGCGAAGGGAGATGGAGTTTTCCTCCCACGCTTCATCGCCTTGCATCATGTTGGCGCTGCAACAAGAGTTGTTGTCAATGGTTTCAACTCCAGTATCAGAATTGTCCTTCTTTTCCTCTTCAATAGTCATTATGATCACGATAGTATCAGCATCGTTTGATGTTCTTGCCTACGCGTATCTTGCCGATCCTTACTGTTAGTACAATCGTTCCGGAGTGGTTGCTGCAATGCACTGTGAGCTTAAAAAGTACCTCTTAATCAATGGCTTCGGGGGTGTAATGTTTAATGTACACTGTTTCTCCTCCAAGATTTCCCCCTTCATCTCATCACACGAGTTCTGTTATTGTTGGGAAAAATTCATTTTCATTGGTGACGAACTCCCACAACTGCGTTGGCCGAATTGCGACGTAAACATAAAACAACTACACGACCCATGGGCTCGCTCACCTCCCTGCGAAGCATTTTTAATCACCGACCCCGCTATCATTAAATCGGTCGTTCTTAACAGTAGCAAAATATTATTACGCAGTACTCCTATCTATCCTCACTCCGTGCGACCAAAATGCATTCCGATCAGTTTTCGAATTTTTCTCCGCGGAACTACGGCAAGACATGTTTGACTCCATCGACTCCACGACACCCAGTCAGTCAGTTGATGATATGAATGAAAGCATGATGCCGCCACTGTCGACTGTCGATTGCGATGAACACCTCGATACCGGTAGTAGCTACCGGTACTCTACCTACCGGTAGCTAGAGTACCGTAGCTACCGGTAGTTACAGTTAGTACTACCTAATTGTAAGTTCAAATTACAGTACCCTCCCCTCTTGTTGCATTTCTTACTGTCTCTTTCGTTTCTGTGGCATCAACTTCCAAATCCAGTTCCTCTGTGTATAAAGTAATAGGAGAGAACGAAAGCTTCTACCGGTAGTGAATTCACAGTATCCTCGTTGCCATGGGAAAGCAAAAGAAGAAGATAAGAGAGGAAGAGCGAATGAATTCCACTTCGAACGATGACGACGATGTATACTCGCAGAGTGTCAAGGATCGGGATTCTGAGGACGAGGACGACCACAGCCTTACAGACGAAGGAGAGAAAGGCACGGATGGTGAAGAATCTGACCAAGAGCATTCTATCACAAAGAAGAAAAAGAAGAAAGTCTTTCGATTGTCTCTGACGGAAACGGAAAATTTTAACGAAAAGCTCAACCAACGCGGCGTCTTGTACATTGCCCGTATTCCTCCCAAAATGACACCGACAAAAATCAAGGCGTTGTTATCGGAATTCGCCGAAGTCACGCGGGTCTATTTGGTGGAGGAAGATGCAACTGTCCGAAAACGACGCCGCAAGGAACTAGGCCGATCGGGTGGCAAACGATACTTGGAAGGTTGGATTGAATTCGCCAGCAAGAAGAAGGCCAAACACTTGGCAGCGGCACTCAACAATACACCAATTTCGAATCATAAACGCAATCCACATTATGGTAAGTAGCGTATCATACATGGTGATGATATAAGGTGTTGCAAATGCTGTTTCATGGAGCGGCATTATCCAATGTCCATACACTAATTACTTCCCCCTTTTTTCTCCAGGCGATCTGTGGAACCTAAAATACTTGTCCAAATTCAAATGGTCGCACTTGACGGAGAAGGTTGCCTACGAGCGACGAGTGCGGGAGCAAAAGTTACGTGTTGAAATGATGCAAGCCCGTCGTGAAAATGCTGCCTATGCTGCCATGGTGGAGACGGGCAAAAAACTCGACAAGATTGAAGAACGTAAGCGCAAACGAGGCGACTTGTCGGGGTTGGAAGACAATGAGGGCAAGAAGAAGAAAAGGAACAAGGACAAACTGCTCCAGCCGATGAATGATGGGTCGGACAAACCAGCCAAGATGGCACTGCTGGGAGGATTGCTGTAGAGAACATCCACCCTTTCGCCTCTACCGGTAGTGTAATTCGGGTGATGAACAGTAACCATAATAATTAAAAGTACTAGATTTTCTTCACGCATAGAAATTACTAGAGTAGCATCATTCTTCGAAAGTCTCTGCTGCGATCATTCACAGTCAATCCTTCCGTCGAAGGTTTGTACATTTTGGGATCCCCTTTTCAATGTTGAAACCTTTTTCCTATCCCCCTTACAACAACCACTCATTTTTTCGATTGCCATGAATCTCACCACACTACACACATCATCATCTCTATGTTACTGCGTTCCTGGCAGCTTTATGTCCATCCGTCGGACATCCAAGTGCACTGCTGCCAAAGGTTGTTGTAACAGGATCAATCCTCTGTGTGTTGTTGTGTAAGTTTGACCACTGGAACAATCTTTATACAATCGATTGCGACGATCACAAGTCTGCCTTGTCGAAACGATTTTCTGTCGTCTTTCCCATTCGCCATCTTCTCATCCATTGCTCTTCGGGTCTTACTATTTGAAGCAGCCGCAGACCTATCAAGCTACAAGAACGCATATGACAATCCACCATCACTCCTCATCGGTTCTGTCTTCAATATTGCACCTGTCGATCGATATCCATCCATCCATTCATCCATCCACACACTGACAAATCATGGGCTACCACTGCTGTCCGGCGCAAGTCGGTCCGTCCGTCTTGGACTGTGACATGGCCCAACTGGCCAATGAAGGCAAACGTGCCCTGCAAGCTGGGGCATCCTATTTGCATTTGGATGTCATGGACGGTCACTTTGTCCCCAACATTTCGTTTGGCCCGTACGTCATTGAATGTCTCCGCAAACACATCCCAGACGTCTTTTTCGATTGTCACATGATGACGTCTGAACCGGAAAAATGGGTCGAAAAGGTCGCTAAAGCGCAAGGCAGTAAGCCTGGGTTACTATGCTATACCTTTCATTACGAAGCGACGGAACCGCGGGGAAAGACGCAAGAAGTTATTGATCTTATCAAACAGCACAACATGAAAGTCGGCTTGACTGTCAGTCCTGACACACCGGTCGAGGCGTTGTTGAAGTATGCTGATCAAATAGACTTGGCATTGGTCATGACAGTCTATCCCGGGAAGGGAGGACAATCCTTTATTGAAGAAATGATGTCCAAAGTAGAGACATTACGTAAGGCGTATCCCGATTTGGACATTGAAGTGGATGGAGGAGTCAAACCCACGACGGTCGATATGGCCGCCAAAGCGGGAGCGAATTTGATAGTGTCAGGAAGTGGTGTATATAAGGCAGAAGACATGTCCCACAATATCAGTACCATGCAACGGAGTGTGGAAAAGTACGGCATGGGAAAGTCCGAGGAGGACATGTCAGCATTGCGATCTGACTGCAACGGCGACAGCAAGTAATGGAAAATCAGTAGCTATTATTTAATTTGATAGATTGCATTCACTTTTACATAGTTATGATGATGTGTAGTTTGACTTTGAATTGTCTTCCCTTTGGCGCTCTAGTAGCTAGAATAAAAATATCTCTTGAACCTTCAATATTTTGTGAGATGAAATGAAATTTCCTACAAAAACCTTCTGGGGACTGTGAAGGTGTTTTCATTCCCTTTCCCAGATCCCCCCTTTACTGTTAGACCAAACAACCAACTCATCATCATCATCACATTTTACGGAGTAGTTGATTATTGTGGTATCGTATTTCGAACTTACAGTCCACACTCCCACCTTCTAATACTAAGCAGTTGCAGTCGTTCTCTGGTGTCTAGCCAGAAGCACCTAGGAGTGGCAGTAGCGAGACTATTTACTTTTGAACAAAGACATCGCAGGTCGTACGGTCTTGCCAGACTAACCAGCTTGGTTCTTCACATTGGATCGATTTCCAAGGTGTCCCGAAAAAACGACAACAATCTTGTAACTCCGGAACATTCTTCGACAACTTCCCCAGACACCAGCTCGTTTGGGGTTTGGCGGTTTCCTCCCTAAGACTTCCCTTTAATATCTGTGTTGTGAAAATCATAGGAAACCTTTCAGTACTTGAAACTACAGCCTACTAGTGTACTGTGGTCCAGTTTCGAAATCGATCGCTCCCATTTCACACTCGAATAATCGGATTCCCACAAACGATCCTTTCCTGACACTCTGGAATCGAAAATATTTGCAAAACCACAACAATAATCATCAATCACCAAGCAACAAGACACAGCCAAGATGTCGTCCATGAACTTTAGCACGTCGAAGCAGTATGTTCGTCCTCCCCAACGAGGGATCTTTCCCTTGGATCATGATGCTGAATGCAAACCCTTCATGGAGGCAAGTGAGATGGATGCTGTTGTTAGGGTTCCCGAAATATATATGGGCGTGATGTATGTTTGTCCTTCTGACAACTTTTTTTATTCTATCTTCCTGTCTCGTGAACATTCTTTTAGAAATACATGTCCTGTCTACACGGTGCCAACGATGTTCATCACAAATGCCGAGACTTGTCAAGGGACTACCTGCAATGTCGCATGGAACACGGTCTCATGTCGCAAGAAAATCTCAATCATGTACGTGTATCTTATCGGAGCACTGCGACATGTCATGACGACATATCAGCGTCTGCAGTGTCGTTTCAAAAGATGCGAGGAATCCAATAAAGCCGCACTTTCCCTCGAAAGAGGCTCTATCTCACACTTATTTCTTATGCTTTTCTTTTTATATATTATTATCTTTCAAAAACAGCTCGGATATTCCGAAGACAAGCAGGTTATTGGAGCACAAGAATATGACAAAGCCAAAGAAAAGGCGGGATTCGTTGCCGGGAAACATATACACAAGAAGACGAAATGGTGGTTTCAAGGGTCGACAAAAGATTGGGTGGAAACCAACGATGCATCATCACAACAAGGTGATAAATGACAATCCTTTTTTGTGTTAGAAACAAGCATCTTTTGACTTTTTTTATGAATTGTTTGTATTCTTGTTTCCGCTGTTCTTCCACTACTTCTGTGGAATGTACTACAGTAGTAGGTGTGTAGTGCACCTCATCGCCAAGCTTGAATACATCGTTTGGGGAAGCTTTCTGTCTTCGTGTTCCACCTGAAGCAGGTCACTAGATTCAACTTAGTTTGTCAGAGCCTGGGTAACAAAGAATCAACCTCCGATCTATCAAATGAGGAGGGCTAGAACGAACAATGCCTTTGCAAGACTCCTGGTAGAGTTGTGGTGGACATTACCATTTTCTGCGGTGGAAATGGTATCGTAACTCAGCCGAGTGTCAACGGCACAGGGACACTAGACTACCGGTACTCTATCGGTAGACAGAGTCTACTATTTTACTATTATTTCATTGGCAATTCTAATACAGCACTACGGGCAGTACGAAAGGGCTTTAACTGGGGGACCAGCTGTCGAGTTCCCCTTTCAATTCGCGATCTATCCTCAATCCCCCTTTCCAAGTAGTTCCCCGAGCAGTTGACGCATGTCGATCCGACGTTGCTATTCATACATACGACGCAGTCGTATAAAATGAAACACACAAGAACGCGAAAAGATCTCCAGACATCCAGAGATTACATGCCTTTGATACAAGAAATTTGAAGTGACTTTCAAGCCACCGTCCTTTACAATACGTTCTTCTGTCCTTATCCTGTTTGCACCGACTTGCGCCAACGTTTCAACAAACTCGAAAAGGGCATTCTGCAGTCGAAGATCGAAAAAGGATACGGCTTTTTCTGTGCCTCTTTTTTGCTGCTGGATGATATGGAGATTGTTCATGATAATATTTGGCAATAGTATTAACATTCTATTTCATCAACAAGTATTTGAACGAGTCTTCTTCTCGACAGCAACACTAGTGACGAATTCGAGATTGATCTCTCGTGGTGGTAGTACCCGACGACGTTTTCCAATTCCTCCTCGCCTCCCCCCTTTCCTCACCCCAAAATCATACACCGATCATCCGTCGACGACTACAACCACCACATCGACTTTCGGTAACAGTTCTACAATGACATCCGACAACGACGGTAACGACAAGCATGAAACAATTCGACGAGCCAAGCAAGAGTTGAGAAAACGAATCCGACGTGCCATGAAAGAATTGAACGACCAAGACGTCCAAGAACAAAGTTCCAAAGTGTGGCAACGCGTCTTTCAACTGCCCGTCTATCAATCGGCCCAAACTGTCGGGGTCTTTCTTTCCATGCCCCACGGTGAAATCAACACGGATGGATTGATCGCGGATTGCGTCCAACGGGGCAAGACGTTGTATGTGCCGGAAGTGGGCAAGAACTTTGAACATTGCGATATGGAATTGAGAAAAGTAGAACTGGACGAGGACCCCGACCCTCAATTCCACAAAAAGTGGCCCACGAACAAGTGGAACATTCCCGAACCACCGGGCGATATGCCCGTTCTGGCAGCACAACCAGGCGAGTTGGATTTAGTCATCATGCCAGGTTTGGCATTTGACCGATCTCGCAATCGATTGGGACAAGGCAAGGGATATTATGATCGATTCTTGGCACGTATGAAATCAAGTGATAAAGCGTTACCACTGGTAGCAGTGGCGCTATCTCCGCAATTGGTGGAAGACGTGTCCATTCCCGTCACCGAGTACGACCAGCCCATGGATATGGTAGTCCTGCCGGACGAAGTCATAGGAAGTCTGGAGGCTTAAGATCGTATAGTGTGAATAGTGGCTCTCATATCAGTTGAAAGAAGTGATTGCTGCAAAAAAGATGATGTTTCTACAGTTTGATTTCGTCTTCAAGTACCGGTAGTCTAGTTGGAGGAGTATGTAGGTGCTCCTCCTCATGCACACTTTTATAGTTGTGATTTCTTTGCAAATGTTAAGGCTTTTTTTGACTCTTGCCAGGACTCGAGTTTTTCGTAAACGTCAATCCCCCGATCTCCAATCTGCACCATCCCCCTTTTTTCGCTTCGTCACATCCACCACACATTTTGATTTTCAGTCACCATAAGAGCAGTGTGGCATGTTGACAATGGCAGTTGTCCCAAAGTTGACTTTCGTTGACCAATAGTTCTTTCTATACAACAGCAATCAACACGGCTCACGTCTGTCTATTTTATTTTCCTTTGTCTTGGGAAGCCCAGGCGACGCATCCAAAAAACAATTTGTAAAACCATCCAACCAAGTAGGATTGTAGTTGTACATTAAAAAAACTCTTCGAATGGCGTCGGCATCATCAGTTACGAAGCTTCGGAAGGTCTTCCAGCATGGTCATCCTTTGTCTTGCTTGTCAAGACAAAGTGCCAATGCTAATGGTATTTCGAGTGTGACGAACTTTTCAACTGTCAGAATGGCAGCAACAACGACAACAACGCCACTGCAGTTCTCACTCCACCACCAACCAACTTTGCGAATCCATTCGACCACATCACCGTACTCTGTCCAGAAGTTCGGTACACCATGTCGATTTTTTTCGAGCGGTGGTGGAAAGAAGGGCAACGGTGATGACGACAAGAAGACGGAAACTTCGGCAGAGATCGAGAAACAGGAACCGCCCCCTGTATTCGCCAACGACGACGACACGGTGGGAGATATCACGTCCTCTCCCGTGGAAAGTACCGAGTACAGTCCCGATGCAATCATGAAAACCTTTGAAGATACATCCTATTACTACCATCCTATCGACACACCCGAAGCTCATGGCCAATATGCCCACATGACCAACGAAGAGCTCATGGACAACTCCACCATTCCAGGCTGGGATTATCTCATTCATTCACCGCCCATTGACAAATCATCTATTCCCAAGGGCGCCTTGGTAGGAACCGTCGTATCCACCAAGATGCAAAAGACGGTCAACGTGGCCGTCGACCGGTACAAGATCCACAAAAAGTACCGCAAACGCATTCGGTACACACGCAAATTCATGGCGCATGACGAGAACCAAGTGGCACGCGAAGGAGATACCGTCTTGATTGTTCCCTGCCAACGAATTAGCAAACACAAGCATTTCATGATGCGAGAAATTGTGCGTGCCAAGGGACAGCTGTAATACCCGGAATAAGAAGATAAAACTAATAATGACATTTCAAAGGACTGTATTATCTACACAGAGTGTAATTTGCTTTTTGTGATTTTTGCCTGTGTGTGCTGACTACCCCTCTTGCACCACATCGTAAGGAATAACACTGCTCCGATTGCTCTAGTAGCAGTACTTTGTAATGTATACATCGAAATCGTATTTCCAAACGCTACCATCCAACATGCGTCAATACTCCTATTCCAAACTGAGACGTTGGCGGCACAGAAAGCCTTTCAAAAAGTTGGAAATCAAGATAGGGGCACCGTCGTCTCTGAATGTCAGCGAAATTGAGATCTACAACTGCTCCCTTGAGGGGTGGAAGATCACTGCTAAAGATGAAGATGGATGGGAAGTCAATCGCTTTCGATGTGCTGCTTGACAATCCTACTGTTTTCTGACTTCTCGATTGAATGTTGAATGTACCTTAAAAAACTGTGAAATCGACGGTTCCACAGAGTGTAACAATCCAACGCTATTTCGACCTTCCTCCTTATCAATAGGGATAGTGTCGATAGCGGAAGCCATGCGTCATCGGGAGTGATATTGAAAAGCTGAAAAGCAATTATTCACTCTCTCGACTGGAAATCGGCTTAAAAAAGGTGGTATTAGACGAATTAGATTGTTGTTTTTTCTTTGTTGGATGCAGCCGGTCGAAAATACATCATGACAATATTCAAAAGAACACACTATTGTCGGATCGAAGATTGGGTCAAATGCTCTCGGAAAATGAACATGTTCAAAAGATGAGTCTCAATCAATCCATCAAACGTCATTGTTGCACTACCTCTTTGTTTTTTCTCGAGCAAAGTGCCCACACTTTTTTACCGGAATCAAAAGAGGAACAGAAAATCTACGAGGAAGGCCAATTCCATATCTCTAGAATTCATTCTCAGGATCTTCTCAACATTAAAACACTCTCTGTTAACTTAGAAGTAGTCAAAGATACACTACTAAACAACAAAGTCCATCAATCATCTAGATTTACGACTTACTCCCGTAGTACTGTCGTCACCCCGGATCACCATTTTTTCTCGGGTCCACCAATCGTGAGATCTCCAAGATAGCACAGGGCACTCACAGGATCAAGATTTCTGTTGGCCACCATCTCCTCCTCGTTCAAGGAGAAAGGGAAGCTATCGTATTCGTATAGGGTATTTTTCGGAATTCCAGCGGTACACGGGGCAGCCGGAACCACGATCTTCTGGATCTGATTTTTCTGCTTCAAAAATGGCGTTTCGTGCTTTTTGGCCAAAACGCTAGATTCGTTGTTTTGTTGCAACAATATGTATTCGTCGAACAATCTTCGGCGGGTATGTGATTCGGTCAAGAATCGTTCAAACATTTGCGTCTGAACAACTTCTAAGACAAACAATCGATTTCCATATGACATTTCTTCCTCGAGGCTATTCACAAAATCGGCGTGTTGGAAACCAGAGCCACCATTGTTCCGTTTTTTTGGCGTATACTTTTTGTATCGTCCAAACAACGATGCAAAAAATCGTAGAAAGCTGTAACGGACCGACTCTGCGAGCTTCTCATCCAACTCATAGAAGGACGCGGCGATGATATCTTTCTGTTTACTCATCTTGTCATCGTAATAGGCAGCTCCAGAAGACGTGTACGATATGACACGGTCAGTATGCGCTTGTAAAGCTCGACCTTGCCGCCGAATTGCGCTGAACATGAAATTGCCACCAGCTCCACCTGGGGTCTTAGTTTTCTTGGATTCCATCGACTTGTAAAGAGTCTGTTCCTCGTCGGGTCCCCTCAAAAAGTCAGATTCTTTTAGTAGCTGTTTGTCACCTCGGACAAAATTGGCTGTATACAAGATATGCTGACGATGCGTGTTACTCAAAGAAACGTTTCTCATTTGGAACATTTGAGCGTAAGGTTCTCGCATTGCATTTTCCAACAATCCATGTGTCGCAGCAGTGATACGTCCCTTCATCCCACTGGGTGGTATCAAGTACAGAGGATCAGCAACGTCGTCTAACTCTGATTTGAGTGTAGCAACGAGGACTGTGGGAAGTTGGGGCAATTTTCGCGGTTCAGACGGAAACCCATCGTCCGTCGCCCCCAAATGAACAATGTCTTGATCCAAGTCACAAACAACTACTCCTGGTGGTTGCGGACAAGCATTGCTTCCAACCAACAATCCGATCAGGAAGGGTACGGGAGCTTCGAGAACGCCAATCATTTCTGCAGGTAATACAGGAACATAAACCCCTTGCCATGCCAAGGGAAACAGGAGGCTCATCAATGCCTCTGCGACGGGAGTCAGTAGAGCTATGTGCTCGGACCGTAGAACCACTCGTCCTTCTTGTAACAAGATGCCCCAAACAGTAAGAATGTTTGAAACGCTCAAACAGCGAAAAAGTGGTCGGAAGGATATATTCACTAATGGCAATTCATTAGGACCTGGCCGAGCAAATGTAACGACAGGGGCATCTTGAAGAAAGGGTTTCCAAGAAACTGTGGCTGCTCCTGGTTTCGGCAGGGGTACATCATGGAAAAAGTTGGCTACATAGCGTTCCAGCGGTAGCGGTGATCGCTTGGAGGAAACGATTCGGCACAGTTGTAGTAAAAAGTTACGCTGAACATCAAACAATGCATGGTGCGAAAAAACTACCAACGACTTGGGCAAATAAAAGGGTTGTGGTTCCTCCAACCAATGTGGCAAAATAGAGTTTCCAGCCCAAAACGCTGCTGCCAAGTCTTCCAAAGGGATCACCTCGTATTGTGTCAAGGCCGTTCCATACAATCGATTGCCATTCCCCATGGTCAAGACAAATGACGAGAGTGTTGGTTCGAGCGATTCAATATCGTACGGCGTCGTCAATCGGCAGTTTTGTGGCAAGCAAAACTTAGGCAGTTCCTTAGGCAGTTCCATATCGTTACGCTGTTTGGGGTAACAGTCCATAAGAATGGGTTCCAAATGGACATCAGATGGCGTTTCTGCGAAGTGCCGAATTGCATCGAGTTTTGGTCCGACAATACAAACGAAATCGACCAACCGTTCGGGAACGGGAGCTAGATCTATCTCAGATATGATCGTTTGGCAGTCGCTTCTATCATCATTGATAGAAAACGTTCGCTTATGGACGGCTCGATTTTCGTTCTTGTTGTCAGTTCTACTTGTGGGAGGTAGAAAAAATTCCCAGACTCCCGAAGGGCTTTCTGGAGAGGTTTTGTGTCGATATTGTACTGGAGTACCATCTTGAGAGGCGCTTTTGCCTAAAGTAGGGGCATTGCCTTCCTGGAACGATTTTGCCGCTGCTGCCTTCATTTTCGAATGACTCTTGGAAGAATTGAGAGGCTTTTGGACTTTGTCTCCTCTGGCTGCTGGTGCAATCTTCTTGGGGATTGTTCCGTCGAGGTTTCACAAAGCGATTCGCTAAACCTTGACTTGGCGACAAGAATCGAATGACGACTGCCTCGCCAAGGAAGGGAGAAAAATTTCATCCTCCTAGCTAGCGAAATGAAAACCTGGTCGTTTCAAGATTGTTTTCAAGATAGGGTTTTTTGGACCCAACGCTTTTGTGTCGAAATTTCGGTCCTCCGCCTCTTGTTTTATAATGGCGTGCGCAAGATCGGATCGAATCCGATTTTTTCAAGCATGACGTGCTTCTTGTACTATGATACAGTAATACAGTACTAACTGTGAATGCGATCATTATCCTACGATCCTACGATCCTACACTACTACCGAGTACCGAGTAGTAGCAAAGAAAGACCAACACATAAATACCGTACTGTCGTATCATATTTCATACATCTGTGAACTGACTTTGAACAGATTTTTTTCTTGGGGAAAACCAGCACCACTTCAAATTACGAATCTAAAGACACTTCTGCAAGCATGCCGATGGCGAGATGGCGTTTGATTCATAAACTCAAAATACATGAGTGTGTAGAAAACGAAAGAGAGTAAGCAGCAACCATGAAAATACCATGGAGCTATGTGGTGGTCGTTGCTGCAGCAGTAAGGTGGCGCCCTTGTCAGGGTTTGGTCGTTTTTGGCCGCTGCCTTCGCAAAACCATTCTCACACCTATAAACGGACCCACCCATAAGATGAATATTTCTGGCCGGCCTGACACATGTCCAAGAGACTATCGCTCTTCAGGCGCTCACTCGAATAAGGATGCTCTTTGTGGAACCAACAATTTGATCCCCCGGGCGAAATCTCTGCCGTTGATTTTCCATCCAACTGAATTTGGTGCCATTCTCGCTGCTGTGTTAACATCATATCTTCTGATCACCCCTCCCCTTCCAGCCCACGCCGGAGAAGTGGGCGCCAAAATCACCAAGGCGGTTACAACCAGCGATTTGGGAATTAGCGTTCGACAATCCGTAGTGAAGGGTGCACAAATCATGGATAAGATCGATGGGCAATGGGAGCGTTTGTCGGACAAATTGGGGTTGGGTGCAGTGCGTTCTAAGCAATCGGCACGGCCAAAAGCCAAGGTCATTCCGGAGTTGCAGCCACTGGATGTGGCGGCAGCGAATCGACTATTGCAAATTTCCGACATGGCGTTTTTGCGGGCCTATCCAGGAGGATCTCTGTCTAACAATAAATTGCAGCAAGAAGTGGATGGTGTAGCGAAGATGGTCCAAGTCTCTTTTCAACGATCCGGAGTCGCCTTCGTCGATCCCGCTCGTCCGCTAGAATTCGAGACGGGGCCACAATTTAACTTTGCTGTCTATTCGCATTACAAGGCATATTCCAATTTACTTCTGACGCAACAGCAGTCACAAAATTCAAAGGATTCCAAATCTTTTGCCACTATTCGCGCTGATTTCGAACGATTCGTAGGTCAAGCTCTCTTGGATGAATGGAAAATTAAAGAGACTTCATCGTCCCCATTGACTAGGGCACTCCAACAGACTGACACTTTGGCCACAAAATTGCGTGATTTTGGGTTTGCTGCCTCTGTCGACCCATCGCCACCGATTGATTCGGAGGATTGGCAAGACTTTCTGGAGGGAGACGTTCCAGAACTCAACTGGAATGTTGCCGTCGACGGGGACATTACTTTGAATGCTCAAATCCTCTTGCAAGAACAAGGATACCGCATCTATCCGAACATTGCACGCTTTGTACTGCAGCAAATCTTTCAAGACGTGCTAGCTCAAGCCACGGCGCAGCCAGGCGGTGTCGGGGGAATATCTTCTGCCACCAAAGTTTCCGTCATGGATTACTACTTTGATACGGACTACACTTCTGATCCGGACAAATTTGAAGCCAAAGAAGTTCTTCTCTCTGTTTCTTTGGAAAACGAATGATTTAGTTTAACTAGCTCAAGTGTTTGGAATGAAGAGTCGAGCAGTTGAGACAGCGTCCAGTACCGGGCCAAATCGTCTTTCAAGTGAAAATAGAGAAACCAAAGTTGAACCTTCTGAGTTGAGACCGTGAATTTTCGGGAGGCAACTGCTATGATAGCTAGATCAGTGTTCCTGCTAGAGAGTCCATCGCTGTCCCAGAACTGGATTGGAGTTTCTCCTTGATGGTGACGGCTAATGCTTATGGGCACTTGAAACGCTGAAGGCCTAACTGGAAATCAACAGTTTGAAATGCCAACGACAAAAAGTATCTCTCTACTACTAGCTAGCTAGAGCTACCAGAGTACCGGTAGTATTTTAATGATTGTTCGACGACAAATACACTTCTTATTAGTAATTACAGAGGTATCAAATCATTTTTGCGATTCAAAAGTGTCTTCTACGGAGTAGAAAGGCGATAGTATCGTAATACTCCGTTCCTGCTAACAGTAAACAGTAGACTACTAGCTAGCTATCATAGCTACTAGCTAGTAGTAGAGAGAGTAAAGGTGTCCTTCGGGCAATCAGATTTCTACTTATGATGTTAAATGTTGTTTCATTTTTATGAAACACGGGAACATAATAGGCAACATTTTTGAAACGGTTCTCCATCGTGATTTATTAAATAAACTTCTTCAGGAGTATTATTTCCAGTCATCCCTTAACAGTAAGTGCTTCTTTTTCGTTCTCCTCATCATATTGGTCGTCGAAACTCGTTATCAAAAGATTGCAAATCCTTCAAGATCCATATCAATGATTCCGGACGGAGGATATATTGCCACCTTCCTTGGCGTCCGAGTAGTTCAGCTCCTCGTCATGGAAAAGGCTGCGTGGTCCCGAAAGGTACTCCTATTCCTCGAATGGAATCAACAACGGAGCAATCCGATACCCGCCAAGTACTATTATTACTACAATAAAAGCAGAGATCTCGCACAATTCTTCTCCAATCTACGGCGACTCTCTTCTCACCAACCACTTGACTACAAGTGTATGAGGCTAGTAGTTGTAGTTCGAAACATCAACGCATCATTCTCCATCAGCAACAAGAATACTGATCTTCAACAACAACGTCTCCAATGAATTCCTTCATGAATGACTTGCTCCGATCGTACCACAGTCGGGGAGAATGTAGTAAAGATTTTGTGAGAAGTGGTGGCTCATGCTTTGTGAATGAGGCGAAATTTGTGGTCCATCTTATTGATGACAATGCCCGCAGGCATTCATGCCCTGCAGAGCTCTGCAAAAGTGGTAGCAGCGACGATAGCAGTAAAAAGCAGAACAATGTGTTGGTCAACAGTTTCGTTGCTGAAGACGAAAGGAAATCCTACGAAGACTGCACCTCTTCTTCCTTAAAGCTGTCTCCGGGACCACGGGCCTCGTCGCCATTATTTGGAGAAATGTCCATGTCCTCGACAAGCACCTCCTCAGTTTCCACCTCAGTGTTTTCTCCAGGTTCACCGTCATTCTCAAAATATTCAAGTTATCCCGTTTCGTCGCTGAGTCCTTCCAAAATGTCGCTACTGATACCAATTGCACAAAGTAAGACGACTAGCGTCGCTAACGCGGTCTACTCGCCACCGCTCAAATTTTTGGCTTCTGCGGAAGGGTGTCTGGAAGACTCTGCATCAACAAATAATAATGATCTCAACAATACTGGACGACAGTATGAGGTTCTACACGAAGCCGATGCCGAATCGTCAGAAAGCAGCAACAGTAGTGGGTGTTCCAACACTAGTTTAGAATCAACGGAAATGCTGTTGGATGAAGCTATCCGGGTCAGCGAATTCAGTATTGTACGCCCGACCAGATAAGGAACGGGTGTGATTAATGGGAAATATTTGGATTGTCCATGCACCGATTTTTTTGCGTTCTTTCTTTTTCTAATATACAGTAGACACCTCCCCACTTTTCGCAATAAAGTTCTTGCATGAAAAGCCTTCAATAAACTTTATAGCCTTACTATTGCTCTCTACTGCCGAAATCTCTTTATACGTAAACCTAGTATCAACTACGCAGAAAAAACGTGTCTAGGATCTACGGTAGAGGTTGATGTACCGTAATTTTGAAGCATCTAATCCACCAGCAAGGCAAGATTTGCATGTTGATTTGCTCGAAGATATCGCAGCTAACTTCAGATTCTCCCTCGGCTTTCGGGAGAAGAGATTGCAGAGCGGGAAAAACCTTAGAGAGATTAACTGAGTGACGGCAGTACGTTGTGGTAATACTAGTAGTAATAGAAGTCGCCATCTTGATGGGAGGTGAAAGATGATCGGATGGAGAGTGAAAGAGCAGCATCTCCTTCATGCAGTGGCTGGTGATGGAAAGAATAGTTGGAAATGCAGTCGTTAAATAGAGATTAATCATCACACGTCATCAGAGTGATTTGGCGGATACGAAATTGCGAAATTGCGATCATTGAGGCCTGACTGTGAGTCAAAGTTGAGTCATACTTTTTGTATGTATGATACAACACACTTCCGTATTCTGTAGTAGCGCTAATAACCCCTTATTACTACGTATTACGTACTCGGAGTTCGGCGTTTAGTAGACTACGGTACTACGGTACCGTGCGACTATGATTGTATGAATATGTGCTGTACCTTACCGTACTTGTAGTGCTGTAGTGTTGACGTACCCCCTAATGTGGTACGTGCCAATCCGTACTGGTATGAAATTGGAAGCGTTAAATTAGAACTACTATGATACGTATTATTCCTACGGTGCTTTTAACGCCAGTTCTTCAAAGCATCGGAAAAGCGACAGCTATCTCAATGCTACAGAAGAAGAAATCGTCCCAGAAGCGGTATAAGCTACTGCTGCTTTATATTTGAGATGTTTATTATAGCTCTATTGCGCAACCAATTTTCCATCCAATTCTCAATTTAACAGTAGTGCAAATGCGCAATCTTTCTTTTGTAATGTATTAAAGTGGTAGTTCCTATCTATTCTTTGCAATGCAGACGCAGCTCTACTAGCTACAAGGTTATTGTTTTAGTATCTTTTTTCGATCGTTGCATCGTATCTGTCGTTGAACCGTGAACGGCATGTCCAGCATGAAAAAGTTCTTCCGCAGCGACACACCACTTCCTTGTCTATCTCGCCGTTCAGGGGTTTACTCGTTGCCATGACCACTGGCCATTTCGTAACACATCAATTTGTCGATATTGGTTACCCGACAAGCATAAATAATCGCAATAGGATGGATTCAATAACATCAACAAGAAGTTATCAGGAGGCGGCACTACTTTTCCTTCATCGTCCCGGCCTCCCTTGGGAATGTCAATGATTACTGTGCTTTCATCATGACTGTCGTTCCATTGCTGCCCTGGTGTATGGGTAGTATCCAAAAACGATTCTCGCGCTGGATCACTCAAGTTGCCCCATAGTTCCTTGCGGGCGATCGTCAAGGCACGATCATCTTCTTCTGTTCCTACTAAAATCAGTTCTCCCCGAATCCGATACTGTTCCGACGTTTTGGGGAACCACCAACAGAGTTCCGCCGTCGACTGATTCGCATTGTCTTCGACTTTTTGACTTCGAGCATCGGTACACATTTTCAAAAGGCACGACAGCGGTGGATTGTTGTCAGTACTACTAGTATCATGACATGTATTGGACAAGGCATGATCTTTGGGGACCGTGAGACATCCTCGAAAGACTACGGTCCGTACGCGTGGTTCTCTGCTGGTATTCACAGTGGCCAACTGCACATAGTTGGAACCACGAATCTTACGCGTCTTGGCCATGGAGATTTCCAAAAGAGACCGCCATGATTGGGATGAGGATGATGACCTCGCGTTCATGCTATTGTTGCTGATGCTGGATATGGGTTGGTCGGTATTGTCGCCTTGATGTTCTTTCGAGGATGGTGCTGTCATGGAAAGTGTTGTAGTCAAGAAACAAGAAGAAGAAGCTGCCTTTGATCTTGTAGTTGCCAAGATGGAATCCAATACAAACGACTCGCCAGAGGAAGCAAACGACGTTAAAGATATCAATACGAGAAGCTGAAGTCGAGAATGACGACGGGGATGATTCTGTTGAATGGTTTGATGTTTGGGATGTTGAATGGTGTTGTGATGCAAAGGCAACCGCATCTGGACTGAAAAAAAAGCGCTCTATGCTTGCAAAATTCGTCTGATACAGATTTAGCTTGAGGAACAGCGAGAGGTATACGTCGTAATCGAAGTTACGGCTCTTTCGAGGGAGAGCTGCACCACCTTTTACTACCTACACTGATGTCACACGACGGAAGAGGATGATGATGATGAAGATGATGTGATCCGTGATTCATGCATGTACATACCTACGGGTCTACTGGTAGCTACCGGTGGTACGACAGTAGACTACGGTACGACATACGACAGTAATGCTGACGAGTCTGTAATACGGTAGGGTAGGTACTCGTATGTCGCACGTACCTTCCGGTAGTTAAGAGGTGTACCTGCGATACCTAATCGTGTGTAATACACGTACTAACTAATGACAGCTTACAGTTAATAACGACGTAGAGGTGTTGACTGTGAAGGAGCTTTCATGGTTCGTACTGTCGTAGATACGTATGATAGATACGCGCGTTTACTCGACTGTATGATAACACTTCGTTGATGACGTCACAAAGATCCAACCCCAACCACACACAAAAAAAAATCTATCATCGAGAATACACGCAGTGTTTTCAACTCGTTCCGTCGCATTTTCCGACTTCGTCAGCAAGGACCGATTCACAGTCACAGTCAGTTGATTCATTCATTCGTTGTCTTTCGACTCGATTCCTGTCCCGTTGTCACCATCGTTCTACCGCTGCCTGTGAAGATTTTTTTTCTTGTGCTGCTGCTTCAGTTGTCATTTCATCAACAAACAACAATCCGCAATCCACTGTACAATGGTCGCTATCGCATCGTCATCGATACTCTTTCTATTCATGTTTTCAATCCTCGCGGCCAATTCCGTCAAGACTTGTCGCGCGTTTGTTCCCACCACAGTGGCTCACAAATCTGTCAACAACAATAATTATCTCACCAAACGCAACATGATTGCCAACATCTTGGATTTGTTGGGCGGACCCGACAAGTCGCAATTGGTTTCGCCTGAAAAGGCCTTGCCGGGACGATCCCAAAAGATGCCCAACATTGAAGGATTGCGGCATTACGTCTTGGGCAACAAGTTGGAAGAAGTTCCCGAAGGACACGAAGTTGCTGGTACGTACCTCATTATTCTTTTATGGATGATACTATTCGTTTCATACGCGATATTCTGCTGGATTCTGGCGGCGTACTCTTCCAATAGCTGGTGGTGGCAACTGGTGACAACAACGATGGCCGCGGAGAACAAAAGTCGGAAAGGACAGTCAAAACAACATGCAACCAAAAATAACAACATGATGGTGCTTCCGTTTCGAACGACGTTGCTCTATGTTGCCATCTTACTATCAGCCCCGCTCTTGTCAAGTGGGCTGCATATTCCATCCACCCAAACTGTAATGCCCCATTTACAACACACTTCCGTTCGGGCTTCATCTCCCTGGTTGGTGCATCAACAGGATCGTTCATTCCCTCGCCAAAATCAACAATTTCCACTGTTTTCCACTGTCAACGATGACGGTGATCCAAAAATACCACGACGTCAAAAGTTGTTACTCGCTGTTCGAAGACTCTTTTTCCAATGCCTGGCGGCACCACAACGATACCTGGCACGCTTTCGGTCCCTTTCGCAGCGGGGAAAAGCCGTTGTCGCCATGCAAGGACTCGCCATAGCTTTGGTCTTTGGAGGAATGGCCAAAAGTGTGTATACCAAACACTACCAACCTGCAGCCACTGGTGGTGCACCCATTGAGCTTCCCTACAGCAGCTTTTTGGATCTGGTAGAACAGTCCAGTTCAAGTCGAGGATCGGCCGTCCTGGTCGATAACGTCCGGATTGGTCCCGAAAAATTGGTCTATCGTTTGACACAACAAACCAGTGATGACGAAGAAGCCAAAAGCATGGTCTGTTATACTCACAAAGTGGCCGCATCGCCCGATTTGATTGATGCGCTGCACAAGAATGGCATCCCCTTTGCCGCCGCACCACGACAACGAGCCAACACCGCCGGCATGGCCCTGCGGACGGTGATTATCGGGTTTTATATGCTCATTCTATGGAGAATGTACCAAAGCTTCAATCGGAACAGCGGACCCGGGGACGTTCCGGGAAAGTTGGCCTCGCAGAGTTCTCTTCCACTAGCATCGTTCAGCGAAATTCAAGGTATTGACGGGGCCAAGACCGAAGTCATGGAGTTAGTAGATACCTTGAGGAATCCTGACAAATATTCCATCTTGGGTGCTAGGGCGCCTACGGGACTGTTGCTGGAAGGTATGTGTACAATCCATGACCGCCACCACCTTGACCACCATAATCCTTCCTCATGATTCTGACAACTCTCTCATTTCCGTTTGTTGTTCAGGCCCTCCTGGTACAGGAAAAACGATGTTAGCCCGAGCCACGGCTGCCACGGCAGGTGTTCCCCTCTTGTACGCCAGCGGAAGTGATTTCGTCGAAATGTTCGTGGGTCGTGGTGCGGCGCGAGTACGAAAGCTGTTCGAACGAGCCACAAAATTGGCCCCGTGCATCATCTTCATTGATGAATTGGATGCCTTGGGAAAAGCCAGAGACTCTGGAAATTCCTTCATGAACAGCCGTGGTAACGATGAAGCGGAGCAAACGCTGAACCAGTTGTTGGCCGCCATGGACGGTTTGGATAGTTCTCGACGGATTTGTGTCTTGGCAGCCACCAACCGAAAGGAAGTGTTGGACCCGGCATTGATTCGTCCGGGAAGATTCGATCGAATCGTCACTTTGACGCTACCAGACGCCAAGGGGAGAGAAAATATCCTACGGGTACATGCTAAAAAGCTTCCAGGCTTTCAAGAGGGATCCGGAGTCGATGAAAAGCGACTGAACTCCTTGGGTGTTGGTGAGAAAGTGGACTTATCCGCCATTGCAGCCATTACCCAGGGCTTTAGCGGGGCAGAGCTAGAGTTTTTGGTCAACGAAGCGGCAATTCGAGCAGTTCGAAGAGTCAGCGCTGCCATTCAACGAGGAAACACCAATGTTACACCGCATGTTACGGCTGAAGACTTTGAGGCCAGTTTGGAGAACTTTTTTGCCACTCGAAAGCCCAAAGGGAAAATTGATGATATTTGGAAGAACGTGTGGAGGAGTTCCGCCTAGTAGGGCGTCACCAGCGTGTATGATCTAGAAGATACTTGAACACGACGAGAACATTGTTTCTTGCTTTGCTGACATCCTAATAATGTTTTTTGCTTGTTCGTCTCCTGGCTCTGTTTCCTATCAGTGTTTGCGAATGGCTGCTTTTGGGGTTCCGAAAAGGGAATTTGGAGACTGCCCAAGGGTATTTACAGTACGGCTGTCGGATACTGTGCCGGCTTTACTCCCAATCCAACCTACGAGGAGGCTTGTAGCGGCATGACCGGACACACCGAAGGTGTGCGAGTCGTGTACAACCCGAAGGAAGTTTCGTTCGTTGACATTATGCGCTGGTTCTGGGAGGCTCATGATCCCACGAGTGGCATGGGACAGGGCAATGATCGTGGAACACAATACCGCTCTGGATTCTATTATTTCAACGACGAACAGAAAGCCTTGATCGAGGCTAGCAAGACGGCGTACGAGAAGAAGTTGGAACAAGTGACCGGATTGAAGCGTGAAATCACCACGGAAATCGCTGCTGCCTCGGACTACGACAAGTACGGTGGATTGTGGTACTTTGCCGAACCGTACCATCAACAGTATTTGGCCAAACCTGGTGCCCGTCCTTACTGCAGTGCCCAGCCACAAGGTGTGTCGCTTCCGGATTACGACGAGTGGTGTCCATTTGAAGACGAAGCGTTGAAGGAGAAGCACCGACCAACTTTGCCCGCTAGCTTTTGGAGCAAGCACGCTCCGAAGCGAGGATGCTCCGTGGTTTCGGAGCCAAATGAACCCATCTCGGAATCGTCGTACTAAAACCATGTCTTGTTGTTGATTGTATGCCAAATAATCACATCGTCAAAGTGTAAACGAGGCTACTTCGTATGATGACTTTAAAAAAATAGTAGAAATTGACTGTGAGTTATTGATACGAAGATCCGTTGCTACTAGCCCTAGGTAGTGGAGTCTACTCCGAATAGCTACCGGTAGTAGAAGGTCAAGGTAGACTACGAGTTGTGCAGATTACGACGTACGTAGTTGGTGCTACCAGTATTAGTAGTTGGTACTGTTCGTACTGTGGTACGTACTACAGTAGCTGTGGTAAACTTTCGACCTTTCGACCACAACAACCATCTTCATCCACAATGTCATCAATCTTGATGGTTCCTCTTCACACACACACACACACAATCAAACAAGGCAAGCAAACAATTGATGCAAAACTACTTTAAGACGACAGTTTCCCAGCAACAAACACAGTACGGTAGTCGTCAAGTCAGAAATGGATGATATATTGGACGAAGCATTGGACGAGTTGGACGATAGTTGTGACAGAGACGATGATAAGGATTGTCGTCAAGATTCCAAAATATCATCATCATTATCATCATCAGTAGCAGTAGCAGTAGCAGAAAAAAAGAGAGATGTAACTGCAACCGACACAGTCCTTCCGAAGAACAGTAGTTGTACTACAAGTAGTAATGTACCGTCCATTCCGGACGATCCCGCAGCAGCAGCCTTTCAGAAATTATTGCAAACATTCATCGAAGCAGACGATGATGATGATACAAATACGAATGATAATGACCATGACGATATTGCTGCATTCATGAAACAAGTACAGTCACAACTCGATGATGAGACAACTACAAGAGTACCTTCAACAACAACAACAACAACAGCAAGTCACCAAACACCATCTAGGTCAAAGACAAAGCCAACAACAAAGGCAGTCGCGCCATCACCACCAACACTGTCAAACCAAGGTGGAAGAACAACAACAACAGCAACAAAGAACAATGTTCCGCCACAAGTGGAAGATACCATTGCAGCCATTTTGGGAGAAATGGCCAAGGCCAGCTTGGATGATGATGATGACATTGCTGCCACACCACAACAATCATCACAACAACAACAACAACAACAACAACAACAACAGATGTTACACGACATGTTTCAATCCTTGGCCAGTGGCAAATTGCCACAGGGATTGGAAGATCTAATCAATGACGACGACGACGATGATGATAACGACGCTGCGGCGGCGGCGGCATTTTCAGACAACCTCGATCCAGAGGCCTTTATGGATGGCATGATGGAACAGCTGTTGTCCAAAGAGCTCATGTACGAACCCATGAAACAAGTGACGGAACAATTTCCGGCATGGTTGGAAAAGAACAAAGACTCGTTGCCTGCCGAAGAATGGGAACAACGCCATCGACAATTCAAAGTCTTTGAACAGTTGGTACAAGTCTACGAAGAAGAACACAACGGTAGCAACAGCAACAACAATAATAAGACGGAACGATTGATAGAATTGATGCAACAAGTACAGGAATATGGACAACCACCTGCCGAAATTATACAGGAGATTGCACCTGGATTGGAACTGGACAACGAGGGACTTCCGAAAATGGAGGGGTTACCACCGTTCGGTGCAGATGGTGATTGTGTGTTAATGTGAAATACGCGACATCAAAAACGACAAAAGCAGTCAAATAGCACGAGATAGAAGAAAGCATGGCATAAAAGAAGTGGGGCTTATTATTATACATAGATTCATTTTCTCTCATTCACACTGGTCGTTTTGTAAAAAATAATGGGATTATGGGTCCCCAGTGGTACGAATTCGTATTGTTGTGTCCTGCGTCAGAATCTGTGATGGACTCGGCGTCGATAGTACGTACCTACAGCACCCTCTCGAGTGAAACAGTATTGCTTCAACAGTAGACTAGCTAGAGTAGCTATGGTTGTTTGTGCACGCGTTTCCACAGGGCCAGTCCGCCACCTCCACCCCGTGCCGTAGCAATGTTGTCGTCGGCCGAAATCCAATTGAAAAAGGCCCGTTTGCCCTGTTTTTCTACCAACTGCACGTTGGATTCTGCGCCTAGACCCGTCGAGGCACCGATACTGGCCGCCTCACCGGATTTGAGTTGGAGTTCCAAAAATCCCAACAACGTTAATTTCGTAAAATCAAACGTCAATTTTGTCACGCCCGATGGTTGGACCGTCCAATCAAAGTCCCCTTGAAACTTTAACACACAAAAGTCACCAACGTAAATCCCATTTTCAATGGTCCAGGGATCCGTGTTGCTGTTGAAGGATTGAATCGCCTTGATGGGGAAATAATTGATACGTCCGCCTCGTTTTTGTTGCGTATTGACGGTACCAGTGGTAAAGATCAATCGCCAACTTTGTCCGTCGTTGTTTCCACCACCATCACCAACATTACTACTCAATGCTTGTAAGGTGGCGTCGGCAATCGAAGGATTTTGTTTCACTTGTTGTCGGGTCAACTTTTCCAAATCCAACAAGGCTTCCACGACGGAATCACTGTCTTCGGACTTGGTGTCTGCAGCACGGGTCAGTAAGGCAATGACAGTGGCAATACGATCCTCCGTACTAGTAATGTCGTCTTGTTGTTGTTTTGTGGTACTGGCCGACAACAGGGATGATGCTCTGGCAGACAATAACGGCAACGATCTTGAATTGCCATGACAACAACTCGGTTTTATTGTCTCTGTCTCTTTTATTGTAGACGGTACAAAGCCGTCCACGGACGCGGCGACAAAGGTCAGCAATAGCGGTAGAAAGCTTCTCATTGCAGTCTTACTACTCCACGTTACAGGGGTGACGGATGCTTCGTCTACGAGCAGCAGGTTGAAAATAGAGAGCCGGTTAACGTTGTGTCTGAAAGTTGAAACGAACCAAAAGAAAAAGATATTTTTGTTTCGGACGTTTTGGAAATGCACGGTCTACGTCGTAGTAGGTAGCTACTAGTAGAGTAGTAGCTACAGAATAAAACAAAAAGGGGCATAATAGTTGTAGTATGTCGTACATACTGACTGTGAATAGGTACGTCGATATCATCTTTTCTAACTCGTATCCAAGCTGGTAATCGCGTCACATCTCATGATTGATTCTTAAGATTTCGAACTTTCAAATGAAATGAAATGAAATGACATGTAATAGTTTGTAATCATATTTACGACATCATTCTTTTCGACTCTACTTCTTTACAGCATGAACGGCGAGGGTCTGTTCCATTTGGTGTATTTCGTCATCCAAATCATCAAAAGATTGAGATGTCATTGACGATGACTCACTTCGATGATTTCTCCAAGATTGACGTGCTCGTTGCAGGAATGATGTCGATTTTACGACATCCTCCCGCACTTCGCCACTCACTTGTTCCACTACTACTTCGCTGCCGTGTGCTCCAGCAAGTTCGTCATTACTAGATACTATCACGGAAGGTGATGCTTCGCTTTCAAGATCCTTAGAAGTGTTGGACTGTCGTCGCCGACGGATGCTACTCCACCGATCACGCAGTGAACGTTTCTCGTTGGAGGACGATTCTTCCAATATTTTCTCCCTGTGTCCTTCCACCTGGGAGCTAATGACACCAAGTCCACCATAGGTCATGACATGTCCACCGCCCAGAGCCATGACGTGTCCTAGGGGATGGAGAGGTGTGGCCATGATGACCACTCCCGCGCCCACCAGGACTGATCCGCCGACACCAAGCAGTGCTCGGCGAAATCGATTCCGACTCGTCACTTGGGACATCGTGTATGTTGTAATTGTCAACGATTCAGGATATTTGTACAATTCATTTTGCCACAACATCTTGACTTCCGTAGGCGACATTCCGAAGCAAGGGATGTCCTGAATCGTTAGAATCAATTGTCCGTGTGCCAGGCACGTGGATTTTGAAAGCCACGACCCCGAAGAAATCGATTCAATTTGCAGCAACATGGGTTGCTCTTCTTGCAGTGGTTCTTCCACCACGACCCCCTCAGCAGCAAGCGGAGTTACGTCATCGTCTCGTTGTTGGTTTTTTGTTTCTTCAATTGTCGGATCTTTCTTCTCTCCAACAAACGTTATGTCATCCAAGGACACCGATGCAGAGGTGGGATTCAAAATCGTCAAACGTTGGACGGAGGCCTCCGTCAAGAATGGGTTATTCTTTTTTCGTTGATACTGGTGCTTCTTGGTCGTCTTGCAATCGGGTCGCCGAAACGTCAATGTCAGCATTTTCCCGTCGCTTTGATCGACCATTTTCTTGACATCCATCAAGGTCGTTTTAGCACTGGTACAAGAGTCCCTGTTGATACCAATCAAGACATCCCCATCCATGGGAAAGGCGTGGGACGTGGCACCTGCCAAGATGCTATTGCTTTGTCCAGTGGCAATTCCCATGACCAGCATACCACCTTGATCCAGCTCCCATAATTTCAACCCCAAGGGTCGGTTGGAATCTTTGTAAGTAGCGATGCTGTAGTGATGTGGTTCCATTGTGTCAATAATGTTGTTGAGGATGGCGGCAATCTGCTGCTGCTGTTCTTCCGTCCTTGGCTGTTGCTCTTTTTGTTGTGGCCCTTGCTTGTCGCCGTCAACTGGATCTGCTACCAACATTGTCAATTCGTTTGACGTCGGATCACTGGCTGGTTCGCAGTTTACGGGAGGGGATCCTCTGTACTCCTCCTCTTGGGAGCTTAATGCTACATTTGTGCTTGTGTCAAGCTCTGATTCGTTTCCATTCATACCCACCTCTTCATCGCTCGATATTCTTGGTGAATCCGAAACAATGACAAACGAGGATTCGGTTTCCTCCTGATTACTCTCCTTATTCGATAGAGCTTCGAGGACACCCGTTGGAGAATTATGAGAATGTGGTTGTAGCTCGATCGATTTTTCCTTCGTTTCAAGAATTGGCAAACATATCACATTTGCCGCTTCTGTCAATGATTCGCTTGTTGACTCCATCCTTTTGGCTATACGTCGGAACGTCATGAAGGGATCTGTTTAATAATATGGTGTCTCTTTTTGTGATGTGAAGCTTTGCACAAGATCACCCAACTACCGGTAAACACTCTACAAGTACACTGGAATAGAGTCTTCGATGATGGTGGTTAACCCGTCAAGCAACTCGTTTCCGTCGTTTCTCGTCACGTGAATCTTCAATCTTTTCCCGGGGAAGACCAACACAATTTTTTAAATAATATGCCTTCAGTGATGGGGCTTATTTTCTTGCGACCAAAATACTGCACGATACATACTACTGTAGCGCTCTTGAACTCTTGAACTACACGGTACTCCAGTTGTTACAGTTAATTATTTATAGAAGGAAATCGTTGGAAAATTGTTGGAGGGAACGAACATTTTTAACCCTAACATTAACCTCTCACCATATCAGCGCATCTATCACAGTAATTCGATTCTCACAATAAAATAAGCAAACAACCTATCGGCATTCATTCGTTTGCTCTCATCTTTACACAATCAAATATTTTACTCTCACTACTCACTTCACTCGATTACTCTCACTTCGCTGCTGCCCTCTGCCTTCTACCATGCCTGATCACGAAGACCGAGACCCAAACTTTGATGCTGAAGAGGCCGTCCGTGTATCTATTTTGCGCATATGAAGAACGATCAGCTTGGGCAGGTATGTGAAAAGAATACTAAGTACATTGTTTCGACTTCATACGGTATCAGAAATTTACTAACTAATTGAACTGCTTCATGATCAATTGACGGATTTGAAAAACTTGGTGACTTGTCGGCTAAATTCTCCAGGTGACTCTATTGTAGCAACAGGAGCTGCTCCGCACATTTCAATCTTGCAGCACATGCATTCATTGGCAAAAAATGTGAATGATGTGGTGCCCCAAATTCAAAAAGTGGCACCGGAAGTAATTCGGGGAGTGATTGACGATTTCGAGAAACGAGCGATGACGGCTGGAACAGTTACCAGAGATGGGTTGGAAGCTTTGATTAGCGGTTGCATAGAGAAATCGGGCTCTATCGACTAGTTCAGAAACTTGAGAACCTCCAACTCCCGGGATTCAACAGGAAGAAACTTTGACAGGTGATGAAGCAGTAACGATGAATCATATGGTGGGTATGCATTCGTGGGGTGGGCGCTTGCATCTCGTACCGCAAGATTTTGCCTTTCCAAATAGTTGTTCTCAAATAGCCTGGCAATATTGGATGTGTGGGGATTGCCATAAGCAGGATCCTCCATTGCGAATTTTGTCAAAGAATGATATGTCAAAGACAAATATGCAGAAGCGTTTATCAGATTTCCGATACTTGATGCAATTGGTCGAGAAAAGGGTTGAAGAAAAAGGAAAGTGGATAGCGCACCCTTCAATCGATCAGACTAATGAAATGTTCGAGGCAGGAAAAGATGTACTAGATATTTCCGAGGTTTCCGAGAAAGGCAGAAAGAGGCGAGGGGAACAAATGGAATGGAGTACTACGGTTAACCGGGTTCGAAATAAAAGGAAAAGCCAGAGAACTTCGTTAATAATTGGCTTCTCGTTTTGATTCTTTGTTTTGTTTACAATTATAATCATGTCAAAGTGCAAAAAAAACTACTGTAGTAAAAGATTTACCATTCACATGTTCCACAACTACAACCTAGCTAGCTATGATACCTTTACTACGGTACTACTCGTAGTAGCATCGTACATACAGTTTCATCCGTGATTGACTGTGAAGTATCATACGAGTCCTCCGTTGGAAAGCATACCAACGAAATCTTGCTAACGTAATTAGTGCTCGAAAATAGCGCTTGGATACGAGCTCCTTGGTAAATTACTCTTTATTGAAATCGTTGGAAAGAACACCAACGGTCGCGCGCGATTGAGTGTACGCGTTCCAACGAATTACAGAGAATTAATGTTACGTACTCTACTAAGTCGTATTACTACCTACCGTAGTAGGTTGAAGGTAATAGTAGAACAGGACCAGAGTTGGTGATTGCGAATGATTTTTTTGATTCCTTCGATCCGGTCGTCCTGCGTGCCAGCTCTCACACAAACACGGAACTACCGAACTACCCGCGCAAAGATCACCTTCATCGATTTGTTGCGTGTATTGGAATAACTGTAAATACCTACTTCAGAATTATTTTTTGATTTCATTGATCCTTCGATTGTCGCTGAAGCGTCAGCAATTGGATTTACAGTTAATCTTTATTAGAGTAGTCACATTCTACCCTTCACATCCAGCTCTGAATCATGTTCATCAAGAAAGACTTGCGAAAGATTCCTAAAATATTGGAAGATGCCGTGGATTGTAGCACCAATGACGGCGACGACGAAGCTGACGACATCATGATGGCCAATGATGAAAATGGCGCCAACAACAAACACAACAACAACGAAGCTCCAGACGCCAAGCGCACCAAAGTTCTGGAACCACTCAAGGAACTCAGATTGAGCCGTCGTTTCCAAGAGTTTCAGGGAACGGTGCAGATATTGTGTCAGCCAGAGTTTGCACCGAAACTGACACAACTGAAATCCCTCAATTTATACGACTGTCAAATTTCCAATGTGGAAGGTCTGGGCGACATGTTTGCCACGGCATCTCCCAATCTGGAAACTCTAAATTTGGGACGCAATCCACTTTCCACCATCCCCGATGACTTTGCAAAAATGAAATCTCTCAAGAACATTTGGATGGATGATTGTCAACTAAATGGGCCGTTGCCAAAAGCCTTGATGGAGTTGCCCCAGTTGGAAAGTTTGCGACTACCTCACAACAACATTACGGAAATTGTCTTGTTGGAAGACACGGTGGATACTTTTGACAGTGAATTGTTATCTCAACCAAATCTCAAGTTGTTGTGTTTGGATCGTAATTCCATAACGGATTTGCCGAAGAAGATGAAAGACTGGGTGCCGAACTTGGAGGAGCTCCTTGTCCGGCACAATCGACTCGAGAGATTGGGAACAAATGTGCTACCATCTACATTACGTATCCTACACATCTCGTCCAACCAATTAACGAATTTGGACGACATTCTGCATTGGAAGCATCCGGAATCGAACGATGCTCCCTTGTCGCATTGCCCCCGCTTGACACATATCTATGCCAACTCGAATCAATTGACACACATCCCCGAGGGATTTGTTACATGCCACTCGCAGCTGCAACGGTTGGTCCTTTCGCACAACCCGCCGTTGAGGCAACTGCCGCAAGAAATTTGGGATGTCTTGGAACAGAATGACGAGGGTGCATCAACTGCCTGCGAAATCTTGTGGCAACCCAACCCCAACATTCAGCGGCCGGGAACAAGTCCTGATGAGGAAACTGGGGATAGCAATGACGATACCATGGCTATAGACCAAGACTGAGATACTGAAGATCCTCGGTGCCGTTCAAGCTGTAACCTACAATTGTAGAGCTTCGTTTGGGGATTATGACGGATACAGTACGGAACGAAACTCGTTGGGAGATAGATGGTATTGTGTGCCATTGAAATGTACTCCGTACTACAGTAGAATATAACGAAAGTGAGCAATTAGTGCTCTGAGTACATCATTGTTTACGACGTAAGCTGTACGACGTACTACAGTATTGACAGTAACGTAAATGCAACAATCTCCCGTTCTGCTACGTTCATTCACTACACAGTGATGATTCTACCGGTAACTACTTTTACAGTTAAAATAATACTCGAAGTACGTCGTAGTCTACCTACTACTCTCGTGTAGAGAGCTACGACTCTAGTAGTACGGAGTAGTAGAGTATTGTAATTGGAATTGTTTTACTTTTTATATTAATCTCTTTCATTTTATTATTTCTCATCATCAATTAACATGTTGTAGAAAATGAATCATGATTCTGTCTGTCCCTTTTACTACCGGTAGTCGTACACGTATGATACCTTACACCTTTCAATGCACATACCATCATCATTTCCAGCATTTGCAGTTACGTCGTAAAGATTTCTCTCTCTTGTAACTTCCCCACTGATTTTATTGACAGCCAGTTGTGCTATCATATCCCAAAAGTGAAGGCATGCCATCACTCTCTAAACAAACGACTTCCAAGCTATCCTGGTCGAAGTACCGTTTTGGACATGCCAGTTTCAGAAGTTTCGGGTCAACGGACTACCATGCATTCACCACAATTTCACGACTGAGTAATTGTAGCTGCTTGCAACAGAATTATGCTAGATGGTCTCCTTCCAATGGCACCATGAACTCGCACCCAAGATCATTCTTGAGTCGTGAAGCACCGTCAATACAACATCATCTTGGACGGCAACGATATTCCACTTCAAGGGTTTTGCGATTGGCAGAAGGAGGTGAAAACAACAAGTCACCATCTTCATCATACCTGGATTCAATTCAATCCCAAACGGCCAGATGGTGGAATAAGGCAGCGGAAAGTACTAGCAATATGGCCAAGCAGGCTGCTTCCAAAACTCTCGATAACAGTCGAAAACTTGCGCAGGATGCTGCATTGAAAACGCAACAATTGGCACAAGATGCTGCCAACCAAGCCGCTCGATCGGTCTCAAAGTTGTCTCATTCCGCGAAGGAGGCTGCCAAACAGCAGGCTGCCGACCTTTCCAAATCAACATCCGAATCACTTTCGAAAGCCACTGAAGCTGCCAAGGACTCACTCCAACACCAAGTGTCACACATTTCCAAAGCTACCTCTGATACCCTGTCCAAAGCGTCGCAGTCTGTCACACAAACCGCACGGGATTCTCTCAAGGCAACCCAAGATACTACGCAACAAGCCTACCACCGAAATATCCAACGACCCATCCAAGAGACTACGCAAAACATTGCAAAGAGTACCGAGAAACTGGTCGACAACCTTACCAACAGTGGAACGAAGTTGTTGCGATACTTGGCGGTGTGGTCGTTGGCAGCCGTCTTTGTGTACGGTATGGCAACTACGTTGCCGATACAATTGATCAAGTACGGCATGGAGAAACGACAGCCGACGGACGAGTCGGCCGGAGTCACGGGCAATCCCCGAACGACGGAATCGCAAGAAGGATTGGAATCCAACAAGGCTGCTAACACCGGTAGGTGGTGGTAGGCAGACGTAATAATATCGATAGTTGACATTTTTTCGAATACAGGTTTTAGTGATCTATCTAGCCGCAACGATAGATGGGATTAATAACTTGGAGTAGGGATAGTGCCGTTGATATAGAGAAATCTCACACAGGCCGAACATAATGTCCTGATGCTTCCAGAATGACAAATATATGAAATGATGCAAAAAAATGGCAATGCTTTCATTTCAGAAGTAGCCATTGGTTTGTTATTTTGTTAACGCGAAACTTTGGCCAATTTACGAGCGCAGGCCACATTGTGTTCTTGATTTTGAATGCTGCGAGAGATACACTCGTCCAAATCGATGCTATCGCGGCCATTCCGTGGATCCGTCACTTGCTGTTCCTGTGCCAACTGAACAGGAGTGACATTTTCGCAAAAGGAGCAATACAGCAATTTGGCTGAAGAGGCCACTTGTAAAATCGCCTTGCAAGTGGCGCACTGCACAATGATAGCATTCCCATTGGCAATAGCATCATAAGCCGTGCGGGTACCTTGGACGTGGAGTTTCTTCTTGCCTACTTGAAAGGTCTGGTCTTCCATGTGATGGTGTTGATGGGAACGTTCCATTGACGATTTTGCGGTTCCCTGCGTGGATTTTTCGAGCTTGGATGCAGCATCTTGCTGCCTAGATGCCGTCTCTGACTGTCGAGTTGTGGGGCGAAGTTGAGGTATACCAGTGGATGGCGAGCGAGTTTGCCATCGACGATGTTCTTGTAGATGCGTTCGCTGCATTTCTAGTTGCTGTTGGTGGTGTGGCAATGGGGATTCAGAGGTATTATAGCTCATCCCGTGTCTTGTTGTGAGAGTATCAGACAACGATTCTACCGACTCAAATTTGGCACAATGTTCTTGCAACGTGGAGCGAGGGCCTTGTAACGAGAGATTCGAAACAGAATCATTGCGTTGCGAGGCTTGTTTCTTTCGTAAGATGTCTTCTAAGATACGTTGCTGCTCTTGTATTACGGCAGTGTCGTGCATAAACGCTGCAATGTCCGTTTCTTGGTCCGTTGTCAAATCTTGAGAGTCAAAGTAGTCCATCTCTGCTCTCGCACCACCAGAGGAGAGTAATGAGGCAATGGAGCTAGAGAGGGATGAGGGCTTGGTCGAATTGGTCGCAGTGGTCTCGGTATGTTGGCTGCCACCATCACCACTATCTTGAGTGTCGTAACTAGCAGAACGTCTGTGGTGAATACAGTTGTTCTGCCTGCTACTACAACCAGTATCAGCACGGTCCTTGGGAGGAGAGAGAGAGACGCAGATGTTCTTGCTGAACCGTCGTTCCATAGTACTAGCAGCTTGTAAAGCTCGTCGTGGTTGTGGAGATCGTGGCGGATAGTGATCTTTTTGGCGCTGAATATTAGACAAAATTTCTTCTTGTTGGCGAATGAATTCTTCGTCAAACGTCAAGTCGGCAAAGGAACGCGCAGTCTCGATTTCCAGTGCGTTTGGCGAGGCTGAAGCAGCAGGAGGAGGCTTCAATGAGTGGACTGGTGTTGGTGCCTTCTTGGTGTCGCTGATGGGACCAATGACCGTACGTTCATTTTCAGCTCGAGCATTGGGTGTTGAGTAAATATTTTGTTTGGATTGCGATTTCGCACTTGTGTCAGCAAGATGGTGTAGTTCATCTATATGTCCTCCACCAAGTTTTGGAAGATCCATTTCCATGATCGATGACAGGTGACGGTCGTTCGATTGCCGCTGCATTGAAAACGATTACCAAGAGGATACGTTGGCCGGCAGATGAAGAACCAGTCGTTCCAAAGATATATATTGATGATGGTGCGGCTGTCTTGTGAAAAGTATCTTTACGACTGTACTCTCTTTGCATGTTGGATATTTGTGACAGGAACCAAAGAGATTGCTACCTCTACGTCTGTATTTCGACGAAGGACACAGGAGATGCCCTTGTGATGAAGGTGATGTTCTTGCTTCATCACTGAGTAGTAAAATTGAGAGGATAGATCTGCCAGTGGGCGAAGCTGGCGAAAGGGGAACACGGACAAATCTTGGGCATTCTACAAAATATGACTGCAGTGCTTCGTATTTATTGTGCCCCTGTAGATTTGAAGATGCAAAGGGGCGCGTTTGTTCCTCTTGAGCCGTTCAACAGAGTTCTTATCAGGAAATTCACGTTTGCGAAGTAATTGCCCCAATGACCTTGTGATTTTTGACTTCGCAGTATCTTTCCATCTTCACGCCACCACAAGCCAGAGAAAAGCAACATTTAAGGCTGAATCACACATGGAGGAACAAGTGGTTAATTATTGGAATTTTACTTCATGTTGCGCCGGACGTGGTCTGTCCAATGACGAAAGACTGCTGGTAGAAAGATCCATTACTCAGGAGCCCGTCCGAAGGTAGGCGCACAAGCATTTCCTAGCTAGTACCGGTACTCAGAACTCCGGACTCCGGAGTGCATCGTTAATGTTATCGCTACCGAAGACGTATGTATACGACAGTACACTAAATTGATACCCAGTCGCCGCCTCGGCTTCCGCAACTTTTGTGGTGTGGATGTGCAATACCTACGCACTAGTCTAGGAGGTCCTGGCGGACCACGCGCAAATCTGAGCCTGCTCGCGTTGTAACTAATCTAAGGATGCATCCGGGATAGTTACAACGAGTCAGTTGTTGTGTGGAAAGTAAGAGACACACTATGGGGGATTGCCAGGAAAAGCTAGTTGACTAGTACGGGGAAAACTGCACGCTTAAGGGTCCTACTAGTGGGACCCTAGCCTGTGCAGTTGCCAGTGCACACATCCTGCTTTTTTTGAAAATCTCATGGTGAATCACCACAGAATCAACGGCAGCAAAAGTATGCTGTTGCAACGGCTGCTATCATACCACCAGGCTAGTAGGTAGGGTCTTGTTTGGTCCATCCGTCTCCCGTCCTTCGTCACCAACTTATGCAGTGACCCAAGCAACCTAAGTAGCCACGGTACATCCCATACATTGGCTGCATCCTACTCTAGGGCTTGACGTAGATACCGTGGCTATGATACAACGGAATACCCTTGTACTTCGTCCGCCCCAATTTTCTACGTAGTACTGGTAGGAAGTCCTCCACTACTGGTATTACGTACCTGGTACGGCAGTACATACCCCTACCTACGGTAGGTGGGAACTACCGTAGGTAAGACGTACCAGGTACGTAGCATGTGTGCATAGCAGGTACGGTACTGTCATACAGTAGAAGGAGTAATAACGCCATCCCTTGTATGATCTCGTAGTCGTACAAAATGATGGATCTTTCACACTCAAAATGAATCTTCGCTGTTTCAGGAAGCATTGCATGAAATATTAAAAACGACCCTTGATCTCATTGTTCCTCCCTTTACTTCCATTTAGGCAGGGACTCCTTTTCTTCAGTAAAACATGGGATGATGACCGTGTCCATCTTAGCAACAGTATCACTCCTCCTGCTGAAACGTTTCGTCCTACTACTCTTTTTGTTGTTGTGCTGCCATCCATGCACTGGACACATCAGAAGACAGTGCGAAACCCAGGATATGCCTGTGGTGGTCCTGGAAAAAATTTCGACCGGAGCAGACGGCAGTGATGCTCTATCTTTTCACATGATACTACGATACTCTGCTTCGGAATTGCCACACGCGATGCAGGAATGGTCCAATGCTACAAAACGACGGGTACTGGAAGATTCTCACGATTTTGCCGCCTCTCAGAACAACGAAGAAAGATTCATCCGAGATGACCAACATTTACTGGCGAACGCCAGATTAATATATGTAAAAGGGTCTGTCCCAGCTGTACGACTACTCAATGTGGACTATAGCAACACCGACGAGGCATCCATGGACCATTTCTCTCATTCTGTGGGTTTGGGCAGTAACAGCAGCAACAACAACGAGTCACATGTGTTGTTTCTTGCACGAGAATGCGAGTGCTTCGTACAAGAAAACTACGAGCGAGTATATTGTCCATTTGCCACAAACAGATGCGGCCAAGTTGTCGACAATCATAAAGAAAAAGAAGACGGACGCCACCCGGAAACAATCCATTGCTACAGCGAATCTTTCAAGAAGGGAGACGCCAACATGCATCGCAACCTGTGGCTATTACTTATCGCAGTATGGGCATTGTTCCTGGGCATGTTAGTGATGACATCCAAAGGACGATCCTGTTTGAGCTTTCTACCCAGTCGACTGTTGGCAAGCTGTTCCTTCCAATGGAATGAACATGTCGCTGATTACTTATTAAGGCATCGTCCTCAACAATGCAGAGCCATGATTCGAAATCACATCATGGTACGAACAGCGCAAGAGTATCGACGTTACCGTCGCGCCTGGCAACGGGAACAACAACAACAAGGGGAACGAAATTCCCAAACAGAAACGAATTCATCTCAGCCACAAGAGCAATTCAATCTCGATCTGGTACTCACAGCGAGAGGGGACGTGGTACCCGCAACTCCCGGTGCTATGGAGCAGTCTTCACCAAGAAGGGTATCTACTTCCTTGGTCTTAAAGACTCGAATCTACCATCCCACTGAAGCAAATGGACTCAACGACAACGTTTCCCCTGTTCAAGACCTATGTGACGACGACTTGGATGATAATTCCGTGCAATGTGCCATATGTTGTTGCAATTTTGTGCCTGGGTCAGACCGCGTTGGTGCGTTGCCCTGTGATCACATTTTTCATGTCGAACCGTGTTTAAAGGGCTGGTTGAGGCGGGGTAACAACTCGTGTCCTTTTTGTCGCCGAGAAAATGTAGCAATGGAGCGATTTAGCGAATGTGGCAACGACAACACCAAGGAAAAAGGAGGAAGTTACGGCATCGCGTTGGGGAACGATATTACTGAAGTTGCATCAGAACGCACAGCATCTCTGGACGATTCGGGTAATCGCGCACGAGAGGATTGAAGATGATAACTTTGAGTTCCATACCTTGTGTGCATCGTGCATCTACCTGATTGTAGATTAAAATCTAGTTGCCGAGTGTCATCACCGTTCATTACTTTTGTTTGGTCAAGCTTCTGCTTGTTCGTATTTTCAGCATGGTAAGTGAGACAACAACGTCTCAAATTCTCGATATCCCGTCGAGAACTCCTTCCCTGGATGATGATCCCACTTCCTTTGACGACGGCTCGCTCGAGGCGAGGACAGCTATGGGAAATTCCATTCCGATTATCATAGATTTAGAGCCCATTGATGAGGCGAATCAGTAGGAATGAATTGCATCGTAGCATGTCTCGAACTCCCCACAACCTGAATTGTTTGTGCTCCCACACGACCAATTTTCAGCGTTGGCTTCTCAAGGAACCAGGAACCCCTTGAAATGCAAGCTAGCTACACTCGCCAGGCAGGGAAATTTCCCTCGCAAGGTCGATCCGTGACAAGAAAACAAGAAGAAGAATCCGACGGAAGGAGGGAACAAGATTGACAGAAATGCCAGTCAACAACGTCTTAAGTATCCACTGCCGATGATTAGTACTCCGTCCATGATGATCATTTTGTAGACTTTTTTACTCTCTCTACTGCTTCTTCTGTATTCTCTTTTTCCATCTTTTTACTCTCAACCCCATGGGTCGGAGCTATTATGCTTAAGGAACACGACGAATGCAATATGAGCGATAGACTGAACAATAATTCCATCCCTTTCACCTCCTATCACTTTGAAGAAGAATCCGTTCTATTAGTATTCTTCGCCTCAATATATATCATACACCTATTACCTCTCTTCATTTTCTCAATACGTCAAATACGACGCAATATGCGCGAACGAGAGCTTAAAGATCAAACAATACACCGCCGGTTCTTTCTCGACTCTGGTAGTAGAGGAAGGAACAAACAATATCTCTGGTATTGGGAGTGTGTCAATCCATTTAGCATTGTTGTCTGAGCAGAGGCAAAGAGAGATCTGACTTTTTTCTACAAATTATGGTGGAGTGGATAGAACAGGAGATGGCAGAGGAAGAGCGTGACAACGCTCTCCAGGAGGAGATTCTGCAGCTGATGGAAGATCACGGCGATCGAATGAACGACGACGATGACGCAATTCCCCGACGAAACGCCCAAGAAGTTCCTCCAAACGTCCCTGCTCCCGACGACATACCCCTAGGAGAAGAGTGGGAAAATGTCATACCCGCCGATATTGTGGATCATCCGGTCATCACAGCCTTCCAATCGTCGGATGCCAACTTTCTGATCAGCGACCCGAGGATAGCAGGAAATCCGGTCATTTACGCAAGTAAGGTGAGTTGCAACACAAAGAGCTTCTGATTGGACACAAAGAGAAATCGCTGAAATAGAGAATGGTTCAAATCTTTTTCTTCCGCAATCACCTGCTACTTTTTAATTTAAATCTCAGGGATTCTTGGAACTGACGGGGTATCCAGTGGAACGCGTGTTGGGCAGAAATTGCCGGTTCCTACAAGGACCTGAAACGGATCCCGTAGCCGTCGCACAAATGAGAGAGGCCATCGATCGGGGAGACGATGTCCATGTCACGGTGTTGAACTATCGTTACGATGGCAGTACCTTTCGTAACGAAGTCATGATCTCGGGAATACGCCATCCATATACCAATCACGTCCTATATTTTGTCGGTCTTCAATGCATAGTGGACGAAATGGGCATACCCATCGAGCCGTAGCAATCAATCATTCAGCTGATGAGCCGACCCATATCCCTTCCTTCTACCAAGGGGTAGCATTGTAGATGCCACGCCATCATGTTTTCGACCTACTATTCGTCACGTCCCCTATTGTAGTGCCAATCTCAACCAAAGATCCAATATGTACAAATCACTAATAAAAGGTTTTGCGGCGTACTACACTTTCTTTACTCTATAAGTTGGTAGTACTATTGCTCCTATTGCAAATGTTAAGATGCCAGTCAACAAGATGCACTTTTATGAAAGATTGCAATGACTGGTGCTTGTGCGTTTGTGTTGCGGAGTGTTGTATTGTAGAGCGGCTTGTCTTAGGAGTTTGAGGGTAATACGAGTTTGCTGTTCTCTACATATGTGGTTGGTTTCAAAAGTTGAGATCGGCCAAAGCTCCAATCAAGAGATCTTGGCCACTGGTAGATGGCAATATCTTGCGAGGCACCAAGCGAAATTTGGTGACGGTGGGATTAGTAAAGGTAGATTCTTGGAGGTGCAAGGTGCTGGGGGGTTTTGTTTGCAGCATGGCACGGCGTGTCGGGGTGCTGCTGTTCTTGTTGTAGCTGCTGTTGTAAGGACTCGATCTCCTGGAACGGCACGAGCAAACGAGTTGATTGTATTCCAACTCATGATAGCAAAGATGTTGTGAAAAGGAGTCCGACGAACTGAAAAAATTGTGTTCTTCCTGTGGGATCAACATGTCCACAAATTGTCCCCATTGGGAAGGTCCTGATGTTTCTCCATGCGCCGAGGAAGTCATATCACCGTCTGAACAGAAGTAACTACTCTTGCTAGATGTATGTAGTGTCGGGAGTGTGGTACGAGGAGACGGTACTGGACATGCTCGTGGCGAGCATATCCTCTTGGCTTCTGGCTCCCCCATTTCTTCATCTTCGTCCACTGATGATCCATTCCTTGTTTTATCTTCCTGGTCGCTTGCTTCGCACTGCTTTGCGAGATCAACTAATGACATGGTTGATTTGGGACGCTTCAGTAAGGAGCGTTTGCGAGTCAATGTGTCAGGAGAGGGGGTGTTGCTTTCGGACAAATCCGAATCGTCGCCACTACTAGGTCCGTCTTCAAATGAGACTTTGCGAGGAGTGGTGTATAGGAAGAACCCAGAATGAAAGGAGGATGGTGCTGTAGCAGAACTGCTGCTATGGGTTTGATCTCGTAAGCAACCCATGGTCCCAGTAGTACTTCGCGGATTCCCTTGTTTGCATCTGCTGTTCACGACTGCTACTTTTGGCATGTTGAAAACAACTACCGGAGTACTACTCTAGAGACTACAGATCGACTGTGGCAAAAGTTGTAAATTGTAAATGACTGTGAGTGAGGATCACCTTTGACGCTGCTGTTTGCTTCTTTGTGAGGACAAAACCACGTCTTCGTTCAAGAGTAATCTTATTGTTTGATGATTGACGTGACACAAAGTAATCAAGGTGATTTTATTTGGTTTTTGTGTGTATGTGGTGACAATAATATATTACTAGCTAGTATTAACAGTCGTACGACGTAGTCCCCTTGTAGACTAATCGTTGTTGACTGTTGTTGATGCCCTTCTTTTATTTTATTCACACCTACCGGTATCATACATTTCGGTTTGGGGGGGGATGAATTTCGCGGCTGATTTCACAGTAGTTCTACAAGTTTGAAGGGAAAGTTTCTGCCACTTATCAGTACGGTAGCTGGAACGAATAGTGCAGAACACTTCCAATTCAACAAATGCGATGTGATAGGCTCGTTGATGACAACCAGCGATCGCGTGTTTCCACTTTCTCTTGACATCAACCAAAAAAGCAGAAAACACGTATGCCTGGTACCGTAGACTATCATACCGTACTACCGGTAGCTAGTACTCGTACTACGTCTCCAGTCGATTGGTATCACAGCTTGGAAGAAGAAAAAGACGTTTCGATCATCATCGGAACACACCAATACCCGTACGCTGTGGAGGCGTGATTTGGAAAAGTGTCAGGGCAACTGTCGTATTACGAACTACAGAACGGTGCTGTCAACATTTTGACAGCGGCAGTCACGAAACGACTTCCCATAACAGTAACTACAGACTCCTTTTTAATTAAGGATTGTTCTTCTTGGTCATTGAGAATTTTTGGTCGCGACAATCGTCAATCTCTGTCTCTGGAAGGAAAAGATACCTTTTTAATTGGTCTGATCGTCGATCGTAGTAAGTTGTGATGTCAACACCCTTCATTTTCCTGAGAGGATATGCATAATTATTTTACTGTCTCAACAGATTCACGAAAGAAAATGAAGCATTCAATCGATAGAAGATTATTTACTGCGGGGTAATTTTCAGGATGGCGACGTTTCCACCTTGACTGCAAAAGACTTTCCCACGAGATCTGGTCAACTCCAACATGACTTCATCGACGTCGAGTACCTTTTGGGTTACACCTTTCTTTCTGGGAGCAGTTACCTCGCTGTCGGCAGTATGGGTGTCTCAAAACTGGCGTCAGATTAGCAGGTTTCGACAGGTGAAACAGAAACAACGCTCGACGTACAGATCAGTCGAAAGCAACAATCGTCCAAATAATCATGATGATCAATCGCAGCAGCCGGTCGTAGACGCACCCGATCTCGATCAGCGCATGCTGCGGAAATGCGAGGCGGTTTTGAAATGGCGGACCAGTCGACTGGTTCTTGTCATTGAACGATGCACCAACGATCACAATTACAGTGCCATTTTGAGGACGGCCGAAGCGTTGGGCATACAAACAGTATTTATGATCGATCCACCATCCATAACTGAGTTGGATGAATACGGTAATACCCTGGACATCTCTGCCAAACAAGGCCAAGCACAGATTACACGAACAGCGGAAGAACTGGAACAACGTCGACTCCACCACTTGTTTGCCCGAAATGCCACCGAGTGGCTAGAAGTGCGAGATTTTGAAACGTCTGAAGATTGCGTCACGGAACTGAGAAAATTAGGATATTACTTGTGGGTGACTGACTTGTCGCAAGAAGCTGAGGCCTTGCCCATGCCAACAGCGACTGCCCGTTCTGATTTCGAAATTCCCGAAAAGATTGCTTTGGTTATGGGAACCGAAGCGGTTGGGGCATCTCAGTATATTCTTGACCAAGCTGACAAGCGAGTTTACCTGCCGCTGCGAGGATTTGCTGACAGTTTGAATCTTAGTGTCGCCACAGCTTTGATCATTCATCACTTGTTTTGCTTGGACCCGTCCTTGATTGGGGCCATGGACGAGGAGGATAGAGTCGCGTTGCGAAGGTCTTGGTACGTCAAATTAGTACAACAACGATTGTTGTCGTCGTCGCAAAAAAAGACGCGAACAAGGCTGATTGGACAAATCAAAAAGTGTGAAATGATCTTTGAAAAGACCCAAAAGGATCCAAATTATAAACTGCAACCGGGTGAGAAGAAGAAACTCGACAACTGGACCAACTTTCAGAAAGAGTTCGATGAAATTAATTCTCTACTGGAACCTGCCAAAGTTGAAGCGGCCATTCAGGAGTGGCTAGACAATCCACCGGAAGCGCTGACGGATCTTCGGCGTGCAGATACACATCGCGTATGCTTTGTGGGAAAGAATACGAAAGACATGCACAAGGAACATTGGAAGGACATGGTGGCAACCTCCAACATGAGCTCCATCTACGGTGCTACGGCAGCATCATTTCGTGAGAAAGTACATAGCGTGAGCACATCTCAAAACGACACCACCAAGTCCTACTTTATCGAGAAACACTTTTGATTTGTGGGCATTGTACCGAAGTAATTATTAAGCCAAGTGACAAACTTTGCACGACTTTATCACACCACATCTACAGTCTTGAGTTCGCAGAACTATTTGCTGCGGTGGCGTCGCGTTTCGTTACCAAATAATTTGTCTTGCCAGGCGATGAGATCTCCAATATCCTTCTGACTACGTTGCTGCAATAAATAATGAAACAACATTCGACTGTAGACATCCATTTTACCAGGATAGCAATTGTGCAGGCAATCTCCTTGATGGGCGCGATGTTCATCCGGCCGCAAAACGTTCAAGTAATAGGCATCCAAGATTTGAAGTACATTTTCGTTGCTGATAATTGTATCTGGTTTTGGAGGGAGAAGCTCATGCTGCAGCAACTCCTCTACCAACAAGTTTTGATGTTGATAGTCAAACCAATGGTACTCCAATGTCCGATTGTTGTACAGCGAAAGATCCGCAATCATGGCCTCCATCTTTTCTATGTCATTGACAGGAGCGGAAAAAGATGTGGCAGAGTGGTTACACTGAGGGTGTCCCGGCACCGAAGTTCTCCAGAAAAAGTGGCACTTGATGCTACGGAGGCTGCATTCTTCTTGCCAGGCTTGGATCTCTCGAATGATCTCCCGGAGATCGGTCAAAAGAACTGTATCGTTCTTGTAGTGGGCTCCACGGTTCATGACAATGACGTGCGGAAATGTTCCTTCGTTGAAAATGGCTTGCGATACGTTGGTAAGCAAGTCGTCGCGTCGAAAGACCAAACGTGTCTGATGTTGTGGACAGACATAATAGACAACGTTACCTTGGAATTTTTTGGACTGATGTTGATCACTCTGATGGACACCTCGATTTCCCAGCAAATGATTGAGAGACCGGTAGTGTTCCCAGCTGAGAGAATCGCCAATCACCAAGATGGTGGCGCGATAAAGGAGTCGACAAAACTGATCTGGATCCCAAGATGCAAAGCTACAGTCTGTCGAAGATGGTTGCCAATCGTAAGTATTCCAAAAGCCTTGCTGATACACATCTTCGGGATAACAACGGAGATGTACTGTTCTCGGAACGTAGGGAGGTGATTTCAAGGTTACAGGTTGCCACGAACCTACTCTTATATCATCTCTTGAACAAAGTGGGAGATCAGCAGACGAAGCAAACACAGGTGTTGACGATCTTTTTGTCTTTTCATTGACAGACACTGTAGCATATTCATTAGAATACATGCTACCACTTTTGTTACCACGAGCCATCAAACGATAGTACTGCAATGTTTTACTATTGGAGTGGAGAGATAAATGACGGATAACGCGAGTATTTGAGACGATACTGAGCATAATAATGATCATGAAGAAAATTTTCGGTCGGTAATAGGCGTGGGCTGTGTTGCTGCCACCATGAGTGGGAGACCGGGCCATGTCTGGGTTGCTGGTTGTTGCCTGTTGTGTCATGGCTGTTAGTCCGGTCCAATTAGCAAACAGAGATCCAGTCGATAGAGCTTGATGAGTACTACTACGTAGTACCGGTAATTATGTTGGACGAGTGGACGTCGAAAGTGGCTGAGATATGAAACAGGATTACTGTATCATACACGACGAAAAAAGACAAGCAAAATTGTACTACGGTACGTATTTCACACGACTTGGTAAAGAGGAGAGAGGAGAGCGATGTGTGCCGTTGCTGGTTCGATTGGGTGATTGCCGCCTGCCGCAATTTGAATTTCGCAAAAAATTGGGGGTCTCGCGCGCGCCGAGTACGGCGTAGGGTTGACTTCTGACCCCTACCCGTCTTGCGTCGTAGAGGTACCGGTATGATTTTAGAGAGGTACTATGATTAGAGAGGTACCGGTACTCGTTGCCTACGTTTTATACGACTCTCTCACTACCGCAGACTCTAGCTAGATAGATACAGCTATGTCGTCTACCTAAAGCTATCGTAGTATGTTTCTAATTCTTGACGTTTACCAACTAACTGTAAAGCGCTCCGGTTTGTCTGTAAACATGCACTGTTATTTTCTTCCATTCAAACACAATATCATACCTATAATATTACAAATAATCCACCAAAATTCTTTATGATGTAGGTAGTACTTCAACTTCTTCCCTCAAAAGATCCCCTTCTTTCGAAATCGTGATTTCTGTCGTCCTTCCGTCATGAAAATCCCACAGCTCCTCGTCCATGGCCAGGAGCGACCATTTCTTGCACACCAACCCGGCATGATAAATATCTTGGTTATTCAAAAAAGAAAATACAGTTAACGCCGTCGTCTTGGGTTGAGGTGGAACTTTGTCGCCAAAGTATGAATTTGTCGGTTCTTCCTTCCCAAGGGTAATCTTGCGGTTCCTTCGACTAATTGTAGGGTCAAACTGGACACGCACTGGCACTGGTGTCTTTGGCGAAACAACTGGAGGATTCTCCTTGATATCATCAATATGACTTTCTTGAGGACTCTCCGGTTCTTTCGTCGCATTTTTTAGGGTCGGGTTTGGTGATGGTATCTTCTTTGTCACAGAAGGCCGACTATCTTTTTGCAGTGGTGGCTGTGGCGGATACATGGCTCGTGACATTCCCTCGTGGGCCATCCGGTGATGATGAGGAGGGCCGGGATATCCTCCTGGAGTCATCGGGACACCCATTGGTGAGTATCCTATTGGTGGACCATGATGGCCTCGCATCATGTGTGGTGGAGGAGGTCCCATGAAATGGGGATGGTGAGGATATGGACGATTTCCGTGTGGAGGAGGTGGTCCCCCGTAGCGACTCCCATGAGGACCAGGATGTATATGTTGAGGCATCCTGTTGGCTGGCGATAATATTTGTCGGCGATGATGGCTTGGCTGTCCACGAGGCCCCTGGCCTTGCTGCGGACCAGGAGGGAGAGGCTTTCGTCCAGAACTGACGGACTGTCGTCTCCACTCTTCATCGGACACACGCATGGCCAGGTCGGCTCCTTTTTGATCTTTCATTTTGCGGCGTTTGTCGATAAGAGCTTGTGATCCTGGAATGTTCAAACATTCAACGCACTTGCATTTGTCTCCGCACATAACACCTGCTTGGAAACACTGAAATAATACAGAGATAGAGACGATTTTAGATTTGCGAAATGCGCTACATCATTTTCGACAATGTCACCGTGGGATGACCTACCTCGCAATATTTCTTCAGACATTCCGACTTCTTGCATTTGCAACCCATGGTATGAACTTTCTGTGGAGTTGCACCATGAGCATCTTTTACAGCAATACGAGATTGAAAGGCTTTAGAGTTTTTGGCTCGTGTATCCTTAATGGCCTTTTCGCGAATAGCACCCGTTTCAGGAGTGTTTTGGCAGTCGACACAATTACATCCGTGGCAGAAGCGCTCGTTGGCAAAGCAATCGCAGTATAATTTGAGACAACGGGATTTCTTGCAATTACAAGGGCTCCTCTTTGTGGAAGGCCGCTGACCGGGACCTTGATTTCCTTCTCCGGAAGAAGGAATGTTGGTTGATGGAGCTGGTTGGATCTCGGCACGAGTCATGAAGACTGGCTTGTTGCCGTGGGGTATTTCATGATATTCACTATTCATTGACGAGGGAGGATACATAGGTTTTTGTCCAGATCCATGCTGTTGTGGTGGTGGAAATTGCATCTGAAATCCTCCTTGAGATGGCGGGTGACCCTGGTAATTCTGCTTCAGTGGAGTTCCCATTTCCATGATGCCGTACTGAGGATGCATCGAGTGGGGATGATGTTGAGCAATGGCCGCATGTGTTGGTGGAATGTGACGACGATTGGGCGACATGCCGTAGGCGTCTCTATCACGGATCGGTGGTGGTTCGTGACGAGAAGAATGCATCATGCTGTTGATTCCCTCCAACTTGTTTCGAGACGCCGATCCACCGCCAATCTGCAAACGAACAGGTCCTGGAGTACTGGTTGGTGACACTTTTGACGTGGATTCGGAACCGGATGGAGGCCACAGCTGCTTTGGCTGCGCAGTGTTGTCCAGTCGTGAGCTCAGAGGCTCACCTCGCCTATCACTCACGGTCACTTCACCCGGCTTGGGCTTAATGGCACTACGCGGACGAACTTGGAATTCCGTGTCAAATGGCCGACTGGGCGGCAGAGGAGATCGCATCAAAGGAGGCTCAATAGGGGACATATCCATATACAAAGGAGAACCTTCCATTCGACGACGAGAGCGCTCTGATGCAATGGGAGAGGACTCAGAGTCGTGAGAGAGGGACCGAGAGATGTTCCACCGAGATCCCGAAAAACATTCCCCACCCAGCGGAAATTCGGTCCCTCCATCATCAAAGGACGGCCCCATTGGTGAAAAGACATTGTTTCCCAAAATACCACTCGGAGTTTCGAACTCAAAACTTCCGCTGGCTCCCAAATGAGCCGGAGGAGATCCTTGAAAGATGGGCGATGGACGAAAGTATCGCTTCGAGTTGCTTCCTGTGGGTGGTGATCGAAAGGGCGAACGAGACTTGGAAGGTTTCTCGGGAGTCGATTGAACTTCTGGGTTGGGCGACAAGGGCCGCTTCTTGGTCGAGGACGGTGGTGGAGGGATACCTTCTTCGTCACTGTCGTACGGCAGTCCCATAGTCGTTCCAGCTGGTGGTGGTGGTGGCCAGGCGTATCGCTCTCCATGATGGTATGGCGAATATCCCGAATAGTATCCCTGATTTGGATAATAGAGGCTGGGCCTTGAGCTAGAACCCGGACGACTGGGAGTACGATTTCCATGAAAGTAGTAAGGTGAAGGCCCTCCGTGGGAGTAGGGTGATGGATGCAGCCCCCCTCGTGGCGGATAGTTCCTTGATTGACGAGTTTTGGAAGCACTTCTCGAGACTGAGCCAGGGACATCGCCATCCGAGGGGAACGGGTGAGGTTCCTGTGACCTTCGGGAGGATCGTTTCCTAGATGAATCTTCTTCCACGGGTTGAATGTCAGCGGTGGGCGGAAAAGGATCGGGTCGGGCGTCGTTAGGATACAGTGGAAAGATATCGTCCTCTGCTCCCTCCATTTCATCCCCCATGAGACTTTCGTTGAGATCAAAATGATCGTAATCCCTTGTGCTTCGAGGATATGAATCCAACATGGCAACAGATCCTTCCGTGGGCGTTGGTGGATAGTCTCCTCGTGAATGATGAAGGGGACGCAAAGACAACGGAGGATACCGGTCGGACTGTTAGGGTCGGAAAATGAAAAGTGTGAATAGATGCAATTTGGTAGCCAAACATTATTGTGAGAGGAGAAAGTGTCCACAACATTGAGTAGGTGCCGCCGCAGACATAGCAAGGAGGAGAATTGGTAGTAGTTTTGGTCATCAAGGAAAGCAATGTCATTGTCATAGTAAAGAAGTAGCCGTTGGCGTTTTTCATTCGTGGTAATGTTTTCGCATTAATAACATTGCGGAAAAGGGAGGAAATAGAAGCGTTGGGTGAGACCATGGCACTAAACAGAAATAGTGGTGGCAAACTGAAATCCGAAGTTGGTCTTGGAAGTATCGCTCGATCAACATGACACAACCCGGGACTTCAAAACTCAACGCGCAACAAGTAGAACCACTGGCGATAACACAACCATGGTTGTTCCAAAAAAGTTGATGGCGCAAAGTGCCTCCGACATCGAATTAGTGTCAACGCGCTAATGAAAAGACGTACCTTCCTGTAGTGCGGTGGTGAAAACAAGTGTGCATGTGCCTCGGGCGGTGATGCTCGTAACGACTCGCCGCTTCTATTACTACGACCACTTCGTCCTTGAGTACTACGACTTCGGGAAGAAGATGACGATCTTGTGCTTGCTGCATCATGATGCTGTGAAGTTGGAGATTCCAGTTCCCTTGTCTGTCCTTTCGTTCGCTCCCCTTGGTGGTTTCTGGCATTGCTACTAGCAGCTGCTGCAGCTGCAGCTGCCGCCGCGGCAGCTGCGGATCGGGTGCTCCCTCCTGGTGATCCATTACTTGACGCTGATCCCTTTTTCATGTCTCGATTCATATCGACTTCTTGCAACCCGCGGCCTGATGATTCTGGTGCTGTTGCCGCCTTTTTCCTTGTGGATGCTGGCATGGTGCTCACCAAAACTTTAAGGTGTTTCCAGAGAAAAGATGGAATGGCGGTGACGGATCTGTGTACTTGTACCTCTGTTTACCCTCTCGAGGTGCGACTCCGCAGATCAATGGATTGATAGGCGCCAAGCCAAATCTGTACAAGGTCTAGTAGAGTGAAATACTTTCCGATCAGACTAACACACCGGCAAATGTCCACCGGCAAGGATGAAGTTCCTATCACTACTACTGAAGCTGTTCGGATCGACAACTATTCCCAGCTATTGTTCCACACACAAACACTCTCCAACGATAATGGAGTTGACGATGATGCGGGTGCTGATCACAACTCCTCGATGTTGATGATGATGAATGATGTGTGCACCTATCCTTCCTTCACAACAATGTTGTGGTAGTCCGTTTTGTGCCTCTTTTTGATGCATAGACACAACTATTCTCGGTTGCATCTTTTTTCGTTGCGGCGGCTGCTGCATCATCTCTCCTCTTCTCTCAAGGAAGTGAACGAGGGCGGGTGATACTGGGCGGGTCGCGCCAATTCCCTCAATTTGAATCGATGCCGGGTGTTAATAACGTTCATATGCGACCTGGATTGCGCGCGAGATCCAGCTTTTCCGGAATGTCACTTATGGATGGACCTTCAATGAACGGAAACTTGAGCGTGGCGTGCTTGAGAGTCCTGGACGTTGAATGTGAAACTATTATTTAAAAGGTATCATATATAGGTGCTGTACCTAGGATACTGTGCTTCGGGGAAACGTCCGGAACGGTGGATGCCAAACCGACAAAATAACTTGACAGTAAATATAAAAATACGTGCTACTGTAGTACTTCGAGTAACAGAGATACAGTCGTCGTTCTACAGTACCGTAGGGTAGATGCTGCTAGTACCGTAGCTGAGGATACGAAGTACTCCGTAGTTGATAGGTTGATATGTAAATTTACAAATAGAACGATTCATTCCAATTCTGTTCTCATCATCATTACTAGCTCCATCCCACCAATTGACGGGGGTGAACCTACAGATTATTGAGACGAAAGTCCATCTTCATCCGTTCTTGTCGTCTCGGTCCAAGTTGGGGTAACGTGTCCAGGCCCGACCTTCGGAATCCATCTTGAGAAGCTTGATTTTTTCCTTAATTACTCACGTAAATTCTACTAGAAAATATGCGTGAGAAGCTTCTCCGAAGTGTAGCATCGACATAACCATGTCATCGTGTCGGATACCTAGTTTTCCTTCTTCGTGACGTGTGTCATCGTTTCCGACCAAAAAAACGAAGATATAAGCCGAAGTCGTGACGGTAGGCAGTTCATGCATGTCCTGATGGATGGTTTGGATGAACTACAATTTCCTGGCCCAACGGCGTCTCCTTGGCGAATGCGTGAACTGAATTGTCGTGGTGTCGTCAGTTGTTTTCCTGCAGCACTTGTATTGTTGCCTTGCGACTGATGGAGACCATTGCAAAGCTCCTTGTCTACGGGCAACCGCATTTGTGGTCATTACTATTTCCATAATGACGTCTTTCCTTGCCTCGCTGAACCTGGACGTTGACTGTTACTCGCCTCTTCAATCTTCTGGAATGTTAACGTCATTCAAAGCGATTGCTCTACCGTAGCATGACAAACCTTCTTGTCAGTTCTTATATCGATCTGTCAGTCACAGAAACGGAACCAAAGATCAATTTTCCAAAATGACTCCAGAAGCAGATCTGACGTGGAACGAAACCAAGAGCAACCTTCTCATGTAAGTTGGCTACTATGCTCCTCTGCATGAGAAGCTTCGGATTGAATATTTGTCGATCTGACGTTGAGCCACTTTGGGCCTGTTCCAAATGCAACCTTCTCACGTAGAGCCACTACAATGTCCTACATGAGAAGCTTCTCATAGACTTGCATTTTTGCAGGCTTGGTGACCTCATCACGTAGCACCTGGTGCATTTGTACATGGTAAGCTTTTCAGAAATTTGATTGCTCTGTCGTTCCAAGTGTACCAAATTCTACATGAGAAGCTTCTCAAACACGACGGAGTGGTAACTCTCCAACAACTTTTTCATGTTCACTATTTTTCAATCGATAGCTTTTCTCACAATTCGCATCTGCGACAACTCAAAAAGCCTCTTACCAGCTTCCGTCAACTTTCTTCGACCCTCGTTTCTTAACGTATCTCTCTTTTTTTCGATTCCAACAATGAAGTTCTCCGCCGCCATCATTGCTATTGTTCCCGCCGTCTCGGCCGTCTCGTTGCGCAGCCAAGCCAACCCATCCTCTTCTACCATCACTACTAACGTAGCTCTGAAGGGAGTCAGTGGTGAGGCTAGCAAGCAAGACTTGGATTTCATTGGAAAGGCCCTTGTTGCCTCTTACAATGATGTCCATTGGGAGGCCGGTCACTTCTTGACTGGAGAACACTCCACTGAATTCGTTGGACAGCTTTGCAAGTACTGGTGAGTCTTCTTCCGTGGATAGGATAATACTATGTCACACCTTCCAGGTCTTCTCATTCTAACTTTCTATCTCTTTCCATCTCTCCAGCCCTGATGATGACAGTGCTGCCAGCGACTTTGTTTTTGCTGTCAAGGCCCCTGTTGGACAACTCTGCAAGTACTGCCCTGATGATGACGCAGCTATGGGTACCAGCCTCTTGACCACTGCTCTTGTGGAGGATTGTGCTGGACTTTGCAACAAGGAGGCTGTTGCTGAGTTGGAGGTCAGTTTCTGCAACAAGATCCGTAACAGCAACTCTGCTTACTTGAAGTCTGCCAATGCTTGCTCCTTGGAATTTGATATTGAAGGCAAGAACAAGAAGCACACCATCCCTGCTGCTGATGCCATGGCTACCATGGACTCTACCCTTATCTTGAAGGGTGTGGCTGGTGATGCCACCACCAAGGAGGAGCTTGCACTCATTGCCAAAGCCTATGTCTCTGCCTACAATGATGTCCACTGGGAGTCTGGACATTACATGTCTGATGCTGAGATTCCCTTCTCTGCTGGAACCCCTGTGGGACAGCTATGCAAATATTGTCCAGATGATGATAGCTTTGGAGGAGCAACCACCTTGGTCTTGGATATTGTCACCCCTATTGTTGGACAACTCTGCAAGTACTGCCCTGATGACGATGCCTCTACTGCTCAGTTGACTGATTTGAAGAGCACTGACTTGACTCGCAAGGCTGTGGAAGTTGCCTTCTGCAAGAAGATCCAAGCTAGTGTCTCTGACAAGTTGCGTGCCACCCAATCTTGCTCTGTTGCCATGGAGTCCATCTTGGCTGCTGATGCCAAACAGACCATGGCCTAAACTAATTGAAAAGTGGTGGAGCTATAGCTCTCTCGAATGAGCATGGTGGTTCTCTGGGAAGCTCCACTCGTTTGAATCAAAGATCTGTGAAGAACATTTACACATTATTTAGTTAAATACAGTAGTATTAGTCAAGAAGACCTTCCCAAGCTAGACATTCAAATACTATTTCGCAACAATGAATTCTTTTCGTCCTAAGCCTACAACGGTACCGGTACGTCGTACAACGTAGTGCTGGTAGTACCAGGTACCATAGTCTCTCATATTTACCACAACTTGCGACAAACTACCGTACAGGTACAGTGGTACCGGTACTCAGAATACCGTACCTGGTACGATGCTTTGTACTGACAGAGATAATAATACGGTAAAACTACGACGTATTTAGCCTACCGGTACGTCGTATAGTAGTAGTCGAAAAAAATTATCACACTTCAAAAACCACACACCACAAGAGGGAATGCGGGAAGAGCCTTATCGCTAATAATAGATTGGATGTCAGTTAGGAAAACGTCTATGTCAGTCTTTTTGGGGCATATCACTTGCTCGGAAGATGACGGCAAGTCGGTCATTTCGTCAACTTTTTTGTGACCCACAAATCCTCACATCGAAACATACAGTCGTACACGATAGATAGGAATTTGTTCATTGGTTTTTGCCTGTCTTATGATCTTGGTCGGTGATGGCTAGGTAGTTGATGGAGCAAGATTTCATTCCAACGCAACTAAAAACATTTTTGGGCAAGGTAATGGAAGTGACGAGCCAGATCCTATCGTAAGGTCCATCGAAGGAGAGATTTATTCAAGTTGTTTCCTCGGTACATTTCAAATTTCGAAGAGGAAGAAAAGGCAAAGCTAAACCTCCCTCGTGTTGGAAGGTCATTCAAAAGATGTCTGTAGCATGCAGTGGCCTATCTGCTCTCATCCAAGCAGCAACTAGTCAGCTGGGACTTCTTGCCGAAACGGCAGATCTAGAATCCGACGGCTCGCACCTTACCAACATAGAAGCAGGATACGCAAGTACCGGATCTTCCGAAGTAGCGACATCTCCTCCAATGGGACCGTCTAGAACCCCTATGATTGTACCGGAACACGATAGCAACAGCAACAACGGGAAACTGTCTTTTCCGGAACAACTCATGGCGCTTCTTATGGATCCTAAGAATGAAGATGTCGTCACCTTCTTGCCGGATGGAAAGTACTTCGCCATTCGAAGGAAGGAGTTCTCGGATATATTGCTTTACAAACACTTTCATTTGACCACCTTTGAGGAGTTTCTAGAGCTGATAAGGGGATGGGGATTTGCAAGAATCAGCAGTAACAATGATGACGATGGCGATGGCTGTGATCGGAACTCTGACGACGGTCTTGACTATGACGCTGCATCAAGCGTCAAGGCTGCGATTCATGTCTTTCGGCATCCTCATTTCAAGAGAAATCATCCGGTGGACATGCATAAGCTCCGCTTCGGAAGTAAGAAACATTCACATCAGGCAATCGAAACAGCTCGAGTCATTGCCGCTCTGCCAGCTGTAACCGCCGCCGATGCAAGCCATCATTGCAAACCTTTGGAGCCAGCATATTTGGAGAAGATCGTGAGCGATGACCAGTCTACCAGCTCAATCAAACGTAGGCTATCACCATCCCATGTGCGACGAGATACAGAGGATGTTATCATGAAAGAGCAACGCCCTCGTCACAACAGCCATGATGGCACACCAATGGACGTTACCTCTCCGGTGATCGTGGCAACCGTATCAGCATCTCATGATTCAGGTGACAGTCACCCTCTACCTAGGAGATCGTCGATCGAACTTCGTGGTGCTGCAGAAGCGATAGCCACCTCGAAACTGAATCTTTGTGGTGGGCAAAAGGAAGGAGAAGTCCCAGCTCAAAATGGTCACTCTGGACACGGGGCATCCGGAAAAAGAAAGGAGGAACGCCGCGGTTCTTCGACCTCCCTTGTGGAGGGTGGAGTTGAAGCTGCCACTCATACGATTGTTACGGATGCGATCGAGACGTTACTGTTCGATGAAAAGCATACCCGGGAAACGTTCAAGAAGCATGAGAAAGAATTATCTACATCTTCCATTCCAGGGGTGGTTCCAATTAGCAAACAGCTCTTTGACGGAGAACCTCGTAGTGTCGCCGCTGCAACATCTATGGCAAACACTGCTATTTCTATCCAAGCGATACCACCAGTGTCAACTTCCACTCCCAAGCAGTCTACCAAATCCACGTTTACGATTTCTAATGTGATGGTGCATCCCAATGCGTCCTTGGAGGACTTTGGACGAGTATCCTCCTCTATGACGACTGGGAATTTGGAAGAGACCATTCGAAGGGCCGCCACAGCTGGTAGTGGCACTAGTCACCATCCCATTCCGCAACGAAAGGTAACAACGACAGAATCGAAAGATGGTGCAATAATGAGTCCTTCTCGTCTCGAGGCTGCAGCGGCGTTAGTCAGCCATGCGCAGCAAGCCCGAAGTAACACCGGCGCAACCGTCCGATTCGCACAAAAAGGGAGTAACTCGTGAACACATTCGAAGCAAGCGGTACACAGGGGGGCGAAGTGATAAGTTTCAAACCGCGGGGACTTTTTCGGTTAGAGTCTGGAGCTCCCTTCGCCAATTGGAAGCGTGATTCGGAGTGGCTGATTCAGCTTCTTTTTTTTGTCATGTCTCCCTTTGTTAGGACCTTCGAAGAAGAGGCTTTTAAGCGATAATTCCTTAGGTATGCCTCCGATATTGTTTTACATTTTATCTGTAAGTTTGGCAGTAGCGTCATTTGGACGTACTTTGGTCATCGTCGTCGTCAATGTTGGGAATCCAATTTCCAAACATTTCTTCAAAACTTGTCTGAGCTTTTTGGCCGGCCTCATCAAACGCACCCGTTTTCTTGTTCCAGTCGTAGCCGGGAACAAATCGGTTGGTCGTTCGGGGTGTTGAATTCATTTTCGCTTTATTGGGTGTCCCATCTCCCCATTTTTGAGACGCCATTTCGGAAAATAAATCAAATTTTGAATTTTGAAATTGGTATCGTTGCAGAGCTTCTTCCAGCTCGGCAATGCTAGATCCTTGAATTCTTGCTACCCGATTGCCGCCGTAAAAAATGTCATGGGTCGGCCATACTTGAACGTCCACTTGTCCCAATAATATGTGTGCATTTTCGTATTCTTCCATGCATCTTAGAAAGATCGTGGCGGGGTTATTTCGGGCTAGGCGTTCGTATTCGGCCTCCGTGGCCGTACATTCTGGACGTTTGAATGAACTGAATTTGGCCACGACTACGATGCCATCGGGACGTTCGGGTATCGGTTGTGATGCAAGTTTAACTATCTCCTCCAGCTGCTCATATTCAGAGAACTCCTTTACCATGAATGAACCGGAAGATTCGCCATAATAATCCCCTCGGGCGTCTCCAACCATGGAATGAATCGCACTTTCTCGGCTTGCAGACGAAGATGCTGATGGTTGTCGTGGATCCACGATGAAACCAGTCACCACCAGTTCATTCTTCAGATGAGTCGCCAAACAAATGGAGAGAACAAAGGATAATGAAAGAGATGCGCTCATCTTGGTACTCCGCAGTAACATAATACTACGAACCATTACATAACCATCGACAAAAGCACAAGAAATACGACAACGCCGGAGTAGATCCGAGTACCGCACTTCGTCACGAAGTATTTGCTACCGGTAGTAGCAGATCCGTACGGTAATAAGTGGTTACGAAAAAAGATATTGACTGTGAATGATGATAAAAGAAGAGTAATTGATCGAATGATTTACGACTAGATTAGTCTTTTATGACGTCATTTCTATACAATGATAAGGATAAAGATAAAAAAGGTATCTTGCGGCATGTCAATTTTTATTTTTGATTTACAGGTAACTACTATCATACGTACTACTACTGTAGCATTCACTGTCAGCTTTTCATGAATTCTTTGGCGCACCTTTAAAGTCTCACACGAAAGCGCACCTCTCCTCACAGTCAATGTTTCGTTTCAGTGTGAACTGATGTTGCTTCTGGACGATACAACAGGGAGAGATGATGCATCTTTAACTCTGCCGCCAAAATTCCAATACGAGCGGAGACAGTGTGTATATTTTATGTGCAAACGTTGCGGTTGTTGTCTCCCTTAACAACAGTAAGAAACGTTCAATCTCATCGCAGACCAACGTGCGTCTCTGAAACATCACGAAGCAAAAGCAAGAAGATAACACTCGCATCGGATGTATAGTATACATACATACTTTTGATATCGTTTCCAATGATGAGAATATCGATACGGGAATTCTCACTCGTGTTGCTGCTGCTTTTGACAGCCGCTCTCGCTAGGCATCATGAAAATTCTGTGCGTCGAAGAACCGCAATTCGAGGCGTATCTTCATCCCAGCATAGTGTTCGAGAATTAGGAGTAGGACATGGTGGCAGAGACAACGGTGGCAAGGGTAAAAGTGGCAAAGGTAAAGGCAGCAGTGGTAAGGGTGACGAATCTTCCAAAAATGGAAGGGGTGGTAGTAGTGATAGCAAGCGGAAGAACGATCACGACGAAGAAGACGATGACTCATACATCGATTCTGAAGATCTACCAACAGCTAAAGATCAGAAATCTAGTGATGACAGTGAGGATTCCGAAGGAAAGAATCCAAAGGAAGGACCTGGAGCTGTTGGACAAAAAGGCGCCAAGAAGGGTGAAGGCAAAGGGAAGGGAATGGGAAATGGACATTCTGAGCACGGTAAGCAGAATGAACAACAGTTGTGAGAAGAGGCACGTCAGGGCCAAAACCATTCTCACACTTAGTACTGTTTTTGCAGAGAATGTAGAAACCTTTCGTCGAGATGTTCCTGATTTCACAATTTCCTACGTTATCCCCAGCTCGAGAAAGGCAGAGATCCCGCAAGCGGCTGACTACAACGAACTGTCAGTTGTGAGTGAAGAATTTTTGGACCGAATGTTTGGATCTGTCTTTGAAGATTTGGCAGTTGGACATTACGGGACCGCAGCATACGTAATGACCAATGAAGGCGCCCCCTTTTTGGTTGGATTCCGTGTTACTCTTGATTTCACTATGCCAGGGGAAGTCCCTACAGTCCAATTCTTAATTAATCGTGTCCAAGAGGCCTTCGAACGAGAATCTTCAAGGGCCACCTACCTGTTCGATTTGAATACCATGAGTGAGACGAATCCTTTTTCTGCGACAACTTCGTTCAGACTCATTGCTGCGTCGGGAAATAGCAATGATGGCCTTATCGGAGGGCCAGGGACCAATAAACCTCCCAACGTTTCGAGCGAGGACTCCGGAATGATGAAGAATCGTGTAATGATCAGTTTATTGGCTGCTATCGGAATCCTTGTTCTCGTTTTAGCGGGATTTCTATGGGCGAAAGGACAAAAAAAGCCAAAATTCGCCCCGACACGACAATCCGACAGCTCTTCGACTCTTCCCTTCTACAACGGCAAGCTTGGCATCGAAGATCGAGACAACGAGACGGAACGATCCGGTAGTATCGAAGAATACGGTGCAGATGATGAGACCGTACAGTATTTGAATTCTCTGCGGGAACGGTATAAAGATCACATTGTTGAAAGCGTTCAAGGAGATGAGACAACGATTGGATATCAAGATATAGTCGATGCTAAACCAGATATCATAGAGGAAACGGACGGGCTTTTGCTTCTTCAACAACACCAACAACAAACAGTAGAATCAACATACGGAGGAGCCCCAACAACGCTGCCAATAGAGCAGAAAGCCATAAGTGCACTAAGCGTTCGAGACCTGTTGAATATGGAGCTGAACTCAACAGATCCTTATCTAGACGACGATCTTGGAAGTGTCATGAATTAGGCAGTTTTTGCTCGAGAACTGTATTGATGTAACCTTTGAGAATGCAATCTTTAGTAACGTACTTAAAGGAATATTTCTTTAATCTTAGGATTTGAAGTCGTACAACGTATGATTGCGAAAACACACAGTCTCTCTACTACGATAGGTAGCATCGGGATATACTACTGTTCAGTCCCAAACCAAGACGAATCTATGTTACATAGTACGTAGTACTACGTAGTACGTTACAGTTAATATTAGACTTCACGCTAAAACTGTAAACTACTACGGAGCAAGGGGCGTCCACCGAAGCTTTCGAGGCCGCCCTCCTTTCCCACTGCCGTCCCGCCAGGTATGTTGAACTGACTGTAAATGACCAACAACTTTTGGCTGTGAGTGCTGGAGCGAAAACGCCACTTACACTATCTTTTACTTTGCCAGCCTTACAAAGTAATCCGGACGATCGGGGACATTGCTCCCGACGGAAGTCACTGAAGCACCCACCACAGCCTCTACAGATCAAAGCGATGAGCCAACCATTTCAACATTTTTTGGAGGAAATGAGACTCTATCACCCACGAGAACTGTGGACGTCACCAAATCTCTCACTGACCAAGTGTCATTGCCTCTCTATTCCATTACGTCTGACGTATGATATTAAAGACGGTGTCATGTTCTCGAGGGAAGAAGATTATTGCAGAGCTGACGGCAGTCATTCCATCATTGTTCGAACACTACAAGAAGCAATACTCCCAGGAGTTTCCCCTTTCAATCTTACTAGGTTTCGAAACAGAGTTTGTGAGGATAGGAATCGACGTCCAAAAAAGTTGTTCGTTGTTTATCGCTCCGCTGCTGTTATTTTCGACAAGGGATCGTTTGTCATCCCCGAGGCTGCACAACTAGAACTGACCCTAAATGAGGCACTGCAGCAAGATGAAAGAAACCTTTGGATGGACGATCGACGTCTACGATTGCAGCTGCTGCTGGCGTTACAATTGTTGCAATTGCTTTTTTTTGTGAGGAGAAAAAGAAAGGTAACTAGTTGTCTTCTTGGCAACGAACAACCTGATAAGCAAAGACGACACTTACAATCTCCGTTCCGAAGGAATGTCATTACTGGTTCGTATACGCCATCAGACACCTATGATACATCACTGGGAGAGCTACAAACTGTGCTTTTAACAAACACCGTTGGATCCAATCTGGAAGTCGACGAAGAAAATGGTTCCATCACGAACGAGTCATCTGTGTATATGTGTATATTTCCAGTGAACAAAGCACCAAAACCGACGACGGGTCTAAATACAATACTGATACATCTATCCAAACGACTCCGAGGACGATTACAGTGAGTACTCGGATGATGCCATTGCAAGTACTACTACTAAAGCAGAGGATACCGAGGAAAGCCCATCGCTGATTGCCAAGAATCCTCAAACAAATCTATCACAACTGCGTCCTTGGAGAGAGTCGCCACGTCAAGACGCTTCCACACTAACAAATCGATGTTCCTTCACCCATGATGGAGAGCTTACTGAACGGCAACGTGGTGGAACAGGTCTTTCGAAGGGATGAGAGGAATCCAGTAGCGAACACAAAAAGCAAGAAGCAAAGCAACGTTCACAAGAAGACGTGAAGAAACTCGAGGCGAAGAAACTCGAACTCCCTAAATCGTGCCACTCTCGAAGATTGAAAAAAGAAAGAAAAGATGACACGCCTTGAGGATGAGAGACGGCTCTCCTAAGAAAAACACAAGGCAGATCTCGCCAAAATTGAAGCGGAGAAAGCTGTACGTGTTGCACAAAAACTTCGAGCCGAAGAGGAACAACTACTTGCAAACGAAAAAGAAGAGTCAGAACCAAAATCGAAGCAGAACAAAAAAGCTCGTGAATACGAAGAAAAGAAGCTTCTTGTTGCGAGAGCAAATTTTGAGGCGATGATCCGCAAAGAGAGAGAACGACGCATTGCACTAAACGTCGTTTGTTGCACGAGAAGGAGGTAGCCAACGAATCTCTCAGGAGAGCAGTAAAGAGTGCAAAAGATGCCGAATATAAAGTCAAGCTAGAGCGACGAAAAATCAAGATGGCGAAAGAAGCAATGGAAGCGAGTCAGAAGGAACAGCAGGAACGCGAAGAGAGCCAAGAGTCATCCTTTTTGAAGGAAGAAGAGAATTACTTGAAGCAGCTACGAGCTGCTGAAGCTGCTCGGGAAGAAGAATCAAAAGCCAACAAAGAAGCCGCGCGAGCTTTCGATATATTTGAAAATTACACGAGTTAAGATTTGAAGAGAAAGAAAAGGATCTAGAGTCAGTTCGCTATAAAGCAGCACAGCAGGCGAGCAGATACGCAGAGGAGAAAGTCAAGGCAGACTTTACGGCAGAAGAGGCTTTATTTGGGAACAAGCAAAGGAGATGTTTCAATCACCGGCAATGCCAGCAGAGATACCAGAAGTTGACGACAAAGTAACAGCCGCTCGTCTGGCAATGGCCTTTCGTTTAGCACATTCATGGGGGACATTTCCTCCTTTCCAATCGAGAAACAGAATGAAGAAGAAATCGAAGGCAACCAACAAAATTCATGTAATGAAAAGCCAGAACATGTCCCCATAGCAGACGAGAAAGACGACGTGGTCCATTGTGTCCCAGAACTACAACATGTACAACCTAGTGCTAAAAACGACGATTGGAAACTAGAGAAAGAAGCACCAAAAAAAAGAATCCAATGTTCAATTGACAGAGAAAGAAAGATTGAACAAGTGCGGTGATATGGGTGAATCAAGTAACGTTGAGTTAGACGATGAAGTTTCTGGGTCCGAGCATCATTCATCGGAGATGCGGCTATATAAAGTCATTTAAAAGCAACTCCCGCATGCGTAGTCGCAAGAAGATAGCTCCATTCTTTCGGATTTGGTTTTACCTGAATGTCTCAAACGAAGGCTGGAAAAATCTAGCAAGGTCATTCCAAAGATTGACCCGGCGTTCATCGCTCCATGGAACGAACAAGATGAAGCGGAAGAAAAAGTAACTCAAAAAGCCTCAAGCTCAAAGCTGGAACTAGAGCTCGCGTCAAGAAGGCTCAAACAGGATCTGGAGAATCTGTGACTTCTCAAATCATTGACTCGAATGAGAATATTTCGATCAAGTCAACAGCCACTCCAGCCACTGTGAACGATGACGACACATGCAGTGAGTTCAGCCTCCGAACAAGCACAACAATGTCCAGTGGATTTTCCAAGATTCTACCGCGATAATTTGGTATCAACATGGGGATTAGTCATGATTTTAGGGAAGGCACTCGTTCCGTCAATGGAATGGGTAGCGGTAACAGATTTATCCAGAAGTACATTTTTGTCATGATCAATGTTACGTTAATGGCAGTATTTCGAAGCTATGTCGAATTAATCATGCAGCCAGCTAGGTTGATGGACGTGGCTCCGTGGTAAGTATACTTAGGTTCTCAATCAAAACAGTTGAATATCCCACATCAATGTGACTGGCAGGGGAATGCAGGAAATAACGATAACTATCCCGTGTGTTGGTTTACAAATAAAGTAAATTTCACCACTATGGATGAAATAGCTAATTATATTACTTCGTACTACACCGTATCTGATGAGCTTGTTTTCAACAGATTGGGCGCTCCAAATCATTTTTAATTCCAGCAAAAGAAGTGGTTCCAATGTGTGTTCCAGCCACAGTCTTTCTAGACAGACTTTATTCCAAGAGACGAAGCAAGAGAAGCACCACCAGAATAGCCAATTACACCACTCTTGTTAGTATCAACAATAAATTTCATGCGGGATGTTTCATCACAGGGGATTTCAAGTTCGCATAGGCTCTTCCTGTTCCAATTTGAGGAACACGAGCAGTAACTTCCTTTTAGCCAACTCCTTTGGCTGTTGGACAAGGCAGAAGAGAAGCAAGCACAGGCACACTCATTGAGGCCTGAATAGGTATCATACTTTTGCGAACGTCTCCGGCAGCCAGTATTAACTGTTATTTTATTTTTATTTTGTGCACGGTGCACCTCCAAATGGCATCTCATTTTCAGCACGGAATTCCGCGTCCAAAGGAGCACCGCGCACTATCATTTTCCCTTTTGATGAATGAATACAAAGATAAAAGTTTCTTCTGTCACATTTTCAACAATTTTGTCGAAATGCGCATAATCAACGGCCTCCATGAATTTACCCTTTTTCAGAGCACCTCCTTGTTCTGTTCCTGCTGTTCCCGTGCCGCACCAACACTGTCATGCCAGAAGAAGACTGCATTTTATAAATGCATGAAATCGACATTCAACAGCGGATACACCAACAGCACAAATAGAGACAATCGACAGTAAAAATGAAGTTTTCTTTGTGCCTCTTCGTTGTGGTGCTCTGCAATCATAGTCAGTCACTTCATGCGGCAAGCGACGGCCTGCTGGATGTCGATGATCATAGATCACTGTACAATGAGAAGTGGCCTCCTAAAAACATCCCTGTGAGGCGTTATCACGAATGGGCCTACAGTGGGTCCGCTACCAGCTCACAATATAAAAAAGGTTCCAACCGAGCCGTGGACCATCGACCAAAAGATGACGATGAGTACTACGAAGGCCACGTTGATAAAGATGATTATTACTATGGACCCACATCCGAATCACACGGCAAGCGACCATCTGAACAAAAGTTTGAATACTACGACAAGATTCCTAAACATACCAAGAAAGATGGTTATGGTGGAAAAGGAAAAGTCGGCAAGAGCACTAAGCGAGACGAATGTTTGAATTACCACTACGAATACGAAACAGAAATCTATCCTGCAGACGAAGAAGATGAAGTCGATTCCGATCACGCTTTGGATCGCCATTATGGAAAGAGGACCCGGGGTGGAAAGGGCAAAGGTGGTAAAACAGAGAAGAGCTCCAAGAGCATGAAAAAGTCGAAGATTTGCACTGATTCACCAGGTAAGTATGCTGGGTACCTTATCCATGATGCGTTAGGTAAAGAATCTTGTCTCGCGTTTTCTTAAAGCCTTCTCTTCTCGCATGAACGCAGTCGAAGCTCCTCCAACGGTGTCCCCGTCTCCCACCTCTTTCGGCGAAGCTCCATGTAAGTTGCTGACTGAATTCCGTTTGATTCCTCAAGAGTTGGACTAGACTCATGTGACCACTTTCTCCCTTCATCATTCCAGCTGAACAAGCACCCTCAGCAACAAACAGTCCAGATGAGCCTACTCAGTTTACACCTTCTCCTACCAGCGAGGATTCGGTCGCTGTGACACTTCCAGCTTTTGCCCTAGCCTATGATGTTCCAAATCTACGACAGCCGATTAGAGAGGAACTCGACGCTCTTGAAGCAGTCACCAATTTGTACCTGGAAACTTTCTTCTTTAAAGAATTTGATGGCAATTCATTTACCGTCCTGGATGATTTCATCACGGAACTTTTGGAAGCAAGTTTTACCCAAGGTCTACCCATTGAAGTGGATTACCTATCCACTGCAAGATTCAATCCTTTTTCCACCATCATGCCTTCAGCTGCACAATTGAACACTGCCTTGGTAGAAGCCTTTTCTGGGGTGAATATTTTGAGCTACGAGGCATTTTTAAATGAGGAATTGCCAGATGGTAACGTGTTTATCGGATCTACTGTTATTTTTTTGCAAGAAGCAGGTAACGAGGCTCCAAACACGACACGAAGTGGAATTGGTATCACGGGTATTACAGCGGCTGCGGTAGCTTTTACGCTACTTGCAGCAGGATTTGTTCTTTACAAGCGACGACAAGATGCTGTGGAACCAGACAAGCTCAACAAGGCTGATGGTACAATCGCTGGCGAAACATTCACTGGAGAGACTTATGATGGAACAGCATCTGTCTCTGCAGCTTCCATGGATTATCTGAGAAGATACAACGAGGAAGACGGAACATTGAAAACAGTCAGCAACCTGGGTACGATTCATGAAAGCGACAATATCGACAATGTTTCACCAGAACATTGGAATAGCAATAGCCAGTCCAAGGGTGAGGTAGATTGCAAAGGCAACACTATCGAACATAGTACTCTAAACAAGCCAAGTAGTGTATTCAGCAGCGGGGCCAGATCTGGATCATTCGATGAGATTGCCCTTCAAGGCCCTGCTTATGGTGGATCCATTGACAATATAATGCTGGACACACTTTCCTCTTCGGAAGAGCTGTCTCTCCCGGGTATTTCTGGCGAGAAAATGGCCACATCAAATTCCACAATGAAATTTAGCTCTTCCTCTTCCTATGACAGTGTGGATGGTGGGTCCCCTTCCACGGCCAGTTCTCTGTCAATTCGTGGAACGTCAGCTCGACGCCCACGTACTGTGGCAGAGATAGAAGCACTCTTATCTGCGGATCTTGGCCATGACATAGATGATGCCTCTGCTTCAACTAATGTATTCGAAGAGGAACCTTCTGAAAGAAGTATCAACCGACCAAGAACAGTGGAGGAAATCGAATCCCTCCTGCATGCTGATCTGGAAGATGACTCCACTCTAGAATTGCCTTTCTCAGATGAAGATGACACAATCCATCCAGAAGATTAGTGAGGACGAAAAGAGACTGTTGGATGTACGTAGTACACGACGCTTAGTAATATTTCATAGTTTCATGTTATTTTTTGAAAGAATGACTTCGAAGGGATTGGCAATTGAATTGCCGCACTGTAATTATTAATTGTACTGGCTACTACAGTCGAAATCAATTCGATTCCTTCAGCAGACTCGTACTACCGGTTACCGGTAGGTGTACGAAGTATCCAGCTAGCACGTTGTACTCCTTACAATCTCTGTTCATATTCTTTGTCATTACTTGAATCTAGGTAAGGCAATTGTGACTGTGAGTACTACCGGTACGTTGTATGTCGTTCTTCGTAACTGTAAGTACTAACAGTAGTAGGTATTATATTATTATCTCATTACCCCCCCCCCCCCTGAGTGGATCACCTTGTCGTGGTAGGGGGGCTTAACCCAGGTTTGTCAGAGCCTGGGGAACTAAGAATCCACAGACGATCTATCAGTGCAACGGAAGAGATCGTCCCAGCGGTACTACAAACTACTGCTGTCTTGTGCATGGCATCATACAGAACCGGTGGCCGACCGGAAAGATTGTGTTTCTCTTATTTAGTCGGAAAGGAAGATTGCTTAATGCATGATTCCTGATAGAGTTGTGATGGGCTCTGACATTTGGAAGAAATGGCATCATAACCCAGCCGAGTGTCAAGTGCAGAGGGACGGTACTATTTCATTGGAAATATTACTGGTGCTTGGCATGGAAGGTTCTTCTACATGTACAATCCGCCCTATTGGGTTGCAACAGGGAGAAGATATCAACACACCCAACACAATTTATGTGGTTATTGCTGCCTTCCCAGCATTGTTTTTGGAAGACCACGCCAAATCTGACATTCACTGGTTTGGACTTTTCCTCATCATTGATGAGGTTCTTTGCCTTTCCAGTCCTGAGTGGTGGGCAACAGAGTGCTGAGTGGATGGAAAGCTGTTTGCAAAATTGCCCCACCCTCTCTAGTAGGGGGCCAGGCGGGTGAGCTACTTCTCGATGCGGAACCGCACCTGGATGTTAGTATAGCCTTAAAATAGAATTTTGATTATAATATTATTATCTCATTACCGTCGTTAGAATAATGATAACAGTCTTTTCATTTTTAGATTAACTTACGTTAACATTTCACTTCAGCTCGTAGAGTACTAGTAGTATTAACTATAATTAAAGATCAGGGGCAGCGGCTTCAGCCGCAGCAAGTAAAGCTTTGGCCTCGCTCTCGCATTCCAGTGCTACACAAACAACGTCCTCAACCAAATCAGGATCTTTGCAATTATCTTGGAACACATCCAAAATTTGTGCAAGCGTCTTTTGGTACTGGAGACGAATCTGCGCTTCGGCATTGTAGAATGCTTGTCTTGCCTTGAGATCTTCTCTCAATTTGGCATTCTCTTGTTTGAACTTCTCAATGTTCTTGTTGATACCGTCGGTGTTTGTGTTCAATTTCTTAGACTGGTTTTGCAAAAGCTCGAAGGACTGTCCCGCTGACTCATTGGCTGAAACAAGTCGCTCATTTGTCTCTTTGACCTTCTTGTATTCTTTTTTTGCCTTGTCGTGAGAGCTCTTCAATTTTTTATTCTCCTTCTGGAGGAAGGTGATTAACTTTCCACTCTCCTCAAGCTTCGTCTTCTGAGCAGCTGCCAACTTTGCAGGCTCTGCAGCAGCAAACTTAAGCTCTGTCTCCAGCTTTATCTTGAGATCCTCTGCCTCATTCTTGGCACTTTCGAGGCGGTCATTGAGTTCTTCGGTACGTTCTTTGTGACGAGCTTCAGCTTCGGCAAGCTGTTCTTTAAGCTCAGCAAGGCGATCTTCATACTTCTTATATTCCTTTTTGGCGGAATACTCCGCTTCTTCCATTTCAGCTTCAAGCTGTGCCTTCCACGCCTGCTCTTCTTGTTCTCGTTGACGCTTGGCAGCCAACTTGGCTTGCTCCTTCCTCATTCGATCAGCTTCCTTCTTGGCCGCCTTCTTAGCAATCATACTTCGTACCCAACGTTGAAGAACAAAAATGGCATTTTTGCGATCATTTTGGCTTCCGTTGATTTTCAACCGCGTGACAAATCCACGTGCAATGGCTTGGATTTTAATGGCATACTTATCCAGTCCAGCGCTGCGATGAGATTCGAGGAACTCCAATGCACCCATTTTGAAATAAGAGCGAGTTTTTCCAACAACAAAGATTGTGTATGGCTTTCCAGTCTTTGGGTTGATCTCCTCGAGAGGTTTCAGAGCACATGTCAAAATTGCTTCACAGTCACAGCTGGCTCTTTCAGCAGGTTGCATACTGGAGGTTGCTTTAGAAGGGAAGCGGTCAGGGTCCCACAACTGCCAGAACTTGAAACGAACAACCGAGTTCTCAAGGCGGTTTGGGAAGGCAGAACGAGAGAGAGTGACCGCAGCCACCACACCAGCACAACGGAGCTGCTCAATAGCACTCATGTGCTCCATAAGAACTGGTTTCTTCAGCTTGTTGGGCTTGATACAGCGAATGTATCGTGAATTAGTCTGTTTCAACATGGTCATTAGGGACATGAGCTGGCCCTTATATTTGGTCCACACTGTAGGAGCCACGATGTTTGACTTTGCTCTTTTGGGAGCTCCTTTCTTATCCTCACCAGATGGTGCCTTGCTAGTGAAGTTCATGCATGAATCATTGTTCATGTGCTTTGCCAAGATTTCATTTGAAGATAAGAGAGCTGCATCGGCCAAATCGGTTGGAAGGGTATCTTGATTACTGTCAACAAACCCTTCAGCATCGTACATGACTTTTCCGGCATAATGATGGATTCCAAATCCCATGCGATTGATCTTGTTCTCAAAGAGGCACGGGGATTTTTTGTTTGCTGCAATTGCCTTTTGGACAAAGGCCATATCTGCTCCTTTAGGACGTACACATTCTTCATTGAGCATGGCAAGGAGACCCGTCTTTCCTTCAATGAGATCAAGGACGTCCGTGTTGTCATCATACTTGATCTCATCAAGAGGAATGCCCTCTCTTTCATACTCTTCTTGTACAGAACGAAAGATATCTTCTGTGAACTTTTGCTGCAACTTCTCATTACAGTAGTTGATGCAAAGCTGTTCAAATCTGTTGCGAACAAAGGACTCAAATCCAAATATGTCAAGGAGACCAATAATACCAAAGTCTGACATTGTTCCTGACTTGTAATTAATTTCAGCAGCCGTTGCATCGTTGATGCATCGGACGAGCCACAAGAAAGCACGACCATAGATCTCCTTGGCAAAGGACTCGGTTGCCTCCAAGGCTTTGGCTGGATTCAATGGAACTTTGTAAGTTTCATTTCTGGTCTTCATCGTACGCTCAGTAAGAGCAACCTCCATGCTGGCTTCTGGAACACACATCAGTTCACACAGATCTGAGAACTCCCGTTGAGAAGCAATAACCGAGTGATCATCATCCTTAGAGTCAGGAACAAAAGTGATGTTTCCAAGCTGCATGACAATTATTATAGCCTGCATCAAAGTCATCAAACGATCTCCAGAGACTCCAATTTCTTCAAGAACTCGGACAGTGTTGGCGAAGTGATCCGCATCCTTCATACCTTCAATGGTATCGGTGTCTGTCTTTCCAACAAATCGGAAAGACTCATTTGTGGTTCCGGCCAGCTTGTTCCAGTACTTGCTCTTGTCCTTGGCGGCAACAATTTGGTAGAAGATGTGAAAGGTTCGCTCAGCTGCCTCGTGACTGACAACACGGTTCTTCTCCAGCAAGTATGCCTCACACTTTGAACCAGCCAAAACACATGTTGCCTTTTCACGAGAACGGAATTCTTGTTGACCTTTATCACCCTTGTCAAACTGAAGTTGGATATACTTTCCAAAACGACTGGAATTGTCATTCCTGACAGTCTTGGCGTTACCAAAAGCCTCAAGGAGAGGGTTGGATTCCAAAACGCGTTGGACCACTGGCGACATTTCACTAGAGCTAGATCGTGGTCCTTGTTGACAACTGGCAATGTGATTCATGCAGATCTTCACAGTCTCAGTCTTTCCAGCTCCAGATTCACCTGAAACAAGGATAGATTGGTCGCCACCATCGAATGCGAGGCCCTTGTAGGACAAGGCCGACGTCTCATAAACATGGGGTTCCATCTGGCTTCGCGGATCTCCTTCAGTGTTCTCCCAAACGAGGATACGGGCATAGCGGCTTCGAACTTTCTCAGTGTAAATTTCCTTGAACCACTGGAAAGGATTCACCGCAATGATAATATCACCTGTGCGGGTGTATGGCTTTCCGTTGCCATGACGGTCCTTCAAGTTGTAGAGGATACCAGCCTGATATTATAGATGATGAAGATGTGAGTCACACGACAGATAAAGACAATTATAGTGAAAGTCATTGAATGGCACGAACCTCATGCAAGAATGGCAAGTTCACCATGTCAGGGAAGGATTTCAAGTCACCACTGGCATTGACATTTTGCATAGGGAGGACACCCTTATTGTAATCGCTCAGTGGTACCTCATCCTCTTCCCATCCTTTCGCAGTCTTCCCACCATCACAAACAATAGATTGCTCATCCTTGTACTGCGGCACCTTCACTTGGGCGTGTGTATTGTTGTTTCCCTCCTTGATGGCTGGTAGCCAAGCAAATTCAGGGTCACGAATGAAACAATATTGCGTCTTTCTTTCTGCCATCGTAAGTTTTTATTCTGTCAGAGTCCGAGGATGATAACAATAAAAGTGGAAAGATAGATGAGTTCGCTATCGCAAACGCTGAGATGGAGCGAGATCGATACAATGTAATGCCAACAACGAGTAACTCGTCTCTCATTCGCAGTTACTGTCGTGGCCGTTACTACATTTATCTGTAAGAACCCATTCCAACCGTCTGCTTACCTTTGTTTTTGTCGAGAACCGTATTCTTCCAACCGGCAGCAAGATATTTTATGTTTTCCGAGTTTTCCGACAAATCGATAGACACTATCGAACTCGTGACGCAAACTATGGTCTTGGCAGGACCTTCAGGTCATCGAAACGGCCAGTGACCCTGACATGATGACTGAAGACCGGAGGTAGTTCGTCGTACTCGTTGAACAGAACTTCCATCACAGGTTTTGTTCGCCAACTCGGAGTACGGTAGTATACCGTACTCTCTACGACGTACTTTACCGTACGGTACTCGGTAGAGCTACCGGTAGCGGTAACGCACCTACATATGGTACCAGGTACATCACTACGAAGCAGGTAGTCTACTATAATTTGTATTAGTACACATATGACATACAATACCGTTTACAGTTAATTGGATTTCCCAAATACCGATAGTAGCTATCCGCATAGGTAAAATACGTACTACATAGGACGTCGTCTGTGCGGCAAAGTTCGTTTGTGCACACGTACTCCCGAGTAGTACCTACGACAGTACAGTACCGGGGTACTTTAGTATGGTAGAGCGTGTGTGAAAAATACCTCTGTATCATACAAAATAATACCAGTACGATTTTAGAACACAATACACGCACTGTCGTACGTTAGTATGTATCTTGAAAGCCAAAAACATCAAACATGCAAGAAGCAATTTTTAGGCCAGTCTCATTTCTTTACAAGAGCGGCGGCCCACCGATAAATAAAACACATCATCGTCATGTAATAGTATCTCTTTCATTCTCCTTTGTTTTTCCTCCGTTTTCTTCTCACCACGACGTATTGCATCAAAATTTCAGCACCGGGTTAGCAGCAATCACCAGACACATATTATACTCAGATCAGAAGAGGCAAAGAGAGAATGATGAATTTGATCCTTGCGTTGCTCACCATCTTCTTGGGAGCAGCCCACGCACGACGAAGAAGTGGTGGTGACAGTGATTCCATCGACTTCAAGCTCTCCAAAAAGAATAGCGGTATAGAGTTCCACCGGAGCTTGAATGCGCACATAGTATCACTTTCTGGGGATGCAAGCACAAGCGAAGACCGGTATTATTTCAAAAACACCGGGAAAGGGAGTAGTCCTTCTATGCCAGACAACGAAGACGCGCCAATAGCCGCACCGTACCAAGAACCGTTGCCAATATATAGATCTTCTTCAGGCAAAGGTCAAAAAGAGGGGAAGGGAAGCAAAAGCAACAAGAGCAGCAAAGAGGACAGCAAATCCAACAAAAGTGACAGAAATGGTGATAAAGTTGGAGGCGGAGGGAAACCTTCGCCCAAACCTACACCAGCGCATAAACCTGTACTAGCGCCAACTCCCTCTTCTCCAACCCCACACTCGTCTGGTTCAGGGTCTAGCGACGATATACGTAAGTTGATTGGAATATGTATCCACAGCTTTGAGCTTTTGAATGTTTTGCTTACATATCTCTTTTAATTCTACTGACAGCCGATCGACCTCCTGCCGAGATTCCTCCATCAAGTGTGATTATGCCAGCTTTGAATCCAACTCCAAGTCCAGCAAGTGTAGGAACTACAATACCGGTCGCACTAAATATTTACGCCATTGACTATCTTTTCTCTCAGTCGGCGCCCATGCCTGTGCGGGACGACTTCTTGGCCTTGGAAGGTGTGACTGCCGACTACTTTGAACAGTATATGAGGAATGCCTATAAGGATTCCTCTCAATCGACACTGCTCGAATTTCAGACATTCTTGGTGACTTCCATCTTGACGTAAGTCCCCGAATGGCAACATTTAGCTGGTAGAAAGATTTGGTGTGCTCACTTGCTTTCTCTTGTTACCGTCGCCACGTCTAAAGGCCCGGAGATCCGGTTCAAGTACAATGGGAATCAACAGCGGTCTTTACGTCAGACTCCATCGTCGTTCCTACTCCCCAGTTTCTCAATGGTGTTTTGGAAGAATCATTGGATGATCCTCAGGACTACATAAACTCTTTGTCTGAACTTACTTCCACCAATCCATTTTCAACAACAACGGATGTAATGTTTGGAACGCCATTGGATCCAGCGTCTTCATCTACTACGACCACAAATCGGAATTCGAATGCCAATGTGGGTGGGATTATTGGGGCTGTGGCCGGCCTTTCGGTGGTACTTGCAACTTTTGCATTGTACCGCAACAGGAAGTTGGGTGATGAAAACTCGGGGATCTCCCGCAAGTATGGTAAAGGCGACAACACAGTTGCGGGTGACACCTTCATGGGCGATACCCTCGCAAGTAGTGGTGAGGAAGATGGTATTAGCACCGAAAGCAGTGCAAAGTCCAGCATGTTCTGGAAATCTCATAACAACAGCAACAGTACCACCCCAACAAGGACAGCCATCGAAGACTTCGACGCGTTTGTTTCCTGCGAGGATGACCTAGTTTCCATGACGGATGTTTTGAGTGAGGCCCTGGCGTCAATTGATACCAATGAGGCCGATCGGCTCAGCCAAGCTGACGCTCAGCCTCTGAACTCTACGTTACGGAGACTCAAAGAAGATCTTGATAGTATGAGATCGAAGCTAGATGACGGTGCAAACATCGGAGAACTTAGACCTGCTCGTCGACCAAAGAGTGTCGCCGAAATCGAACGACTCTTGACTGAGGGTAACGGGAAAAAGATATAGCTAACCAGATGGATGTTACGGGGACGAGCTTTTGAGCGAAGGGTGTTTGCATAAATTGTAATTATCACATCTACGACTAAAGTAGTAGGTTGAAGATCTTGATGTTCTCTCTGCAATGCTGCAGCCACTACTATTAGTTAAAGAATTTTTAATTTATACTACTACTTCAGTACTACGTAGTAGATAACGAATTATTGTCATGGTCACATTCCCCCTCTCGACCCCTCCGACTAGATCGAGTCACATCAATCGGTAAAAACGTGGCCTGTCACATGCTGAGAAGACTGTGAGAATCTATGGCTGTATGATACCGGAAACATGTTTAGATCTTGCTTCGTGATCTTGACCGCCAAAGATTTGACTGAACGCCTCACAAATTAGATGAAGTTGCCTGAAAAAGTGTCTGCAAGAACCCTTTGTAAAAGCGTGACTTGCACATAAGCCGAATGACCAAAAAATGAGTTGGCGTGAGATCGCGGGAAATGTGAGGAGATAGATATTCCAAAATCGCGACCAAAATTTCGGTCATGAAATCGATCCAACGCTCGTCTGAAGGACTCGAGTCCTTCGACGAGTCCTTGGACGATCACTCCTTCACATTTTGGTGGGCTTCAAATAGATTGTTGTCGACTTTTGTTTGGGAATAATCACATAATTTCTTTTGCTGTCTCAAAGCATATCATTGGCATTCAAAGAATCGTACAAACTTAGAAGAAATCCACATAGAAATACTTTTGAAAAGCTCCTACAAGGATGGTAACCATGAAGAAGAATACTTTGTCCCTACTACTGGCCGTTTTCATTATGTGCGGAGTGTCTATAGCAGAACGAGGGCACTCTGCTATGGCACAGCGTGGTCTTGCTGTAGGCCCCAGACCTACCAATGCTCCCGCTACTTCTCCCACACACAAACCAACTCACGAAGAAATGCCGACTACTGGCGATGACGATAGTGAAACTGGAAAGGGAAAAGGACGACCACATCCCAACGGAGATGACGACGACGATTCTGGAAAAGGAAAGGGTCGACCGACACCAGAGGGCGATGACGACGATTCCGGAAAAGGTGAAATGATTCCTGATGATGACGCCTTCTCGTATCCTCTTGGAAAAGGAAAAGGAGCCAGACCACCCAAAAGCAAGAAAAGCGCAAAGAGTAGCAAGAGTGGCAAGGCTGGAAAGAGCGACAAGACAGGTACGTCTTACGGATAAAGGTTTGATCTTAGCATCTTCCTTCTTTCCTTCTTTCTCTCACATTATTTGATATGCGTGTGATCGATCGCTCTCTCGTTACCTGCAGCTGGAAAGCCATCCAAGCCATCCATGCCAACTCCTAGCGAACCAAGCAGCCCAGTTGCACCTACACCTACCACCCCATCTCCTACCTCGGAAAATTCGATTGCTGTCAGGGCTGCTCCTTTTGCACTCACCTATGCTCCTTCCAGCAACGTACCATCTACAGTTGACTACGCACAATTGGCCGAAGTTACTCGCCTGTACATGGAAGAATTCATGGTTACCGAATTTGAAGCAACATCCCTCACTAATTTGGATGACTTTTTGACCTTCATGACCAGGAATGAATTTGAGTCAGGACAGCCTGCCCTTGCCGAATACACATCAACTGGTCTGTTCAACCCATCTTCGATCTTCCTCCCTACTGTGAGGGAGCTCAACCAACTCATCTCGGAAGCCTTCAACAGTAATAACTTGCCAGAATACTTGAAACGAGTACAAAGTCTGCCAAGATCCAATCCATTCAGTGACACGGACGAGATTGTATTTTCAGAGGTATCAAGTTCATCAACTAGATCAACAGATACAACTGGCTCTTTCATGCGAGCCGGGGTCGCTGCTGCTGCTGCCGGAGTCGTTGTCCTTGCAGCTGGCTTGGCAATAATGAGAAGTCGGGTACAAGGAGACGTCGACGAGGACCAAACAATCTCTCCTGCGAAAAAGATGTCAGGAGATGCCACTATTGCCGGAGAGACTTGCAACATGTCAGTAGATACGTCTTCTGTGGCTCATTCATGGAAGACACCTATGGGGTTCCAAAACAACACCCAAGAAGATGAGAGCGAATTCGAAGACGAACCTCTAAACAGTGACGACGAAGACTCATCAATGAAATCAAGACAGGCTACTACTCTACGAATGACATCATAGGCTTCCAGTATGGCTTGAGCATGTTTCCTTCAGTTGGCATTTATATTTTCGTGTTTTCAGTGCATGCTCTTACAATGATAGAGAGTTGGTGATTATAGCTTGAAGTTGATCATAACAATATAATATATACTACTGTAATTATGTTACTATGTAGGTTCATTAGTCGGCTTGTTCAGAAACGAACAAATACCACTGGTTAGTTGTTGTCGTACTAATTGTAAATACCGTTAATGTACTCGTCGTGCGACGTGATACTCTTTTGTGATTTTTGTTTTCCTCTGCCTGCATTCTTTCTACCTCGTTCGTAGTATATTTTCAAGTGGTTCATACCGAAGTTAGAAGTACTCAAAATTGTTCTCTACTAAGTCGTACTGCGAGTAGCAATGATAAAGCGCCATCCAATCGCCTCGACTGAAAGTTGGTGAAGGAGTCAGTGCTAACCGTAACGACAATGTCTAGAGTGACCCTATAGAACGGAAGTTTTTTCGAAGGAAATCGAGTGCAGATTGACGACGATGAGGGGCCTATGATTGACGATGATCATCCGATGAGTGGTATCGGTAATCGGTACGACAGTAGTGAACAAGTTGAATGGAAGAAAGCGAAGACGAGGGTTCCAGCGAAAGCGAGGAATCTAGTCGCACCACCGGAGACTCGGAAGACGAGTCAGGACGAAAGTGGCGACGAAGATTATTCTGACGATGATTCTGAAAGCGACGAAGATGGTAGTTGAGATGACGACGATTCCATTCTCGAAGATCCAAAGAGTCGGCTGATTCCGAGGAAAATCGAATCGATTTGGATTACGGCGATGACGGCCTTGCTGGAGATGACGAGTTTGAGGGCGACTGGTGCATGCAGAACCTCAAGAACACGCTTTTATTGAGGAGGGTCGGACTCAAGGCGGGCCTGGTTGGTTTGGAGATGTATGATACTTGGATGGAGGACCGTATGATAGAATGATAGACTGTGGGCGGGCATGGGGCATACGGCATACGGCGTACCTGGTACGACTTACCGGTACATTTACACTGTACCTGGTACACTGTTTGGTATTTAGGTACCGGTACCGGTAGTACACTGTCATCATACTCCGGAGTAGGATTCTTCACTGTCGAAATCATCAGCTGATCGCGCGAATGAAGGAATCAATCGAATCAATCGCGCGCATAGAAACATTCACTTGGCCTCTCACATTTGAACATACCTCGCTCTCCACAACCAACGGCACCCACTTCGCCAGCGATTCAAACAAAACAATCACCATGACTGCACCAGCAACAAGTTTTTGGCGTATCGCCGGCATGACTTATCTTCAGGTAAGAAAAGATTGTTGAAGATCAAATGAAAGGGTTTCCGATGGAAAGAAAGTTTAAACGACAAAAGCAGGAAAGCATGTTCGACATGTTCATTTTGCAATTCGCAGATGTGTGAGAGGCCGCCTCTTCCGACTTGATCGACTAAATTCCAGGTTTTCTGAGCGGATGATCATCACCCTTTGGTTTCTGTTGACCGCTTTCTGTTATGTCGTACTCGGCCTCGATTCTCACAATCTGCTCCCTTCCTGCTTCATTAGTATGCCAACCGGGCAGCTGGATCTGTCAGAGCGGGGTTGAAGGAACCTCTCAAGTCAAAGCTGGCGGCACAAGGTCAATTCAGCTACAAGGTTTCCTCCTGGACAAATGGCGAACAATCACCTAAGATTGAGATCGACACTTTGGACAAGGCTGGGAAGGCTGTATAAGATGCATCAGGATCTAGAAATAAGTTTACTAGCCAGTTGAGAATTACTCTTTTCATACATGCATGTTCATAATAATAATATCTGTTTCTTCCAACTACTAATATAAAATTATCTTCATAGGGATGGCGAATGTCCCCGACATAAGTTAAATTCTCTGAGTCCAACCGATGGAGGGGATGGTGTAGAACTCTTGTAGGTGGCGTGGAACGAAAGCACCTTTCTTGTCCATGCCTCGGTCAAGGCAGACGACGAGCTCGATCGCACATTTTACGTTGGTGACCAGGCTACTTCCGAAATCGACGGCCGCTCGACGAATCAAGTATCCCGAAGTAATCTCGTCCTTTCGTCCTGTCCCGTCGCTGACATTGATGACTAAATCGATATTGCCTTGCTTGATTTCGTGGACAGCAGTGCCAGGATAATCATCATCTTCATTGGTGGATTTTTGCACTACAATTAGGTCGATGTTGTGATGCTGCTTGTAATACTGTGCGGTTCCAGGTGTTCCGTAGAGCTTGTACTTGTTAAGCTTGACCAAAGTCAAAACTGATTCCGCAAACTCAAATCGTTTCTGTTCAGTAGCAATTGACAAGAGGATGGTGTGTTTATTGGTTGGAAGCTTGAAGTTGGTAGACAACAAGGCTTGCATGAATGCTTGATTCTGGTCTTCCCCAAAGCAAGCGACTTCTCCAGTGGAGGCCATCTCAACACCCAGTGAAGGATCCGCTCCTCGAAGCCGAGTAAAAGAGAACATTGGAGCCTTCACACATACATAGTCAATGTCCAACAAGGAGAATCGAAAAGGTTCCACCTCCATTCCAGCCATGACTTGCGTTGCAAGAGAAATGAAGTTGTGATTGAAAGTTTTGCTCACAAATGGGAATGTTCGGCTGGCACGCAAGTTGCACTCGATAACTTGAACTTGGTTTCCTTTTGCCATAAATTGAATGTTGAAAGGTCCCGTAATTCGCAAGGCTTTAGCGATGGACGAAGCGTAACGCTTGACGTGTTTGATGGTCTTCACATAGAGCTTTTGAGCGGGAAGGACGACAGTTGCATCTCCACTGTGTACACCAGCATTTTCCAAATGCTCACCAATAGCATAATTGAGAATCTCTCCTCCATTTGCGACGCCATCAAACTCAATCTCTTTTGCATCTTCAATGAACTTGGTTACCACAACGGGCTTGTCGCCGGAAACATCTGCAGCTAAGTCCAGAAAGTTTCTCAGCTCCGTTTCTGTGGAAGCGACTCGCATGGCTGCACCAGACAAGACAAAGCTTGGACGGACAAGAACAGGAAATCCAACCTTGTTGGAAAATTCGATGGCTTCATCCTTCGACTTTAAAACCGACCACTCGGGCTGACCAATGCTTAAGTTGTCCAACATTTTGGAGAACTGGAAACGATCTTCTGCCCGTTCGATGTCAGATGGATCAGTACCGAGAATATTCGCACCGCTGTCCCTAAGAGGACCAGCGAGGTTATTGGGGATCTGCCCACCCACAGAAACCACGACACCCACAGGCAGCTCACGTTCGTAAATGTCCATCACACGTTCCAAACTGAGCTCTTCGAAGTACAGGCGGTCTGACTCATCATAGTCGGTACTGACCGTTTCTGGGTTGTAGTTGATTATGATGCTCTTGAATCCATCTCGACGAAGTTGGCGAATGCACGATACAGCGCACCAATCGAATTCAACACTGGATCCAATGCAATAGGCTCCACAACCGAGCACAATCACACCTCGATCTTTTGCAGAGACGAAGTTTCGAATATTCTGTTCTGTGGAGAGTGCTCGGGCTCTTCGTTCAAAAGTGGGAGAATCAAGGGCGGAAGCGCTTCTATTTAACACTCGAGATTTGTATCTTGGGATCAGGTCATTGTCGGTATGGTCGACGTGCACATCGTTTGCATCTCCAGAGTAAGTCATGTAGAGATAGTTTGTCTGCGCCGGAAACTCCGCGGCCAAGGTATCAATCTGCTTCACAACCGGGATGACACCGAACTTCTTTCGCATAGCCCTAACCTGGTGTTCCGATGCAAGAGACGGAGGCAAACCAACGTATCGAGCAATTTGCCTGTCACTGAAACCAGCCATTTTCAAATAGCGGAGTCGTTGCCTTGGATTCTCATCAACAAGCTTCTCAAGGCTACCAGCAACCTTGCATGCGTGTCTCATGTTAGCAATGTTTTGCAGCTTATTCAAGAACCATCTATCAATCTTTGTCAGTTCGAACACCTTGTCTACACCCCAGCCCTTTTCTAATGCCAACTGGACAGCAAACAAGCGTTCATCAGTCGGGACACGGAGCGCTTCCTCTAGATCCACATCACCTTCAAAGATGTTAGAGTCTTCTCCCTCTAGGCCATCCATGTTAGGGTTCACCATTCTGCAGGCCTTTTGCATGACCTCTTCAAATGACCGGCCAATCGCCATCACCTCACCAACACTGAGCATGGAAGATCCGAGTTGGTTGCTGACGCGATTGAACTTCTTCAGATCCCATCTAGGCATCTTCAGCACACAGTAATCAAGACTTGGTTCAAAGCACGCGGTAGTGGTCTTGGTGATGGAGTTCTGGATGGACACAAGATTCTTTCCCAGTGAAAGCTTAGTAGCAACATAAGCCAATGGGTATCCGGTAGCCTTGGATGCAAGAGCAGATGATCGAGACAGACGAGCATTGACCTCGATGATACAGTACCGCTCACTCTCTGGGTGGAGAGCGTACTGAATGTTGCATTCTCCAACAATCCCCAAATGTCGAACCACCTTGAGTGCTGTTCGACGAAGCATGAAATATTCCCTGTTGGTTAATGTTTGCGAAGGAGCGATAACGATGGAATCACCTGTGTGTATACCAAGTGGGTCAAAGTTTTCCATGTTACAAACGGTGATACAATTGTCGCTGCTGTCTCGAACAACTTCGTATTCCAATTCTTTCCAGCCTCGTAAATCCTGATCAATAAGAATTTGATTCGATGTTGTGAAAGCCTTGGCGGCCATTGCCTTGAGTTCGTCGTCATTCGACGCAAATCCAGATCCCAATCCACCTAACGCATAAGCCGCACGAATAAGGACAGGATAACCGATCTTGTTGGCGGCCTCGACCGCTTCGTCAATGCTGGTGGCACTGTATGACAGAGCAATAGTTTCTCCAATTTCTTTGAGCTTTTCGCTGAAGATTTCACGATCTTCGGTGGCTTCGATAACTGGAATTTGAGTCCCCAAGACTTCTACCTTTGCCTTTTGCAACTCTCCCCGGCGCCACAGTTCGACACCGACGTTCAGGGCAGTCTGACCTCCCATGCTGACAATGATACCATCTGGTTTTTCCTTATGAATTATGTCCATAACCACATCCGGATTGACTGGTAGGAAGTAGACGCGATCTGCACCGCGACCCGCTTCTTCCTTCTCTTGAGAAGTCTGAACTGTCGCAATGTTGGGATTGATCAAAATGACTTCAATACCTTCTTCCTTCAACGCTTTGATACATTGGCTCCCCGAATAATCGAATTCCCCGGCTTGACCGATGGATAGACCTCCACTTCCAACCAGCAAGACCTTCTTGTACGTTTTGCGTTCGTAGCTCAAGCCGTCCTGCAACACCAGTGGTTGCAATTCACCTCGGACATGTCCTACAAACTTTTCAAATAAAAAAGCAGTGTCAAATGGCCCTCCGCTTGCTTCAGGATGGAACTGAACGCTGAAAAATGGCTTGGTAGTGTGCACAATACCTTCATTTGTGTTGTCATTGGCATTGACAAAGAGTGGTTTCCACAATGGAGGCAGAGATTTGGTATCAACGGCGAAACCATGGTTTTGAGGAGTAATGTAACAACGACCAGTTCTCAAATCGACGCATGGCTGATTCATTCCACGATTACCATACTTGAGCTTGTAGGTGGAGGCACCGGCCGCAAGGGACAACAGTTGATTTCCGAGACAAATCCCGAAAATGGGTTTGGGTGGCTCAAGTTCGAGAGCGTGCCTAATGGACTCAATAGTCGCGGAACACATTGCAGGATCTCCTGGCCCGTTCGACAAGAACAATCCATCCCAATGGATATCTTGGGGATTCGCCTTGAGATCATAATCAAATGGCACAACCGTCAATTCGACCTTCTGAGTCTCGACCAAGTATCGAATGATGTTGTATTTCATACCGCAATCGTAGCCAATAATTTTGGGTGTGTTCCCTTTTCCGTAGACCATTACCTCTTTGGTGGAAACTTCGGCTACCAAGTTGCGCTTATTGGGATCTTCAAACATATCAGGAGAACCAACTTGTCCAAACTTATCATCTCCCCCCTCGGTTTCCTGTTTGCGACAAGTTGATGTGGTTTGTCAGCATTTTTACTTCAAAGTATGGCAACATCCAAACCATTATCCAGAACTCACCACTTCCAAACGTCCCAAAAGGGATCCGTGTTCACGCAATTTTTTTGTCAGTTCTCGCGTGTCGACACCGTACACGCCAGGGATGTTGTATTCCTTCAACCACGACGCCAACGATTTTTGGGCTGCCCAATGTGAGTGTTGCCACGAGTAACTCGACACCACCAAACCGGCAATATGAATCTCTCTAGATTCAAAATACTTGGGCAAACCCAACGCATCTTGAACGCTCTCGTCGGGCACGCCGTAGTTTCCAATCAATGGATAGGTCAACACCAAGATTTGTCCTCGATAACTTGGATCCGTCAAGGCTTCCGGATATCCGACCATGCCCGTGTTAAAGACGACTTCTCCCGACACACTAACAGGAGCACCAAAGGATCGCGCTTCGATCGGATTGGAGCCATCGGCCAAGAACAAATAGGCGGCGTCGCCCTGAAATATTGACGAAGGAGGAAGGTGTTTGTATGGTGTATGGGATATTGTCGTTTGATTTCGGTGGTAATTTGACAGTAGGAAATCGTTGAAAATATGAGGCAAGGGGTGAGAAAAATGATACAATGATCCCATCTCCCATGGCCTTCGAATAAGGACAAGATGCGAACGCCAGAGGACCAGCATCACTTACCTGCTTGTCCAAACAGTCCATTGGATTGGCAATGATGCTCATATTTCTTTCTTTTCTTTGTTGTTGGAGTGAAGAGTCTTTCAGTTTCGGGAAGTGATGTTGTAGTTTGTGACTTTTTTAATCTGGAGTAGTATAGATGGGCATCACTACTGGTTGTTCCTTTCTTGTAGCTCCACTTCCAGTTATGCTGTGTTGATGATGATGTCGTGTTTTCGAAAGTCGAATCGAATCAATACGTCGTACGGAGTACCGTATCTTACTGTAAACAAAATCAATCGGTTGATTGATGTGTTCGGATGGATGGTGATAATGCTATGGATGGTTAGTTCGCCGATGTGGATTTGTGTGAAAATTTGAATGGCGGGAAATTCATCACTCGTTTGATCGCGTTTTTCTTCGAGACAGTTTGTTTTGGATTGTTTCCTCTCTTTCATTCTCGTCTCGGAAATTGCAGAAATATTGGAAGATTCTACGACTTGTTATTGTATCTCCTTCAACTACTGTAGTAAGTATAGCCAAGTATCTCAGAAACAACAACAAGATCGTAGACTCTAGAGGTGCACGTAGATGATGAGCTAGGAGTCTACTGTTTACCGCAGCCAAACAAATTCCGCTTGTCTTCCGACGAATGGAGCCCAGGTCATTGGTGAAATGGGAATGCAATAACTGACTTTTGAATTCGTGACAAGTACAAAATGGCTACTACCTAATGCCCTTTTTGATCTCTCGTCATCAGTGCATCTTCAAATGGGTGACATAATGGTATGGTATGCCCAGCAATTGCTGCCCCTGTCGGCAGGAGCAGTCATGCCACAACAAACAACCGATTATCTATGGCACTGACCCAATGCAACAGTGCCCCAAGTGCCAACCTGGCGGTCACGTCAAAGGACATTATATTGTTGACACAACACCATGGCATATTCTGTACATTTAAAGTTGTAGCAAATGCTTTTTCCCAAGTGCGTAGAAGCATGGGATAGTAGGGATCCTGTCATAAATAGATTAGAGAACAACAGAGATGATGATGTCTCTAGATACCTCAATGTCCAACAAATTGACTTTTGCTGTGTTGGGTCGTGATTGTACTGTGGGGATTCAAGCCCCAGCAAACAGTGCAACTGATAGTCTCAGGATTTTGTGGAGCGGTTCCGGCATACTGCCAGTGTGAAAATCCACGCACCGTGTTTCTTGTCATCCTCCAGACAAAAACCGCGACAACGACGAATATTGTGCGGCATAGTAACCAAGCTCGGAACAGACTTCTGCACATTGGGGAGAGGTCTGCTGCCACGGCATACGGAGAGTTAGGTTCCAAGAGGTCCAGTAGCGCGCCTTGGTCTTTCGCTTGTTGCAAATCCGACTTTCGGTTCGTTTTTATCGTGATGAACGATAGGAAATTGTCACAGGGACGCGAATGACGTGGGCGGTTGTTCCGGGTTGGCTGTCGAAAGACAATCGTAAAAGAATTGTTGCTGAGGCATCCACAAGTAAACGTTATTGTTGCTCTCTTGGGACCAACGTTTCGAAATGTGTGTAAGAGTTGACGAGACAGAAGATCTGCAAACAAAGAATGGCCTAGATACCAATCCTGTGACATTGATGCGACGAAGGCAATTGGCGGCCCGAAACAAACCCATTTCTGTATATAGGATCGCTGAAAAAGTCCTGCTCTTTAGTCAATCCTGGCAACTAGCTTAGGAATTCGATGGTGTGATCTTGCTGTTTTGTTGTTGACATCAAGCAGGCGGGAAAGAGCGATATTCGACAATGATGCGCACGCCTATGTCATAAAAAGGGAGAGAAAAGAAAGGGCGAGGTAGTGGCCGTGAATCGTCGTGTGGCAGGAACGCCACATAGTTGTTTAAATTTCCTCATACTAGGAAAATTCACGGTGATCAATGGGGAACTTTGATATTGATCAGGCTCAGGCAATCTGACCACTCAATTCACACACCCTGTCGCTGATTAAGGGAAAGACTGGTTGGATACAATGGGTCATCTCGATAACAACCACCATCCAATCTCACGAACAATGACAACGAGGGATAACGCATCGCTGCAATCATTTTCCTCGCAGCAATTATTAATAGCAGTAATCGACAAAGAGGAAAAGTAGGGAGATGACAGTGTTGATGAGAATGCAATCGAGAGGTTTGCGTGATGATTGACAGGAATCTCGAAAAAAAAAATAATCGCATTCGATTTTGACGTCCTATTTGAACCTAAAAGATATATATATTAGTTGAAGATAGGTCATTGTTGAGAGGCCCAGCCAATCCAAAGAACACCTCAATTGGAGACTCCAATACTGACGTAGACTCTATTTAATAAGCCCCGATGCCAAAATCAGCTCGTCTGCATGTCCACGTTAAGAGAAAGTAGTCACAAGGAATGAACAAAAGGATAGAAACCTGCCACGTATAAATATAAAAAAAAGATAATTATCCTCTCAACCATGACGACATAAGGAGGTAACATGGTGCGAATCATTCACAGTCAAATCATCATCAATAATCACATGACACGAGCGATGGACGATGTGGGAGAAAAGAAACATTGCTAGAAACGAATGCAGGTTGAACCCAGAAACGCCCGCTACAATGAGTATGAAACGGCCAAGGTCCAACCGAAAGACGCCGATGAGGTGGCTCGACAGAAGCTCTGCAGGACAGGGAGGACAACGAACCGTGTTGCTATCTGTACTTCTCGTCTCTTTGTGCGTCTCGGATGAAGCTGTTGCCTTTACTCCTCGGTCTGTTCAGAAGAACCCACGGATTTCGTTATATTCTAGCCTTTCTTGGAACAATCGGCAGCGATATTCCATACCGACGCTGGAATTGGACACTACCGTTGCTCACCCTGAAGAAGGGACCGACCCAAGAATGCAACTTCAATCTTCAAAACACAAACGAAGGTTACAAAATTCTTCCGCCACAACATGGAGACAATGGAAAAACCGATTGATTACCAAGGAAGATCCACTACACTCGCACAAAGCCACTGGAATGATGTTTATATTGTCCAGCCTTGGGTTAGTTTGGTACGGCCTTCACGACCTGTTTCTCCATGGTTGGACGGCTCCTGTAGCGTTCCATGGTGCACCATTTGTGGGTTTGCTGGGGACTCTCACTTTCAGCAGCGTTGCACAATCCTTTAGTTCGATCCATCTAGCTTGTCATCATCGCCAGGGACAGCCCGCCGTCCGCAATACCTTCCTATGCAATGCCGCCGTCGCCATCCTAGGTAGCGTCAGTGCACTCTGGAGCTCTCCCTGGTATCCGGACATTCTGAATGGCGCACCATCCAAAGCTTTTTACTTGATTCTAGATGGCATCGGCTTGCTTGGCATGGCCGACAACCTCTTGCACCTCAAAGCTTTGATTGGGAGTCGACAAGTCGCGTCTACTGACAAACTTCACGTTGATGGCATTGGTCGCGTGCGTTATTGGAAAGATGTTTTCGTGTACATGATGCCCATCTTGATTGGTGCACCTTTCTTTTTGGGCATTGGATGGCAATTCGGCATTCACCGTGATCGCAACTTTTATCTGAACTTGTTACAAGACGGAAGGTTTCCACATTTACAGACAGGAGCCGTCTATAGCATGGTCGTGGTAGCCATGGGGGCCAGTTACTCCTCGTTGGTTGTGACACTGCGCGACAAGAAACTGATCAGCAAGTCCACCGAGGGATTCGCATTGACCGTCGTTATGGCGAGCCTTATTGCCAGTTTGTGCCAAGCCCTGAGAGATCCTGGTGTCATCCCCGCTCTACTAGGGTTGTAAACAGATTAGAATTTTACGACAAACTAACTGTGAAAATGGATGCTCCGTTTTCCCTTCTCGAATACGACGTACCTTTTGCTTACTACTGGAGTAATACGTGCGATCGAAATATATAAAATACTTAATAGAGTATAACTGTAAAACAGATGAAGCGTGAAAAACGCCAAGACATACTGGCTCGCGCTGCCTCGTTTCCAGAATTTTCCCTTGAATCAAGAGAACAATCCATTGTCACGTTGACTGTGAACGTAGGTTGTGTGGTTGACTGTGAACAACTCAGAAGAATTTTTCCAGGTAACAGCCATCTCCGGAATTCATTGCTGTTCTAACAAGAGAGTTTTCTTCCCAGTACTTCTACACCCACGCTTCTTTCGTATGATAACTTACAAGCTTGGAGGATACCCACAGTTTGATTTGTTTGCTAAAAGTAAAGGGTTTCGCATTAGGATAGATAGCATTGCGATTCTCAGGTTACCTTAAATCTGAGCAGTGCTATCATGCATTCTGACGATAGTGAAGCCACGTTGAAGCTCTATTATTTCAATTTGCGGGCTCTTGGAGAAGTGATTCGTTTCATGCTGACGCATTCTCGCTTGGAATGGGAGGATTGCGTAGTGTCAATCGAAGAATGGGACAGCGGTTGTTTCGATAAGTCCTTTCTTCCTGAAGGGTATACTGGACAGAAGAGACTCCCGGTTCTCTCTATCACAACAGGTAACACCACCAGACTCATGCCGGAAAGCCATGATATTGCCAAATGGATTGCAAAGCAATGTGAGCCGTCATTACTGGGATCGACAACAGAGTGTCAAGCAAAAGCCGAGCGATTGTTTGACTTTTACAACAATAATTCATGTACAAGTATTGTGGATCCCGTATTGAATTACTTCAGTATCGATGACGCTACCTCGCGGCTACCAAAGGTGGTGGAAAGTCTTTCTGAGATGCTCTCCTTCTTGTCGCAGGAAATTCAGGACGGTCCCTATGTATGTGGGCGCGATCTCACCTATGCGGATTTCGCAATTTTCCATTTGTTGGACAATCTTTGCACGCTTTTGGGAGAAGACAACGTTTTGGAAACGGCAGCACCTGATGGAACGCTACGTGCATTTTACGACAAAATGTACCGCCTTCCGTCCATTTCTGGAAGGATGCTTGAACGTCCGCTCGCTGGGACTGGTGAAGTCGGCAGGGAAGGGTCGATCATATATACGTCCAAGGCTCCTTCAAGATTGGAATTTGTGCAGACTGTCTGGAAAGAAATATACCATAGTAAGATAGAGTAGTTGTCTAGGAGGATACCTGCGGACTTTTGATTTGTTGCTTTTTAACTTTGCTTCTGCTTAGTAATGCGCATACCCTTAATCGCCATTTCAGTGCTTGACCAATTGCATCGCCAAGATTAGAGTCAACACAGCGGCCGAATAGGCTTGCAATCGAAGGCTCCACGCAGACTGTTCTTGTAGTGCCAACATGTTGTTACTACTGGCATCCAGCGGGTGTCTTGGAGAATGGAATTGTTCATACAAACGCATTAGGTTGCGTTCCAACATGGCCACAGTGACCTTGCCGACCATGGGAATATAAACGACACCAGGAATTTTCAGCAATGATTCTTCGTCGACGTTTTTGAAGGATGCCACATTGACAACTGTCGTGTTCTTTTGAATCCATTCCGTAGGCAATCTGTAATTCTTGGTTGGGACACCGGTCACCACAATCGAAGACTGAATTACGCGTGGGGAAAGAAGGAACATCAGCTCAACCGAAAGCTCGCTTGCATACCCATCCAAATCCAATTTTTCGTCTTACCTTTCTCACGCACGATTCAGGTGTCTCATCGTGACAAGGGTGCAAGCGACCACCACGGAACAAATAAATACTGTTGATGTCGACAGAATAGACATCCGCGCCATCATTGGCCAGCATGGCAGCCAATGGTCGTCCGACAATTTCACTTCGGTTAATGACAGTGACAGTCTTGCCTTCCAACTTACGACCGACTGGTTTGCTGCTGTCGTAGCATCCAGGACAGGCTTCCAACAACTTGACAACACTTAAGGCCGTACAAGGCAATAGACATTTTTGATTGTTGCTCGGGTAGTCCACATATCGGACATTGCGATACAAGTTGGTTCTGTAAGTATGACACAATCCTTCGACATCACATTTAAAGCTTACGGTGTCTCGCAAGTAATCATCTTGCGACGATCCCGAAAAGGATTCTTCTTGTCCGAAAATGGGATAATACACAATGATTCCGTGCACACGGGGATCCTCGTTGGCATCAATCAAGGCCGCTTCCACGTCAATGGGCTCGTCCAAGGTCCGCAGCTCGTAGCGCAATCCATCCGCTCGACAGGCTTTCCCGGTCCATTCAGCATATTGCTTTGCGGCAGGATCATTGTTGGCCAACAACCCGACCAGAAGCGGTGGTTCTATATATTTTTTAATTTCATGAAAGGAGTGTAAGAATGTGAGTATCGTAGTTTGACGGCCATTTTTCATTTTTACCACAAATCGACACATTAACGCACCCAATCCAGCTTGTTTCATGGCTTCCACTTTGGCCTTAATTTCATTTCGAAATGGTTGGGCGACAAGACTGGCATCCAATTTGACTCCCTTGGTGGGATCAGCCACGATGACGGGCTTGGAGACGTCTGGTGATGACGAAGTTTTGTTGGACATCGTGATTATTTGCGGTTGATCCGTTTGTTTGGGAAAAGATTCAGAAGAAATGAGGAAAATCTATTACTACTCTCGTTTGGATATGTCGAATTTTGACTTGTACTTTCGACAAAGAAATAGCCGGCGACCCCAAGATGTTTTGTCGTTGTTTCCGATGTCATCTTCGTCTTGCAATCTTCAAAATCGTCGTGCAATTTCTTTGATGGGTGGCTTCGCCGCGATTTTGTGGTTGTCGTGGTGGCGCGAAGTTACAGCAAAATTGAGTCGGGTCACGAGAAGTACGCAATGCACAATCTTCATCCCGGTATTGCTGGTTGTTCACCACACTAGGGCTCGGGGTACGACAGCACTGTATTACTGTAATAGATGTGCTGTGAAAAATTGGTCTCTACTAGCCAGAAAACAAGTCGGAATTCATTGACAATGAGGCAAAAAAGGGCTAGCAACAACAAGGCTGCCCTGTCTGCCTAGCGGCCGATTAAACTTTATTGCCAAGGCACAAGGACAAAGAAAACATAAAGTGGACCATTCATGATAAAGCAAAATCCATTTTTGCTTATTTCACTATTTCACGATTATTCAATTTACAACTCATCTGTTGCAAAAAGTGGCTTTCTAGGTGGTTGCTTCAGCAGCTCGTCCAGACGACTCCTTCCTTTCTCGACATCATCATCCCCGTCATCGACGCTGGCTAGGAACATTTTCCTTCGTGGTTTTTGTTCTTCTTCCATTTGCTGTTTCACCGATACTTCGGTTATGGATTGCGCCTCCGGTGGATTGTTTTGTTCGACGAATAATTCGAATGATTCCTTTGAGGGTGTAGTATCCTTCGCTTCACCACCCTGATCAAACGGATCTTGATTTTTCTCTTCTTCTTCATCATCATCATGCTCCCCATTCACAAAGTTTTCATCGTCCCTTCCTTGCATGAACTTTTGCAATGTTATGATAATCGGATGATCTGTCGCAAATCGTTCTTCTGCTAAGTGCATGGCGCTTTGCCCGTTTTTAGTCTCCAAAAGAGGATCCGCTCCATGGTCTAATAACAGCTCTACGATTCGCAAGTGACCTGATCGAGTGGCAAAATGCAAAGCAGACCAGCCATTACGATCTTGCCGATTCATGTGTTCTACCGAGATGGAAATGTACCGTTTCAGAGCATCGTAATCGTTGGTGGCAGCTTTGACACGAAAGTCACGGGGAGAAAAGCGTGTGCTGGCCGCACCTTCTCGTTCAAATGCATTGGTGGGGTCAAAACCACTCTCACCCGCATCTGCAAAAGGACTGGCACTTGGATCTGCTTGAGTGTATGAGGGCAGATCGTCCAACTTTTCAGGAGAAGCTTCGGCTTCTTGCATCTTTTGCTTGAGTGACGCAATTATGTCATCAACATTGACTTGTTCGAGAGGGGCTTGGTTTACAGGGGGCACTTCTTCCTTGACCTTGGCTGGCTGGTGTAGATGTTCTTTCGAACCACTACTCTGACTGAAAAACTGATCATGCTCGCTTTCCATACCCCATGGATTGTCATGTTGTTCGCTTCGTTTCGTGCGTTTGTCTTCCTCCGCTTCCATACCCCACGGATTATCCAGCTCTGCGTCTTGTTTTAATGTGTCTACCTCTGATTGTATATCCCCAGGGTTGTCATTATCTATATCCTGTGCCTCCACTTTGTCGTCTTCTGCCTCGATACCCCATGGATTGTCGTCATGCACTAACGCGTCTTTGTGTTCCTCGATTGTAACGGCCTCGGCCGTGCTACTAGCCGTCCCAACTTTTTCCAGATTCTTAAGGTTCTGCAGCAGTTTTTGGAGCCGTTCCTTTTCTTCTCGTTCCCGTTCATCTTCGTTGTAAATATTGTTCCATTTTTGATGTGAGTTACGATGCTGATGACCGTCGTGATCGATATCATCATCATCATAGTCTGTACCAGGACCCTGGAAGGATGCTACCAATTCTTTCAGTGTGCGGGATGCAAATAAAATTCCACGATTCGCTTTCCCTAACAGCCGTCGAGGGAGGCTGTCTTTTTTGCCAATACACAACAAACAGGCGTGGGGTGATTTGGGAATGGTAAAAATGGTCATCAAGGTAAAACAAAAGATTCCCACTAACGTAAAAATCAAGGTCCAAGTGGCCCAGCTGGAACGTGACGTTCGGACGTTATGATCCTTGACACTTTGAGCCACTTGGCTGACATCATGCACGTTTTGTTCGGCCATAGTTTCGAGTTGGTTCAATGTTGTCTCGTTTTGTTGTTTGATACGACTTTGAATGCCCTGGGTGGCTTCCTTCATTTGTTTTGCCATGAGGGAAATAGCATGTTCCATTTGTTCTCGTTGTGCCTCTTGGAGTTCTTTCATACTGCTACTAGTCGTTGTGTTGTTGTTGTTGTTGTTGTTGTTGTTGTTGTTGCTTCTGGAGTTGCGGTTCTGCCGCTGGGCATCGGTATTCTCATCGTCCTCCTTTTCTTCCAGACGATGATCTATACCGTTGTTGTTGTTGTCGTCGTCAGTGTCATAATCATCATTAAATTCATGGTCATCGTCATCTCCTACATTCTGCGTATCCCCATTTGCTTCAGTATTAGTTGAGAAAAACAACCGTTCGATCAAGTCATCATCATCATCATCATCATCATTATTATTATTGTCATTCTTTTCTTCTCCAAACTGAGAGTACTTTTTTCGTTCGGCCCTTTCCTTTTCCATGGTAGCCACATCTCGGGCTCGGACGCATGCCGCATCAACTCGATGTGACAATTCTTGGTACTCTTGTCGATTTCGAATCCAGTCATTGTTGTGGCTGTTGGCAACCATTTGCCATTTGTCCTGTAAAAGTTGTGCCCGCAACAATATAGACTGCCACGATTGTTGTTCCTTTGTTTCTTGGACCATGTTTTCGTGACGCTCCATACAATACAGGAGACGTCGCAACTCTAGCAGACGTTTCTTGTGGAGGACCGTACTATCATCCTCATCCTCTTGGGAGTGATGGTTGGTAAATAACATAATGATGACAAGAACGAGACGTCGGTGTTTGTGTGTGGTCGTTTGTGACAGTAAATTCAAATGAAAAAGAATGGCTTAAGTTCCATTCCAGGGTGAAAAATGTATTGACTGTGAGATTTAGTGGCCGATGAGACAGTGAAGATTGCTGCAAGACCTCAGACGTATAATGGTCTCCATGACGATCAAGTGAAATATCTTCTCTCACTCTCCGCTGTGAGTGACTGTGATTTACTGTTTTATAAATAAAAGTAGTTGTTACTCCTGCCATGTTAACCACAGTATGAGGTATCATACTACCAGAAAGTATTACTTCGTACTCGGAGTAGGTAGTTAGTGAAGAACGCTATCCTTATTCTAGCTACTACGTAATAGGTACTGTGAGGTGCAGGTTTTACCGAGACATTCTGCATTCAGGATAGTCATCGATAGATATATAAGCCCCACTTCATTCTGTACGACAGGCAGTCGATTTTCGGTCAATTGCGTTGTGAAGCTATGTGCAAGAAGCCGCCGGTTGACAGTGAGAGTTTCATCTTTCCTCTTTGTCCGGCAAGGGACTACTGCTGTGGCCTGAAGTGGAGGACAGAATCCGAAACAATCCATTCCTGTTCAGTATCGCTGTTGATTAGTTGTTGACTAGAAATCAACAATCATCCAACAGAGAGAAGAAGAAGAGGCCCAATCCACACAGGACATCGTTTTTACGACGAGAAGGTGTTTGCCGTTTCAAAAAAAAAAAAAACGGAAGTGTTGTTGTGGGTGATCGATTGAAAAGCAGTTCCTTTCGTTAAAACGTGTCGTCATTTCACCTCAATAGTCGTTGATGCTTGAAGACATATTATTGTATCCCACACAAACAAAGGACATAATCAATTCTATCACAAAACCCCCCAACTGAATTTTCCATCCACTCACAACAATCATCATGTCCGAAACAATAGAAGTTAGGGCCGAATCTTCCGCCATGAGAGAATCTTGGACCTCCAAAGTGGCCAAGCGATTTGCTTCCACCCGGAGATTGAGTAGTGACGGGCCGGGAAATCGATCGAGAAGAAGCAGCAACGATAGTCGAGGATCCAGCGGAGGAGGCGGTGGATACCAATCCGAAGGGAACAACAGTTTTGGCACCCGAGGGAGTGGCAATGTTGTTGTTAGCCGGCCCCATAGCAGTGCTTCTTTGGGGAGCTTAGCGGACAGTGGTGGTGACGATTCTCAAAAGAACAAACGACGAGATCGTTGGTCCCGCCGAACCAGGCGGGAATCGGACCAACCCTTATCAAGAGCTCGGCAGATGCGAGAAAAGGTCAGGAACTCGATGGACAATGCGTATCTAGGTGGTAGTTCGCAATTAAAATCAACGTCTGATCACCAAACTTTCCAGCAATCAAAAAGCGGTGGCAGCAGTCCGATGAATCGTCAAGTTAACGTGAACGTGTTATCCCGATTCCTGACATCAACGTCTAAACACACCAAGCCCAACTTGCCAGAATCAAGTGGTGACTCGGGAGACACTTGCAACAAGTTGACAGACGAGGAACCAGACTTCAACAACGGAGCCGATTTGCAGGCTGTTGTGGGACACTTTACTCCGGGAGGCAGCAGTCGTGGCCTCACATCATCAATGTCCAAAAACGAAGGACAACGCTACCGTAGAAGATCCAATGAATCCGTGGAAAGTGTCGGCCCATCTGGTCCTAAATTTCTGGCTCCCATTTCTAAAGTGTCTACAACTGTATTGATGAGCTCCCGAAATCTACTAGCATCGGCGGTTCCGGTTGCTTTGCGACGAAATTCCTCGGATGGATCGGTGATTTCCATCCCATCAATCGGTGGCACACCTCGACGAAGTAGCAATGGTAGCGGAGCCATATCACCACGCCAATCCGTAGAAGAACTTTCATACGAAGCGAAACAAGCACGACTGCAAAAACTGGGCGAGGACATGGCAAAGTGTGGAGAATTGGACTTGGCGATTGACATTTGGAAAGAATCTCTGGAACTAGCACAAGAAAACAAAGACACCCTTGCGAATCGAACCGAAATCATGTGTGTGCTCATGGAGCTACATTTCCAAAACAGTATCGAAAAGAGGACGACAAACAACGAGCGCGACGAAGAAGTGCCGAAACGGCGAAGCACAATGAACAGTGTACATAGTATGACAACAGGCAGTTTTCACAGTGCCTTTTCCGATGACGAGCTTGGAATACAACCAAAAAATCGCAGTTCATACTATCACGAGAGGCAAGCGCAAAGATATGTTCATCGAATTAAGCCAGCAATGGTCAAATCATCTTGGATTCGATGTAGTCCGGGTTTACTGGATTTTTTGAGTGAAGCAGAGGCTTGGGAGCTTGCGTTGATTGTTGCCGAGAAACTCATCAATGATGCTCCTCCTGTGCCGTATGGCGAGCCACCTGTTGACCCGCAGCACTTGGCCACGCTACATTTTCAGGTGGCTTCCCAAAAACTGGAGAGCCACAAGCAAGGCGAAGCACTGCAACATTTGCAAGAAACTGTGAAGTGCTTGCAACAAGTACCAAGACCGAAACGCAACATGACGATGTACTCCCAAGTACTCCAACTGCTGGCGTCTGAATATCATCAACAAGGATCGTCGAGTCTGGCATTGGAGGCTTATGAAGAGCTATTGGACTGTACACCGACAGAGAATCAAGCAAACATTTGTTGCCAAATGGCAGAAATCTACATCAACGAAGGTCAATTAGATATGGCTCTGGAGAAACTTGAATCGGCCGCACTCAAAATGGACAATAAAGACCAAGGAAGCAGCGGTGTTATCCGACTTCAATTACTGCAAACCAAAGGCGATGTACTGTTTCGTCTCGGACGAATGGATGCGTCGATGCTGGTCTATCAACAAGCGTTACAAGAAGCCAAAAATCCAGCAGATCAAGCCAAGCTTCTGTATACTATGGGACGATTGTGCATCCGGTTACGAAGAACACGAGAAGCCATTTACTTCTTTTCTCGAGAGCTAGAAATTACAAAGCAAGAATTGGGTAGCAATCACCTTTCCGTTAGTCATATTTACCACGAACTGGCCAAACTTTATGACGAAGGTCTCGGTGAGCAAAAGATGGCGCTCATGAAGTACAACAAGGCGCTGCAAATCGAACTGGCCGTCCTCCAAGAGTGTCATTTTGGAGTGGCAACTTGTCAAAAGTGCAATCCCATTGCTCATCGAATGTGCGAAATGCATTCTAGTATGCACACACAAGTCACTAATCAGATTCGAGAAACGAAAAAAAGCCAGGGACGAATGCACTTTAAACTTGGAGACTTTGACAAAGCGGTGCGAACTAGTTTGTTCAACGAACAAGCACCGACTGGAATGGCCAAGAGGAACAGCCTGTCCAGTCGCATTCGCTAGGTTCTGTTGGACACTACAAGATACAATTTATAAATATCGTTTTTCGCTGCGATTGCCCGCATATTGGCTTCTACACTTCCGACTGCGAAGTCCTTATTTGCTACGACTAGTATAAGTTTCCGAGGGTAGTGTTACAAGATTTTTGTTTCAAGATTGAGCTAAATGATACTGTGAGTTTGAGTGGACAGCTGTTGAGAAAACGTAGAGGGCCAAATAAGTAGTACTACGTAGTAGTGTTTGGCACGCCTTACGAAGTCTTTACTTGAACGACGAATGTCGACTTCGTATCATAACACTGTAGTAGTACGTTGAACGTGGATGTTTCGGTTGTCCTTTGATATAAATTTTCGTTGGTCGGCGCGAGCAAGCCAAAAATTGGATGGATCATGATGCTTGATACACTCGTAGAATCTTCTACCTCATTCATCGGCATCAACGAAGGAAACCATCCAACAACATCGTCGTTTGGATGGGATTGCAAACTCAAGATGAAACTCATATGCAAGTATCACGCATTCAGTACGTTGTTTCCACTTGCAATATCAACAGTGGCGGTTGCCAAATTGCGATTCAATGAGAAAACAGGGATAGGCAAAGATGTTCCTGGCATCATCGACCGCCGTGATCTGAAGGACACAGATTGTCCCTGTGATGATCCATCATGGTGTCTTCCAATCCAGGTACCGCTGTATAGTCGCAAGGAAGTGTATGGGTTTTCGTTGAAGACGGACCACTGGATAGACTACGACTGGTCTGTTATTACCACCATGGCATGGTTTGGAAGTGTAGAACAGCTGCCACAAGATTTGATTTGCTACGCCACAAACACCAAGCTCGAGTCGTCTTCACTACCAGCATCCCGGAAAGTATACTGGTGAATACATCCACGACTCAAGAACAGCGCCAATGGGCCCAAGAGATAGTAGACCGAGTCAATGCCGCGGGAGCAGATGGGTTGAATATGGATTACGAAAATCCTGTCGACGCGAAGGATCTGCATAAGCAACAGGTCATCTCGTACATTACGACCGAAATTCAAATGCAATTAAAGAAGAGAAATCCTCACTCCTCCTTGGTATGGGACTTCGGTTGGAAACCCAACGTTGATGTACGCTTTTACGAATACGAACGCATGGCAGATATATGCGACTTTGTCTTCCTCATGGTATACGACACGCAAAGTCAAGTGTGGAATGGTCCACCATGTTTGGCTGATGCAAATTCTCCCGTATCAGCTGTGCGACAATCTTTGCTGTGGTATGGAGCTGGTACGAATACAAGTGAAAATGGCAGCTACAGTAACTCCAACACGTCAACATCGCCATCATCATTCAACATTCCCTACGAAAAGCTATTGCTCGGTCTACCATGGTACGGATATCGCTACCACTGCACGGAATTCGATTCCCAAACGCAACAATGCATCATACCCACTGTTCCATTTCGAGGGGCACCATGCAGCGATGCGGCTGGAAAACAAATGGATTATCCTTTTACAATGGCCGCTCTGAAACAAGGCAAGACCAAAGGAATCATCGACAATATCACTCTTTCCATGAAAGCTTTTGTCCACAATGACGCGGGAAATGTAACCGCTTACTTTTTCGACTCACCCGAAACCATTCAAGACAAGATTGAGGCTGCCTGGGAAATGACAGACGGTCGCCTTGGTGGAGTCGGGGTGTGGAATGCCGATGTTCCGGACTATTCTGATTCTGATCAAGGTAGAGCATTCTGGAATGCCATGAAAATTCCGCCGCCTTTGGCGGCAACTTTGAGTAGCAATGCGTCATAAGTGTGAAGTACTACTAGCTAGCTACTACAACGTAGTACTCCGTTTTACGAAGTACTACTGTATTAAGCAGGGCAGGCAGAAACGGTTGTCGACGGAAATCGAACTAACAGTAAAGCAGTCGACTTGTTCAAAGTATAAGTCATTTCAAATTCTTGTTGGTCCTAATCGTGAAATGACCTCACAAAAACGCTACCGGTAGAGATAGTTCTTCGTATTACGAAAAGTACGACGTATTTCATATCTCTACTCTCAGCTACAACTACTAAACATTAAGTACCGGTAGCTATGATAGAGTACTGTAGTGGAGCTACCCGCAATGAATGTCAGCCTGTTCACGTAATCGAACGTTCCAACATCTAACGCACAATCACCTCATTGCCCACGCAACTAACATTTAGTCTGCGGTGGTGAACAATATCAGCGCTAACCAGCTCTCGACAAATCAACGCACTATTCAATCATGGCGGAATTGATGTTCGGCCTCGGCCAGACCAAGTAAGTAAAGTGGACGACAGAGTAGTGCTTTCTGCGAATATTGCATTTTGATCCCAAACCGATCCCTCTCATTCTGACCCATCATCACTTGCATTTGAAGAAAGAAGAAAGAAACAGAAGCCAAGATCAAGCAATCCAAGGCTGTGGAATGGAACTATAAAGGCCGTATCGACCAGGATGGCATGATCTTGGAACGCAAAGAAAAAGCCAATCGCGAACAAAAATGGAAAGAAGAGCAGCGAACCACTCGCAAGAACTTGAAGGACGTAACACAAGGAGAAACTGGCGAGATGGCAATTCGTAAGGAACAACACACTCGTGAACAGAAGTGGAAGGAAACTGGTCGCAACCAAGTAAAATCAAATACGAACTTCGACATGGCTCGGAGTCTTTTTGGAGGTGGAGGTCCGGCCCCCCGCGCTGACAACGACGAGGAAGAAGCGCAAGTTGACAAAGTTTCCGAGAAGCTTGAGACCACGACCTTGGAGACTGAAGATGTGGAACCGCTCGAAGATGAAAATTCATACTACGAAGGGGGATCCCAAGATGAAGAGGAATACGAGGAGGAAGAAAAATAAATTGCCCAGCTGTGGGGAATGTCGGAGGTTGTGCCTTGTTGAACATGGTCAGAGCTTCAAAAGACACGACTGGCAAAGAAAAAATCGGCAACTATGCTTTAAAAATTTACAGTTTTATGACCCTCGAAAGTTTGAAGACAGCCAGTCGGTTGCACGACTTACAGTGTCCCTTGTTGTAGAAGAGCCACTAGTCGATCAAGACTTGATTTGGCCTCTCGAATGGCTTCTTTCGCCTGCGCCAAGTTGCTGCTGTCGTTCCGTGCATTTTCTGCATCCTCTTTTGAAAAGTTGTTCACAGAATCAAAATCGGCGATTCCAGCAGCATAGCTCAACGAAGATGCCTTGCTGTACGATTGCGAAAAATTCTCCAATTCTTTGCCAAAAAATTCAAGTCACGGGAAGAATACTTAGGAACCGCACTTCGCAAAGCGCACATCAAGCAGCTCCATGAACCTACCTGCTACATAGTCGTCCAAATCATCAGGATCAATAAAATCCAACCCCCTCTGGATTTCTTTTTCGATTCCTACCAGAGGGCCTGCACATTTTCAACAGATTTAGGATTGTGATAGTGCGATTGAGTGTCAAGTATTTGCCATTTCGCATCTCTTCCGTATTACAAACCCTACCTTTCCCAGTCACCCCCAAATAATCTCTCACGATCCGATTGGTCGTTTTACAACTTTCGACGGATACTGACTTGTCAAACAATGCAAATGTACTGGCTTTCTCCAACAGCATTTCCTTGTTTTTGCTTTCCAGTAGCTCTCGTGGAACGTCGGCATAAGTGCAATCAATTGTGGCCCTTTTGTAATTCGATAGTAGCGTGTCCAGTGTGTCTCGCGCTTCGATTAAATTGTCAAGTGGATTCGTTTTGACGGTAGCGGCTGTCTTAGCCTGCGATATCCGCGGCTGCATTGTTGTAACGAGGCAGACTGTCGAAGGTACTTGCAAGGACCGAATCATCCAATCTCGTCGGGACAGTCGGATGATGGAGGAGGTGGTGGAGTGCTTCTTAATATTATTTCTTTCGGTGACGTAGCAACAGACCTCGCAGCATAGAAAAAGACACAGAACAAGTTGAAACATCATGGTGGAATTAATGTCGATATTATTATCAACGTTGCTCTCGTTGGATCAAGGAGGCATTGTTGGAATGGTTTTTTTTTGTGGGATGAAGTGTTGGTAGTTGGCAATGTTGATTGATGTGAGACGAGATATCGACGTCAGGGGATTTGATTGTAGCAAAAGAAAGATTCTGAGACATCGGAATAGTGGTAATCTACTAATCGTACGACAAACGACAATACTCGGAGTATCTTGTACACGCTGTGAGTCGCCCGGCTCCATGACCGATATGACCCAAATTTACCCCTTGTCGTAAATAACGTCCCAAGTTACTATGTTACGTACTCTTCTACTACCGGTACGAGGGTACCGTACTCTGAGTACGAAGTTCTAGCTACCAGTAGCCACCGTTAATTACCGTACCTACCGTAGGTACTCCAGTACAATCGGTAATTATTTTGCAATTGTAGTACGAAGTACTACGGAGCATCACGCGGTGTCGTAATCATCATATCTCGCACCGATTTTCTGATGCAGCATCAATTTTCGACAGTTGGATAGCAAAACGATACACAGATATCCCAAGCTAGCCAGCTGTTGTTGTAGCTAGTTAGCCTACGGCTGAGGGGCTCGCAAAGCTCTAAGTCCTGTATCGACGAATAGACATGCCCACATAGGAAAGATTCATCCCGATTGATAAATACTTGTACTCCGTACTTGTTTGATACGCAGCTCTAAAGAAAGCAAGGTGTCGATTACATTTGCTCTTGATAATTAGGTTTAAAGTTTCGGGAATGAGACCAATACACAATAAGGGATGGCGTGGAAGAGTGTGCGATGAAAATGAAAGGGTGGTCTTATAATTGTATACAGAGAACAGGCGATGGATCGTATTGATACGATTGACTAGTGAGCCTTGCTGTACAATCGACATGAATCACCCTTGGTCCGTTTAACGACCACCAGGTGGTGGAGGAGCCTTAATTCCAGCCTTGCGGCTCAGTTCCCCAAGAATTTCACCATCTCGTCCAAAGTGGAACTCTTCCACAGCGGCAGCTTTGAGGTACTCCACCTGTGCTTCTGCATTTCGGCCAGCCTTGCGGAAAGTATCTCCCTTGATTTCGAAATTCAGGACATCGTAGATGGCATCCATAGCCTCATTGATGTCTTTGGCATTGTAAAGACCCTTTGCTTGGACTGTTAGGCGGAGACAATGGTCGACATTCTTGGTCTCGGTGTGGAATTTTCCAAACAGAGCCACGCGAATTCTCAAGGCTTTTCGGTACATGACCAAACTTTCATTGTACTTCTTCTCAGCATAGTAGGCTCGACCAATCTCATAGTAGCACTTGGAAGTATCGATATGGAACATACCGTAAATGGATTCACGGATTTGCAGTGCCTTTCGGAGTTCGATCTTGGCAGATTCAAAGTCATCTTTGTCCCAGGAGAGACTCTTCCCGACATTGAAGTGCTTGTCAGCAGCCTCGAGCTTCTTTTGTCTGTCAGCCATCTTGGAATTCCGTTGCAAGTTCGGTCAAAGGCAATGAGAGCGTTATGGCACAGAGGTATGTTTGCTTGCAAGTGTCTGTAGGTTATGGCAGAGAAACAACTGAACGAGAGGCGTGCCGAAAATACGGAGGGACGATCCAAAGATGTCCTTTCGAGAGATTGCAGATGGGTCACAACCACGAAGTCATTCGCTGCGGTCATCTGAAAAAATATTTGGGGAGGGGGGCCGGAAAAACTGCTCTTAAAAGGGGATCTTTACCAGCCCCCTCCGCTCTCTGGGGGTCGTAAACGACGGTAGTAGGTAATTAATCATAACGACGGTTGAACCAACCAGTACGATCCTATGATACTGTACACGGGGACTCGCGGACCATGGTATGATAGGACTACAGTAGTACGAATATTGTCGTATCATACGTAGGACGAGTACTACAGTATGCTTCTGGTTTCGGATTAGCGTTACGGGTTCCACGATCCACTCACTTTCGCTTGTGGCTGGTTGCCTTCAAACCTCCTGTGCAGTTTTCCAGCTGCTACATTTTTCTCTCTTTTAAACCCTGTGATTCGATAAAGGTTTTACGTCGTCAAAGTCTTTTGGGTTATTTCAACCTTCTCTTTAACGTGAAGCTTCTTGAGAACACAAAGGACGATCGAGGTAGTTTTCGAGTGCAGGAACCAACAGAAACACGGAGAAGGCATGTTGAAATTGTGTCATAGGTGCCGCTATCTTCAGGTTCTAACTACCGGTAGTGCAACTGCCTCTTGTGGGCCCTTGTGTAGAGATCCATACATGCAAATCACAAGAAGACGTGGATTCTATCTTTTGCCAACATGGATGAGACAAGCGAAAGTGACAATAATATGACTACGCCAGTGGCAGAAAGGACAATGTTGTTGCCATCCGGATCTCACGCAACAAACAATTGTGAAAATGCTGATGGTACAGATATCAGACTGACAACGACAACGACCATGATACCTGGCGCACCGGATGCGACGCCAGAAGCTACAGCCTCGGTTATCAATACCGCAGATATGACAACAAATAACAATAATAATGGTGAAACTGCCTGTATTTCTGTTCAGCATTCATCGTTGCAGGAAGAGGGTCCTCCTCCAGAAACTCCCAATTCCTCAATGCTACGAGAATGGAACCACTGCTCTGTTCCGAATGCTACTGCTGCCATGACACCTACTACCGCACACCATTTGATACCGCATGATCATCATAATGGCAATGGAAACGGCGAGTCGCCGATGCCGCCTGTAGCACCAGCTATTGTGTTGGCCAGAACACTAACACCTCAAAACGGTCACACTGCCGATTCTACCCCACAAGCCACTTCCCGAGGTCATAACCGCACCAGTTCGGGAAGCAACATTGTTAATTTATTGGGATCGACCGTGTCAGTTACAGCCTTGGGGAATTCGGTAGCTTCCAACGCCACGTACTCGTATCCTGTGGCCACCTTTGTGAGCAACTTCGTCCGGAATGTCAGCGAAATCCGCGACGAGATTCGAGGGCACATTTATGCCGCGGCGATTCCAGAACACTCCACTCATACAGACACTGCCGCGGCAGCTGCATTTGAAGGCAATACTAATAGTCATGACAACAATATGTCGAGACCTAGAAACTACCCTCCCTCCCATATAATTACTTCCACTCGCAGTGAACCGCCCATGTCAACCGCAACTACTCAACGGGATTTGGACGATATGATGATGGCCGTTACGGACGATCACAATGCCCAACAAGAATATGTCCTGATCGATGGAGATTTAGTAGCCATTCCCGTGGCAAGTCATCAACCACGAGGACGACTGTTTCATCGTCGCGGATTTCATCGACACCACTCCGATGATGATCTGACAGAGGAAAGAAATGGTAGATATCCGGCGGTAGCAGCAGCAGCTTCCGGTAGTGGTGGGGAGGAGGATATGACCAATGCCAGTCCCAATGATATTTCTCGAACGGAGGAGCAAGAAATGTTCTTTTTGGAACAACAAGATCGTTCCAGCTGCAAGTCTTCTCGAATGCGACGGGGGGTCAAGAAATTCAAGCGATGGAAGAAAAATCTCAAGAAAAAATTTGGTTTGCAGCGTAAAGATGATACAACAGGATCTATAGGAGCAAACGAACAACTTGTGCCGTCGGAACTCGGCACTACCGATGAAGAAAACAGTGCTCAATTCTCTGTGTTGACCTCGCCTCCAGCCTACCATCCGTCAATAGCCTCTCATCAATCGCAGCAAAGTGCCGGAATCGCTACTACCGCCTCGACAAGAAGTGGCATGTACATTCCAGACGATGACAACTCCACAATTGCTACAAATGCAGCACAGTCGGTTTCTGAAAATTCTAGTAGTCGTCTAACACCGGCATCTTCACCGGCACGACCGGCTGGCGCCAAGCATCGATTTCCACAGAAAAAGAAGAGAAAGAACCTAGTGGGATGGCTTCGAGATGCCTCAGATCGATCTAATCAATCCACATCCTCGTCGTCGTTGATCACTCATCCAACATCGGCAATGTCACTTTCAAGCGGACGCTCTGTTTGCGGGGCATCGCCGACCTCACTGCCAGCATCATCTTCGAATACGACGCCAATGAATCGAGATGCATCTGCGCAATCGTTTGGTGACAACTCTAGCATCGATTCCTCCAATCTAGCGGCCGGTTCGAATTTGACAGCACCTCCCATGGCGTCACGAGCTGCCATGCCCACTCTTCCCGAGACTTCCATGGAATTTCGGGACCAACAAACATCGACTATTTCAGCGACTCAGGCAGAGTTTACAGCTTTGTCACCCCTTCATGCACCGGCCACATTGTCCTGCGCACCTCCTCGAATGTATCATGATCAACTGGGGCATCCACCTGCAAACGAGGCTGGCGATGCAATAGAACCTCTCATGCTCGATCCTCACTCGTGGCACAGATCATCTAGTATTGCTGCAGAAGCAAGTTTTGTTGGAAATGCCGATTCTTGCTTTGTTGAAGCGGGGGTACTTCCCGATTCGGTTGCTGCAACGGAATATTACATTGAAGATCGATTAGATGATTACGATAAGTTTGACGATAAAAAGGCTACATATGATCCGTATTTGAGAAGTATGGTCCCTCGCGATGCCGATTTCAAGGTGGACAAGCAAGAAGCGCCCAGCGTGGATAATATGTTGCGAGAAGCGGGACGATTTGCGCAGGATTTGGAAGAGAGTACCCAGGACACTCCCATCGTACCGCGCATGAAAATGGGCCCCAAGGGCAAGTCAGACGGTGAATCAGTTCCACTGTCAATGGCTACTTCCAAGGACACCTTGGTGCATAATGATATTTTGAAATTGGTTTTGGTTGGAGCAAACGATGTTGACAAGAGCGGATTAGCACGAAAGCTTCGAAAATCCTCCAAGAAACAGAAGAAGCGTAACACCCTTGCCGTAGATGTGCATTCTTGGATGCCACCAAACTCGGATGACGTCAAGTTCACGGTATGGGATGTACAAGGTGCTACCGGCAGTAATGATGATCCATATGCTTCGAATTTCGGGGCACACCCAGGTACTCAATCGCTCTTCTTCTCCGACAGGTCTCTGTACCTGTTAGTATGGGATATGGCTGCAAGCAACCGCAAGACCTTTCGACGAATGAGTAGTCTAAGGAATAATGATGATTCTGACTGCGACTCGGACGACTCAGATGACGAAGATGAAGATCTCAATGAATACTTGACTGAAGAGGCCAATCGGCAAGCAGACCGTGCGCTCCAAACTGACATCGAGGATCGTGTCTTGTCGTGGCTCGACACTGTTGCAAGGCGCGGCGCACACTCTGCCGTATTGCCGATAGCGCTGGTACCATCTGACATGTCGCCAGCGGAGGCGAAACGAAGATGTGACGTCATGCAGGCTTTGATCATGGAACATACCGAACGCAAGTTTCCTGAAGGCTTGGTACCACCAAAGGTCCTATCTGGAGCGGAGACCGTGATATGTGTTTCTCTGTCAACCAACATGGGTCTTGACTACCTGGAAGAAATGATATTGGACATTGCTACAGATGCTAGCCACTCTGTCTTTGATCATGTCGGAACACCAGTACCGGTTGGGGCAGTGGAAGTGTTGGAAACCGTGCGCCGTCTGAAAGAAAACTCGAACAAACTGGTCTTAGTCGATCATTTGATGGCAGAGCTCCCGATTGGAGTCGATTTATCTGTGGAAGCGGTTATGCACTCGTTGTATTTTCTTGCAAGCATCGGGGAGGTGCTATACTTTGGGGGATCGGACGAAATGCTGAGCCATTACGTGATTTTGTCGCGAAAATGGCTTGTCAGTGCTCTGTCATGCATTCTCCGCAATGATCTGAAACGAGAATTGTCCGAGACCAGACGATTCATGAACATGCAATGCTTATATAGTGACCAGCAATTCCCTGAAAGCCACGTCACTCAAACTTTCTGCAACAATGCATCCAGTTGTCCTGTTGTTTCCTCGCAAGATACGCAGATGCTTTGGCAATCAATGAGTTTCATGCGAGAAGCTGCTGATCGTTCATCACAATTGAATGAAAATTCAACCACGGCATCGACAATGTTCAACTTCCTCGAGCGCCTTCTTGTGCACACGGGAGTTTTCCTTCCGTTGGACATTGATCGTTTCGCATCTACAGATAATGTTTACTTCGTTCCTTCCCTTCTTTCAAAAGCAAGCGCAAGTGACGTTTGGACGTACAAATCAAGTGATTCATGGATGACAACTCTTTGCCATTCGTGGTTATTTCGCGATGGCTCACCGGTCGGCCTTATTGAACATATCACTGTGGCACTATTGAGGGACTTGTATGAGTTTTCACATGTTGTGGCGTCGACAACAAACAGTGCGAACAACTCGAGTCATATGCCACCTGCACGTTCCCAAACATACCCCTTCGCACAGAACTCGCTGACTGAATTCCTAGACTCCCACGGCGAGGGTGAACCTATCGGGCAAATCAAGATCCATCATATTGTTTGCTGGAAGAACAGCGTCCTTATCAAGATTGGGAGAGTGTTTTCCGAGGGGAGCGATCTTCGCGAATCCTTTGTGGAAGTCTTTGTGGCGATTACAGACCAATCTTCTCCGCATGCAGTCGCTTCAGACGCTATGAGATCTAACATGCAACGATTGGTAGTAAGCGGGAAGGGACAAGTGGGTCATCATGGAAGAAAGCTCTGGAAAGGTGGATACAACATCGTCTTGGACTCAATAAAGGCAAGCGTGGCCGATTGTACCAATGTGGATCGTCAGGTTATTTGTCCCGAGTGTCTGGCCTATGCCCACCCAAGCAGTGCAAGTACCTGGAGCTGGGACAGTGTCCGCGCAGCATCTGATCCAATTGTACGATGTATGCGCGGTCATCGAGTAGACAGGAATCTTATTTGTGGCACCATTCCTGCTGTTTCAAAAGTGGACAGTGGCAAGGCTGGTGACGCGCATAAAAAACCGGTCACAAATCTGCTGCCCGCAGTTGTGGTTGTTGGCTTGTGGGACAACAAAGACAAGGTTATTCGAAATGTTGGCTCTGGATTTATAGTCGATAAGAAACTCGGTCTCATTGTTACGGCAGGGCATATTTTATTCAATATGGAAGAAGGAAGACAATTTGGCGAGCCATACTTTGGCCTTCACAGCGCCAGGGCGGTCATTGGGATTATTCCAGACGGTGGAAAGGAAGGCCACGCTGTGTTCCGTTACTTTGCTGAAATTGTTGCAGAGGACATCCACAACATGGACGCGTGTGTGCTGAAGATAACCTCTAAGTTGAAAGACGATGTGGACAACGACACGATGGTTGGCGATCAACCAGAAGAGATACTGGAGAATGTCCACAAGGAACCATTGCAAGCAATGAAGATGACCCGCCGCTTTGAGCTCGAAGAAACTGTGCGAGTCATGGGATTCAATCAAGGCGGGGAAGGACTTCTGGAAAAAGGGAAACACGTGAATCGTTCTGTGGATTTTGCTAAGGGTTATATTGTCAAACAATTCAAGATGACCGATGATCATTCTAGCAGCAGCGGCGACTCGTCGTCGACAGGGTGTGGTTTTCAACCTCGTGAAGAGATCGTCATTATGTGTCCCACCATTTCCGGACACTCTGGAGGCCCATGTGTGAACGATGAAGGAAAAGTGGTTGGCATCTTGTCAAGAGGCGATCCTGTAGATAGGCAACGATGTTACTTGGTACCTTCATCGGAGATAAAATCACTTGTCAACAAGGCGAAAATGCGAGGAGGGTTAAAGATTCCCTAGTTTGTTACATTGCAGACGAGCATTTACAAAATCTTGGTTTTCTATTTTTTACGAATAAGCGTGGAGTCCTTGACTTTATCAAATCTCTCGTAGAAGTCTGCCTTTGACCTGTGATTGTATTAGAAACGGCGGCGGAAACATGCTATCCTGATGGAGAGCCACCTGTTCAAAATTACCTCCCTGGCCTCGGAAGGGTGGTCAGAGTGACGAAAGAAAATATGTTATGAAGATTTCTTCAAGCTCGAATTGACCCATCCCAGGGAGAAACAGGTCGTGTAGCAGAGAGGCATTCCAATAAATTGATCGGATTCAAAGATGTCAGTTGCTGCAGCCATGATCTCTACAACCGTTCCTAAATGAAACCACGGGAATTGAAGGACAGATTTCCATACAGAATAAACAACAGAAAACGGAAAATAGAACACCAATTTTATCTACTAGCGCCGTTAGATTGTTGTTGTGTGTTTATTTTCCAGCCCGTTCTGCCAAAACTTTCTTGACAGCCTTTTGTTCTTCCAAAAGGAATGCTCTCATGATGCGATCCTTGACACACTTGCAACAGGCAGATCCTCCATAGGCACGTGAAACGGTACGTTCTCTCTTCTTCAACATGTGATATTTGGAGCTCTTGAAATGTTTGATTCCTTGCAGAGGGCACTTGCAATCACTGCATTTGGGTCCCTTAGTGGTCTTGTACAGTCGTTGTTGCTTTAGTTTTCCACCAGGAGTTCGCACAGGACGTGCCTTGTGCTGACTAGTGTTGTAGGAATGACGTCCTACTCGGGTCCAACGAGAATCTGGCATTTTTACGATCGGCGTGTCTTACGGAAAATAAAAAACAAAGGCTAAAACGATGAAAAGGGGCAGGACAGGAATGATGTGCGTGAGGAAGCAGGATGATCTCGGCAAATTCAGACTGTCGACATTTGATGCAGAAACAGTACATCCGAAAAGGATAGGATGTAATCGCTTGGAGTGTTTTCGTAAAAGGTTGCGTCTACTGCGATCATTTTCGGTGGCTTACCTGACTTTGTACTGCTACTAGAAGCAAGAACAGAAATACACAGTGGAAAGGAGGATGGTGATGATAGTCGAAAGGTGGGATAGTTGGTCCTGAAAGATACCCGGATTTACTTTTTTAGTAGAGAGGTAAAACAAGGTATGGTTAGTACCGAAATCGCGTTTAATTCTACGTGTGTGTCTGTCCTTCTCTCGTCACCTTCAAAACTCTTCCTCTCACTCACACACCGATGTGCCATCAAAATACTCATCGTTCTTTGGTTTGCTGTTGTACACTACTTTTGAACTTTTTACCAAACACAAGCAACCATGGCACGAAGTGGATACGCAAAGGGAGCCACCAGTGGCCACATCACCACTGAGAAGGAGAGAAAGCCAAAGATCTCCCGCAGAAAGGGGGTGAGTTTTGTTTGGAGGATGAACGTCGTTGTGATGGGGGTGGATTAAGGCCACGACCTACATCCAAGTCCAAGTTGGCAGTACAAAAGTTGCGATTTTGTAAATGCCTGTTGAACGTAAATTCTTACTCTGTCGTATTTCGTTCGTTTCATTTCTTGTCCATCAGGCTGCCACTAAGAGAACTTCAATGTGCAAAGAAATTGCCCGCGAAGTGGTTGGTTTGGCACCATACGAACGTCGTATTTTGGATATGATCAAGACTGGAGGATCTTCTGCCGATAAACGTGTTTACAAATTCGCTAAGAGACGATTGGGATCTCACAAGCGAGCGTTGGCAAAGCGAGAAGATATCAAGGAAGTCAACGCAAAGCAAAGAGCTCGCGCTGCCGGTGTATAAGAATGGACTGGAGGACATGAAGTATCGAGCAGAGGAAAGACTCTACGCAATAACCACACTAGTACAACATCTTATCTGAAATGAAAGTGTAGTCACTGCAATCTTATGGGCACACGTGATTGATGAATCAAATCATCTTCCTTCGTTTCTTTCATCACATAGAACTGCTGTACTACGTAGAAAATCTTCCAGTGCCAAGACTTCCGCAATTCTGATCTTTGTCTTGTTTAGGACGTGGATTCTCATTCAAGGAACGAGACTACAATCTTCTTGCAATCACTCAAGCGACGATTTTATTTACTGGGCCAATATCCAGATAATCTCGACTTGGATTGTGAAACGACAGCAGGAAGCCCCTAGGGAAAACGAAAGCACTAGCAAAGTGGCAGAATGGGATCCTACTCATATTCTTTGACGTTTACTACGACGTAGTCTCTATTGAGAATCTTGCCCCCCTGAGTGGATCACCTTGTCGTGGTAGGGGGGCTTAACCCAGGTTTGTCAGAGCCTGGGGAACTAAGAATCCACAGACGATCTATCAGTGCAACGGAAGAGATCGTCCCAGCGGTAGTACAAACTACTGCTGTCTTGTGCATGGCATCATGCAGAACCGGTGGCCGACCGGAAAGATTGTGTTTCTCTTATTTAGTCGGAAGGGGGCTAAGGGAGAGGAGGAAGAATGCTTAATGCACGATTCCTGATAAAGTTGTGATGGGCACTGACATTTCTGTGGAAGAAATGGCATCATAACTCAGCCGAGTGTCAAGTGCAGAGGGGCGGTACTACTCCGGTACTTCATTGGGAATATTACTGGTGCTTGGCATGGAAGGCTTCTTTTACACGTACAATCCACCCTATTGGGTTGCAACAGGTAGAAGATATCGACACACCCAACACAATTTATGTGGTTATTGCTGCCTTCCCAGCATTGCTTTTGGAAGACCACGCCAAATCTGACATTCACTGGTTTGGACTTTTCCTCGTCGTTGATGAGGTTTTTTGCCTTTCCAGTCCTGAGTGGTGGGCAACAGAGTCCTGAGTGGATGGAAAGCTTGTTGCAAAATTGCCCCGCCCTCTCTAGTAGGGGGCCAGGCGGGTGAGCTACTTCTCGATGCGGAACCTCAGCTGGATGTTAGTATAGCCTTAAAATAGAATTTTGTTACGATATTGAGAATCTTGTGTACGGCCAACCAAAAAACTTCGCCGAAAGACTATCACTCTTCTGAAAGAAAATTGCATCTCAATTGCTACTAGACCTTAATCGATGCTATGCATTCCATCGCCTCAAAGTCCCCGCCCTTGGAGGCGGCCTTCATCTTCAAAGAGAGATTTCGGTTCAACTCGAGCTTCTTGTTTAGCTGCACCTGTGCCATGGTAGTTCTCAAGTCGATGCCTACCTTCGTAAGCGTCGAGTTGGGCTCCAAGATCTCGGCAAGGACGTGTTCATCGGATGTGTGGATCAATTTTGACTGTTTATGCAATCTCACTTCTTCGACAGAGTTGTTCTTCGCAAGAGAACGGAAAAGTGCTGTAATCCCCTCCCCAGATATATCGTTCCCTTCTAGCATTATACTTTCCACCGTATTATTTGCCTCCAAAGCTTTCCCCAGCTCCGTGACAAAGGCATCGTCGATGCCTGAACTGTTGAGCCTAATGGTCCTGACATGTTTGTTGGTCGCAATCGACCTGGCAGCCTTCAACTTTTCTTCTCGAGTCAGTGTCAAGAAACGTTTCACTCCCGTCATATCCACCGTATCAATCGTCGGATCGTCTTGAGCGACATTATCAAAGAGTCTCTCAACTTTGTTGCGTTTGCGTTGTTGCCCAGTTGCTTTAAGATGGCGCAGGCGGGCTTGACGGATGAAATCAAGATTTCGAACCACAAACTTGCTGATTTGTTGCCGTTCCATTAAATTTCGGACAGTGATGCTCATGACGACGATACTGTAATTCACGCGCATGGCTCTTGCTAAAGCAAATTCTGCCTTGCTCTTCAACATAAGATGCTGATTCTCTAATCGTACAACTTGAAGGTACTTGAAGGTGTTTGGTGAAGCGATTAGAGCGGCAAGGGCGACAATGCCACCCACGTTGATAAAATTTGTCTCAAAGTTTACCATGTAGAGATTCGGAAGTAGGGAAGGGTTATCCAGACATCGATCAGCAAGAGCGATTAGAAAATCGTCACCACATCCAGTATTTGCCATATTGATCCCAGTAATCTCATTCGCGCATGGATGGCTTACAATTGCGTCGATGAATTTAGTGACAATCAAGTGTCTGTCGGGATCATGGATGGGAAATCTCTTGAATAGCTTCCACTGACCGTGGAAGTCAAACGTCAACGTATCCTCTTCTTTGTCCTCCTTGAAATGTTTGGCGATGAAGTCCGGTGTCAAAAAGGAACCATCAGAGTTAAAGCATGCAACCGATCCCTCCAGATTCTTTTTGAACGCTCCAAATAAAAACTCCTTTTTCTCGTCCTTCGACATACCGTCGCCATTGGTCCTTTTGGTGGACGGGACAAAGTCTTCCGAGGCCTCCTGAATTTGGGTCTTCAGTTTGCGCTTGTCAAAGAGAACCGAAAGTTCGTACAAGATGTTCCAGTCACTGTCGGTGACTTCCAACACGACCTGTTCTTCGTTTTGTTCATTCCACAGTTCTTCAGCTCGCTCCGCCTCGTAGCGAAGTACGTCCATGAGCTTTTTGTCGACGTCGAACCTTGGCAATTTTCTTTCTTTGTTATGGCTTATGATTTCTTGTAGCTTTGCTGCCGCCTCATCAGACTGAAAGTCAAGTTTCACATCTTGCAGGCTCTTGTTTTGTTGAAAGGCCTCCAACACAAAGTACTCGCTCGCGTTTGAAATAGGGGTTGTTTGATTTTCTAGATTAAGGACCTTGCATGTGCTGTTTGAAGTAGCAACTGTCTGGCAAAACTCTGCCAAGCCAGCATTTGTAAAGAGGTTTCTCGATAAATTAACCTCTTCGAGCACGAAATTTGATTCCATGCTATCAGCAAAGGCATAAAGAAAGTCATTCCCAAGTTCGACTCCACTGAATGTGAGAGATTTCAAGTGAAGATTAATACGAAGAGCTTGGATGAACTGATCCAGCAGTGTCGACGAAATAGTACCAAATGCTTCCGGAGTTACTTCAATTGAAATGATTCCGGGATCGTTGCGAATTGCCATTACCATTCTTCCTACTAGTTCGTTGTCTCGCATACTCAAACGACGTGTCGTTGGAAACCCACCAGCCTTGTCGATTCGCCTTACTAAAGCTTCTACTTCTGCTCTATGAGCTTGGTCTTGAATGACTTTCATGGCCGATTCAATGTAGGCCTGAGCCTTATCTTCCGTCAGTGATGTTCCATCAAAAAATCGTTTGGGTGGGGTAACTTTTGGCTTGGAATCCAGGTCTGGCGAGGCAATGTTCATCTTGAGAAATCCCTTCTTCAAGGTCCTTGGCGTAACAGCAATGTTCAGAGGTTTGTGCTTATTAACTGGAGTGGCAGCTTGTTCGAAAAATGCTTGCAAGGCTTTGCTCTTTGACTTGACGCTCTTCGTCTCGTTTTCCGCTGATGTCGGAGAGCCGTATTCTTCCTCCACTGCCGTCGTCAACTTTGCTCGCCGTTGACCAGCTGTGGGAGGTCGCATGGGAATTGGAAGAGGCGGAAAGATCCCTCCACTTGGAGATGGAAGCTTTGTCGTGATACTCGCAGGAGAGATTCCAGCTAGTTGATGGACCGGTCGAGAATCGGTACTTCTGTCAACGTTGAAGTTATTGAAGGAACTATGAAAGGCAGATGGCACCGGATGCCGAAAGGGTTTCTTATTTCTTGACTCGGATGGGGTGATAGGTGATTTGAGCGAAGATGCGCTAGAGTTGGCACTCTGGATGATGCTTCGAACGCTCCCTTTGTTTGGGTTCAAAGACATGGGCGATAAGCTTCGATTGCTGCAGGGACCGACAACAGACCCAGGTATACTGCTGAAGCTGTCGTCCAAGCCACTTAGACTTTTCGTTCCATCCTTCCTCCTCCCTTTCTTCCCTTTCTTCTCTTTCTTCTTGATTGACTCAGGTGAGCTAGTTTCTTCCAAGTAACCCTTCAGTGATATCCTTTTCCCTGACGCCCTGGACGGTGATTTCGTCAGGGAAAGATTCTCCCCTAGTTGTTCCGTAACCGAATTATTCTTTGACTTCTTTGGACTTATATCCCTCTCGCTTTCTGCCATAATGGAACTGTCAATAGCGCTTTCGGCCTTTTTCTTTTTCTTCTTTTTCCGAGCCTTCCCTTCCTCCCGTACCTCGAGCAATCGTTGTTTTTGTTGTTTGACATGTTCCCGTGCCTGCTCGAGTTGTAAGCATAGCTTGGCCAGCTCTTCGACTCGTTTTCGTTTGTCGATTACGGCGGTTCCCCTTTTAGAATCTTCATGATTGGAGATATCATCATGTCTTGAACCATCGGACGCATTATTTGTGTTTTTCTTCTTTTTAGAAGACTTTTTCTTGATAACGGCGTAATTGGAGTCGCCGTCGAGATGATCCCTGGCCATGGTTGCTGTTGAGGATTTTAAGAAGGAGTCGCGTTGATGAAATAGATCTTCCTCCAACAACCTTGCTTAAAGAACTGTAAATATAACAATTTCGGTCTTGGTCTATAAAGACAAACGAGAACAACGGTGTTGACGTTGAATTGGATATCATCAGATCTGTCTCCTTTGAAAGAGGCGGTCACTGACTGTGAGAAAGACTGATGATCAATTAATTTGTGAGAGGTCTTGGGAATTTTCTATTGCCCTTGAGGCTCGCGGTGACCATTATTGGTCCTACATACTGTTCGAGAAATTGACTGTGATTATTACGAAAAGTTGAACATTTGTGACTTTTTCGATTCAGATCGCTTACGCGCGATATGTCCGATTAGCTGATTGAGAGACCCTATATTCGATGTATCACAGCCGTACAGGTATGCCTCTACCAAGACACGGTGGTATAAGAATTTCAAATTCAGAGGTACCACCGTATCATATTCGTACGGCAGTCTACCGTACCAACGTACCAACCGTATTCCGGTAGAGTCGTAGTATCGGTAAAAAAATAGGGGACTACCGTAGTACAGGTACGTGAATACGGTAGTGCGTACCGTGCCGCACAATACATTGCACCGGTACCTACGGTAGTACTGTAGTGGTCTTCTTACGTACGACTTAGTAGTACTGTCGTACCGGTCCTTTCCAACTTTTTTGGTTGAATACTACTCCGGTATTTTTTATATTTTCAACATTCTTTCTATACCTTTTTGTGGATTCCTTTGCGCACAAACTGTCTCTTTCGTTGCCAGAACACAACTATTATCCCTAATGAAGTAACAAGGGTGAACAGAACTGTAGGTCTAAGTCCTTGCACTGTCGTTTCTTCTGCCCGTCGGCTGGCATGCTGCATCACACTAATGGTACCTTGGCGGTCTTCCCCCAACGATCGGACTACTTCTGTATCACCTTCCGACCAATAACTTGCATGAAGGTATTTGAAAACGGCATTCTCGTCCCAGCGTCCTTCTGCCAACCAACAGCGGGGACAAGCGCTGAGCGGAGGCCACATCACGTCGGCCTCGGTCGTCAAGCTCTCGGGTTCGTCGTGCAATTCAATGCGCTCTTTCCGTAATCGAGTATTAACATCATTGTGAGTTTCGAAAAGCCACAATGGAAATTCAATGTACTGATTCAAAGTTCCCTTGCGTTTCGAAATCAATCTGTTGCATCTATCATGGGAACAGGAGTCGTATTCACTCATGAAATTCAAGCGACATACATCGCACTGGAAAAAATGCTCAATATACGACCGCAGATGGTCAGCCACTTCAGATGGCACCAACAATTGATCGTCATCCAAGACCATCTGATTCCATTCCACCAAACCGACACTCATAATGTGAAAAAGCGTCCACAAGCCAGCCGTGTAACCCGTACCATGAAGGGTTGACGATTCACTCCATTTTTTGAATGGAGCAGGATGACGTTCCAAAATGGTATTCAATTGATCGTCTCCCTTTACCAGCATATCGAAATTCTTCAGCAAATCGTTGAGTAGTGGTTGCACCGACATGGTGACTGGTAACGTCTTTTGTAAAATTCGTAGGAAAGGCTTTAGAACGTCTTGTTTTTCTTTGGGGAGAGGACCATCGCTGGTATAGACGGCTGTCTTCATGGCAAATTCAAACGACAAGTGTGCATCTTGCAAGGCTTCGGCTCTCGAGCGCTGCAAGAAGTAAGGCGCTTTGATGCCAACTTCGGCCGGCTCGTTTCGTCGATGCTGCTGTTGTCCTCGCACATGCGAATTCATGTTTCGTTCCGACGAAATCTCGAGCTTTGTATCTGTATTGAATGAGTTTTGCGGATTGATGTCTTGCTGGACCGAAACCCCTACTTTTCTCATGATGTCATGCGGATGCAAGCTAAATGGCGAAATATCCGTCCCGTTAATGCTGTGGGGTGGAAAGAATTTGGTCATGGGATATCCTTTGACATTTTGATCTTTGCAAATAGACTTGTTGGGAACACATGATACTGCAAAGGTCTCGACTTTCATGTTGTTTTTTGTGGCCATTTCATGCAATCTGATTGAAAATTCAATATATTTTGGTTTAAAGTGCTGCCAACAAATAGTAGAGGAAGATATCATGAGAAAAGAGAAACTGAAGCGAACGTACGAAAAGTTTGAAGTAGATCTTATTCATAAACGTACCTGACAATGAGGACACCAATGAGCATAGAATTCCACAATTCGTCCGTTTGGATAGTCCGGGTTGTATAAAAAATCGGGTTTCGTCCCCGAAGTGGCCAAGTATTCTTGAACATAATGTCGTATTTTTGTGTTGAGGTCCTGGACATAAAAATACTGATCGAGCATGCCCCCTTGACACACGGAAGAGAGTAACAACAGGATACTGAATGGGAAGGCTGATACAATTCTGTGCCGCGAACTGACATACTGCTGAGACATTGTGGACGATCGAATAGGGGTTGACCGTCTCAACCTGAAACTAAACGGCTATTGCGACTGAGTGAGATCCGACTCTTGACTTTTAGCTCACACAGATTAAATACAAAATTAAGTTGCAAGTTAAGGAGAAACCCCCTCCTCCTGGTCAGTGATGTTTGACTTGTGGTTTGATCGAGACTTTTGTCCTCTACGACAGTACCGGGTAAAGTCGTCGAAGTCCAGCTTTTACCTTGTATTTACGACTGCAGAAAACGTTGTGCTGATGATCACGGTAAAATGGATGAATGAGAGTAGACGCGCGCGCCGCTAAGGGACAACAAATGAATGGACTCACTCGACTGCTTCAAATATACTGACTACGACTAGGTAGGTATCATAGAGTCGCAGGGTAGTAGTACTACGGAGCAGGCCTCTTTATTTTCGTAACATTGCCTTATTTTCGGATAAAAATCCGTATTTAACTTTTGGAAATGTCACGAAAATAAGGACAGTCTGTCCGTCGTCAATACCCCTTTTTCGCTATCAACCAGCCAGAAGATCACCACAACGACAATAACAACAATCATTGGACAGCCGCAACAATGGCACGAAAGCCAGTGGAATTCAACGAATAATGGATTGTGAAGTTTGGTTTGGAGGTGTCTACGCGTGATGTTGGTACTAACAAGGTCACAAGTGTGTTGTGTTTGTTTTGCAAACACTGTGGTCGTGATGATGGTAATGATGGTGATGATAATTGCTGTCAAACAAGGAAGCGGAAACGAACAACGAATATCAAGTATTTTTTAAGTCCATGGCGATCTGACAATTTCAGTAATCATCTCAAAAATCACCTAGTTGTCAAGAAAGCCTTCAACCGACTTTGCAGTGACAGATTCCTAAACACGATCACCGGAATAACTTGCCATTTGCGTCGCCAGCAAAATCTCCAGCGTGAAATGAAATCTATGTGTCCAACTTTTGTATACACCCGTTGGATCTCCATGGGAAAGCTCCTGAAATGGTTGAAGATTAAGCGTATAAGACTACAGGAGCACTTTGCCAAGTTGCACACCTGCCAGAGAATGGTGGCTTGTTGTATTGATCATTCAACCTCTTGTTGAACTAATTGAGAAAACATTTCTTTCAATTCAAGGATTCAACGCCCTTGTTCAAGAGCAGCGTCAAGAGCTACACTACTTGATCAATGATATTTCATCTCGTTGCAACCTGAAAGGGCCATTGACAGCAGCGGAAAAGTTGGAATTTGTTAAAGCGCTAGAAGACGATCCATTCCATGGATGGATTCTACAGGATTATGGTGTTGAACGGAAGGAGATATTCCAGTGCATTGATGAAGTTGGTGCATTCGTTGAATCAGAAATGGACGAATTGAAGAATATTACCGATGCCAACGCTATGTCTGAGGGTGCTTCTACTGTTGCGAATTTCTCATTGGAATTTGTGGTCGGAGTTTCAAAAATTGTTGCTGAGCGCAATTCAGTGAACAAGGCTAGTGATCAACTCCCCCCAATTTGCCCACTTGATTTGTGTTCTATGGACACACGCTTGTTCACGGCATCATTGAAGCATCAGCGACGTCGACTCCGGCAATGCTTTAATGATGAGGGAATTGAACAAATTGATCAGCAGTTCCGGAATCTAAGAATAGCAGTGCGGGAAGAGAAGGGACTGGCAACAATTCTATTGAAGGAACAAGCCAGTTCTAATCTATCAACATTTGAAAATTGCTGTAGCCCATTGAGACGACGTGACATGATTCTTTAAGAAACTATTGCAGGGGCATTGCAAGTGTTATGCCTGGGACGGCTAGTGTTGAATCAGATTTTTCAATCATCAACTGGACAAAGGATCCCAACCCGCATTCTCTAACTCACTTTTCCTTGGATGCAATTCTTCATTGCAAGCAGTTTGGGAGATTGCGCAAGTTGTTTGAAGAGTAAAATACACCCAAAAATGGTTGATAATGCATGAAACGTAAATAGTACGAAAATAAGTTTCAAAAGTGCCACGAAAATAAGTATTTACGGTAAATACGGAAATACACGAAATTAAAGAGGCCTGCTACGGAGTACGAATGAGTGATCGAAATCAGAAACTGGAGTACTAGTAGAGTACTACGAAGTAAAAGATTCCGTAGTAGTGTTCCAAGACAGCTTACTACTGCGGTACGATACTAGAAGGACTGCGACAGTAATCAGCTCAGGAAGAAAATCCGGTTCGTACCATCAACAAGTGGTAAGACATCAGCAGTCCAACGAGATCGTCCTCATTGGCCGGAGGGGCATTGGAAAGAATCCAAGAGATCGGACCCAGTTTCGGCATATTGCTTAAACGTAGCCCATCATCTAAGCGATGGAGCTACTTTGAACAAGAAATTCGTCAAGGAAAAGCAATCGCGCACCGGCTGCTCATCATTTTTACTGAAGTCGATCCATGCCCCACCACATGCTGATGTTTGGCTCTTCCTCCTGTCGGAATTTACAGTCAGACCATCCAGTTACTGGTGTGTGGGCATGCACTCATTGTCGATAGATGAAAGCATGTAATCTGGAAGGTTTTCAATGAGATCTCTCAGCCATATTGAAAATTGATTGTCAATATTGTTATTCCTACTACCGGTGGTGGTATCACTAAAAATACCTATTATTATTATACTTCATAAAAGTAAAAATTATGTCCACGATAAAATTGAGATATTGAATACGTCGTATAGGGATTGAGCTGTTGTTTGTTGACGTCTGCCCGCCCACTCGTCGCCATTTTAAATCCGCTGCAACTCTCTGCTCTTTCTCTGCTTTTCACACCCCCTTTCACAAATCACGGTCCTGGATCAACTACGGCTAGAGAGCCCAGCATAGTTGATACAAATCGAAAACTTGCCTTGCACTACTACACTCTCTACGATACTTGTTCCGAAGTAGTGACAATGGAAACAGTAGCAGTGGATTTCAAACAAGAATCTTGGTGGGAAGACTTGCATAATATCATATTCAACAATCTTGATGAAGGCGGAGAGGTCGGTCCCATCACGGTTGAAAAACCACTCGAACGCTTCGGGAGATTCCACCAAGACTGCATCGTTCAGTTCTACGATGAAACCCTTCCAGGCAAAGATTTCTTTCAAGCTTGCTGCTTATTCTGGACGGAACACTTACTTCATGGTAGCCTATGTGTGGAACCATCTTCGGGTCCGGTGTCCCCAAAGGAACTCTTCGAGGCGCTCAAAACTGCGTACATGAACATCCAGCAACAAAGTACCACTTCCATTATACAATGGATCCTACCTCCACCTGTGGTCATGAGCATGCTCTATGATCAAGTCGATGCTACGAGTGAGGACGATTATTTCTTGTCGCTCATGTCGAAATTTTGGACTCAGCTGTTTGATGCCTGCAATAGTGTGAATGATACTGCGGCAGCGTCTGATGAAAATCAGCGGCCGACCAAGCGACGGCGAATGAATTTTCAGAACGGCGACGGTGTTTCTTCATCGCGATCCAACGGGAAGCACAATCTTCCAGCTGCCATTCTTTTGTTGTCGATCATGAAGCAGAAGTGTGAAACATGGGGTCAGCTGATCCAACAGTCCAGAAACTTATCGGAGGCTTTCCCGACCTTTACTAGCAACACTATTCAATCAGCTTTGGCTCTGGTCGGCTTGAATTGTATCTGTCAAGAGGAAGAAGTGGGAGGCCTGTCGATCGTCGGACTTTTTGACACTTACTTTATTTCAGACTTGAGGTAAGTTTCAATCACATGGATGATGCCTAGCACATAATTGTTGCCACCGATGTTCATTCCGCAGATAATCTTATTCTATGTTTCTTTTTAGTTTCATCGGCCTTTCCATCCTTCAGACTTTACAACAGACCACTGGCCTGGATCTGTATCATCTTCGAGCTGTTTTATGTCGTCAGCTGTTCGACACCGTGTTTGCACGGGACTCAACATCGGAAGAGCAGAAGGACACAGCTCTCACAGCATGCACGGCTTGCATGCGGAACGATAACCCTATGTCTTATCTGGATGGGTTGTCAAACACCGCAAAAATAACTCGAATGTCCGCATCCGTTCTTTCGGCAATCCCTTCAGAAGTGGTGTCAACTGCATTTCCTGTCTTGACTCATCTTAAACTATGGCTCCTGACATCTAAGGCCGAAGAGGCAAGCATCCTCATTCGTCGAATGGATTCATGTAGTGATCTGGACGAAGAAGTGAAAGAGCAAGCGCGATTGTCCCTTTGGCAGTATCTTTTTGAAGAAGGGGAGCTATTCCTGGACGGGAACAACGAACTGTATGGCTACGAGAAAAGACAAGCTTTTCTCTATGAAAAGGTAATCGCCGGAATATCAGATGGTGGATTTGAGACCATGATTGCGTTTTACCAAACGGTTGCGCAGAATGCCTTCCTTGATAATGATGCAACTTTCGAAGAAAAGCAGTACGTCGTTCGTGCTAGCCAGCAAACTGTGTTGCGCCTTTTCATTCAAGCTCATGGACTGGGTGATGAAACAGTGTTGAGCTTCATCAAGAAGACAGAGTGGCCTGTAGAGCTTTCGAGTCAAGTGGGTACTCGAAACTTGAGCCACTGGTGTGCCATGTTTCTACAGGAAACCACTGCCGTTCCTCAAACTCTAATCCGGGAGGAAACTTTCGAAATATCCGTTAATGGATTCCAAGCAAAAAGGGATACGCCTATTAAGATCGAAGTGCGGCGATTCCTTGACTTGAGTGGCCATTTCTTTATTCTCCGTTCTACCATGCCAGAAAAGGCGATTGATAAAACAGTGCAGGAAGATGATAGTGCTAAGAATATGTTTGATATCGGCAATGAAGTTCAGTACCGGAATAGTCTGCCAAGAAATATCATGGCACAAGCTGACATACAAGATGAAACGAAAATTGATGGTGTCCAAGAGAACGAGGATACTTTTGACGCGCATGAAGAACCTACCTCAGAGGGTGGCGAAGAGAATGTCTTCATCTATGGCGACGACGAACAAATTGAAGAAATCACTGAAGAAGGCCAAGATCGACACGAAGAGGTACACGAGCATCAAGAAATTGAGATTCTTGAGAGCGACGATGACGGCAGCAATCAGAACGAAACGTCCGAGGAAGATTTACCACTCCCACACCAACCATGCGCTGAAGAAGAATCAGATGAAGATGACCAGCAATTCTACGGGGAAGATGAAGATGATGCCGGAAGTTTCGATGAAGGTAGTGATGTTGAAGAGAACTCGGAAGATGACAACAAGCAGGAAGATGACCGCAGTTCCGAGAAAGAAAACGACAGCCGGCGCTCTTTGCAAGGAGGTCAGAATGAGGACGATGCGATCGAGCTCGATGATTCTGATAGTGATTCTGGACATGACGAGGATTCTGGTGGCGAAAGCTATGACAGAGAAGAATGCGGCGTGCAAGCCAGCCCTCCCAGCGAATTTGAAGAGACCGATGTTGAAGATGAGGAGGAGGATAACTCCCTTAAAGCCTTTGATGGAGAGGATGAACAGAACAACGTTTTTCCTGCCACTCATAAGCAAGCGATAGTTGCCGCCAACCAAGTGAACAAAAGCCACGTGTCTACTGCCAAGGACCTCCAAAAAGAAAAAGCGGAGGATGAGGTCCGAGAATGTTTACTGGAGCAACAGCTCGATAACAGAGGACAGGACGAGCCCGAAACGAGTTCGTCTATTGCATTAATTCAAGAATCCTTTAGGAAATCAAATCCTGACACGCTGAGCCAGCATCACAAAGAGCTTGTCTTCCGATCCGTTCCTGACAAGAATTTTGAAGATTCGCTTCAAGAAATGAGGTCGACCGCTGAAGGAGACAAAAATTCGCAGAAAATGGAGAGCGATGCGACAGATGATGAGAAAGAAATAACATTCCATGTGGAAAAAGCAGAAACTGAGGATGCCATAGTTGGTGGCGAGTTTGGGGACACGACAGATGAGGAAGAGGAGGATGACGACGATGACGACGAAAACAGGCGGACGAATCGTGCAGCTGAAACAAATCGACGCGCTGATGTATTGCAAGAAGGCTACAACTCGCAACTCGGTGATGGCTATGAGCCAGAAGATACTCACGGCTACACTGAAGAGGATGGTTCAGAAGCAATTCACACGGAAGATGAAGAAGATGAGCATGGCCAATCTATGAACATAGGGGTATTGGAGGATGTGCCTCAAAATGTTCTTCGATTGTCGGAGTTCGAACAAAATATTCCACATTCATCCGATGATATGGACATGGCTGATGAACACACTGAACAGGAGGATCCAGGAGCCGAGTCATCGGAGCTAGAAGACGCCGTTATCGAAGGGACGCCAACAGCCAGACCGTCGGTTCCTCCGATTTCGACAGCTCGCCCTAAAGATGCAACAACCCTTGTTGAATTTGCACAAACAGCCCAGCACCATCATGATTGGAAACCAAAAACAAAAGAGGAAAACATCAACAACCAAGACAACATCGGACTTCGTTCTAGCGACAAAGATGCAACTTTTGATGCTGACGACGAAAAAGACGGAACAGAAGGTTCGAAGAATCTTGAGACCGAAGAAGAATCTTTGCTGCACGGTGATCCACAAAAAGATACCGAAGGCAATCTAGAAGTGCCCAGCGAGGCTGAGAATCCTTGGGATGAGACTGGCAGATCAGATTATGAAGTCAAAACATTCATCGACACATTGAGTGATGATCGCGCACCTCAAAATGAAGCATCTGTCGATTATTCCATAGCTGAGTTCGACGTTGGAGAAAATGACAATGCAATGGGCAAATACAATAAGGAGAAAACTATCACTAATTCGGAGGAAGTGAAGGAATACCAGCAAGAAGCAGACATGGACATAGAGGGAACAGCGAAAGTCGTAGATGCTAAAAAGTACGTCTCGGGTGCAGCGATTAAGCAGGAAGATCAAGAGAAACCAGGTGACATGGACGATCTCGAACCAGTGGCGGAAGGAACAGAAGTTGAATCACCATTGTCGAATGGCGAAGTGTCGATGGAGATTGTCGACCAGAGACCAGTTCTCGGTTCCCAAGAGACGCAAGAACAATACAGGGGGAAAGGACCAGACATTGATGATCCTTCAAACACTAGCATGGATCATGAAGAGGAAGACGAAGACCAGCAGCCAATTTTGGACATTATGGATGGTAGCAAGTCAACCGCAAACGTAGCAATCGAAGCTCTGCACGAGGACCCAAAGGCTGAAGTGGAGAAAGGCGGGGACGGTACGAAAGGTGACGAGTTAAAGGCAACGGATGGTGGAACGGAAATGGCGACTGAAGCTCCATATGATGATCCACCTGAAGCCAATATAGATGTTGACGAGCCTAAGGCAACGGGTGGTGGAGTGGAAGAGGCAATCGACGCTCTACATGGTCCGCAGGAAGACCCAAGGTCAGACGGGGAAGATAAGCAAGAAACAGAAATGGATGCCGAGGAAACAGAGAAAATTGTAGATCCAGTGGTTTCAATAAAAGAGGACGAACCGGAAAATGCCGAAAAGTACGTGTCGAGTGTAGCTACACACACAACAGGTCAGGCGGAACCAGGTAACATGGTCGATCTCAAGCCATTGACCACAGCGACGCACGATGAATCACTAGAATCAAATGACGTTTTGGCAATGGATATTGTTGACCAGAGCGCAGTTCTCGTTTCCCAAGGGAACAAGGGAAAAGAACCAGGAGATGAAGATCGTGCTAACGCAGGAATCGATCTTGAAAAGGAAGATGAAGACTATCAGCCAACTTTGGGCAATATGGATGGTACCAAGACAACTGCAAACGACGGGGTATCCGTCGCAACAATCGAAGCTCTGCATGACGATCAAACAGCTGAAGCGAAGAATAGCCGAGGGAACACGGACGGTGACATCTCAGGGGCAACGGATGGTAGAGCGGAAGTGGCAATCGACGCTCCAAATAATCGGCATGATGACCCAAGGGCAGGCGGGGATGAAGGCGGACGCGAAAAACAATTACGACAAGTTCCCATACCTTGGAAGAAAGGCGACATCGTCGTATCCTGTAATCCAAAATATTTAAGACAGGAGGAGTCGGCAAGAATTGTGCAAGTGAACGAGGACGAGGACGGCAATGTAACGTACGATCTTAGATTCCTCACGTCACGCGACCGAGCCAAGAATGTTGATCCTAGCAACATACTTCCACTCAATGACCAAGGCTTCGAAGATGGCGACGATATTTCATCAGTCGGGATGGAGGATGAAGCTAGTCGCCAAACTGAAACAACCCCAGCCCATGGAACTCCCCATCGAACCCGCCGTCGAAAAGGAGCCATTGCAGATTCTCCTCGTATCCCTCAAAAGATCGATACGAGATCAATGGATGAGAAGCAAGAAGAATCTATTTTAGAGGACGTGACCAGCGTTTCCAGCACACCTTCTCGATCTCGGAGAGTAGCCCGATCGGCTACCTCATCTTCGGGAGCCCTAAGGAGAGAGCTTTCGCCAATTGCCGAAACACCAGGTGGCGCAAGGGGAGCGTCTGCCCCCAGACTAAAGGCTGCGAAATCACAAGCTTCTATTTCTGCATCTTCTTCACGACGAAGTATTCGTTCGAGGAAGCGCAACAAGAAGTTTGACGATGATTCGAACGTGGATGCCGACCAGAACGAAGATGATAATGATAAATCAGGCAAGGTTGAAGATGGTCATCAACCAGCAATGAAGACGTCTGATGCCAAAAGAAAGAAAACTGCGACAAAAAATGCTGCTGTTGCAGATTCTGTACCACCGCTTACTCGGCGATCGACTCGCAGCCGTGTGAAGAAGGACGATGAGGAATCAGTGGCGTCCGAAACACCGTCTGTTGCCAGAACGACAAGAAGCCGGACCAAGAAAAGCAACGATGACGACCAATCAGTATTGTCTCGTATGAGTACTCGATCAACAAGATCTAGCACACGACAAGGGAAGAAGTAAGGGTTCAAGTTCCTCGCTATCAACATCTCTGCAACGAATTGGTCCTTCATTTAGACCAGCTACTTGGGCTGGAAAGAGAATTGAGTTTCCAGTACGAAGTACGACGAACGACGAATCGTCTACCTAAATCTTTGACTGAAAATAATATACAATACACGAAAAGTAAGCATCGTACCTACCTACCTTCCTACCTAACATTCCGAGGGTTCCCCGTAGTAGGGTCTACGGTAGGTAGCTACCGTACAGGTATGGTACCTACCGGTAGTCCTTTCAGGTCTATGGTATACGACGTATGATAACGGGTAAACTAGGTACTACCTACGGTAGACTCTCTAGTAGCTAGTAGAGTTTCAATTTTCGAACTGTCGTTACGACAAGTAACTGTAAGCGTTTCATACCTCGTGCCGACATTTCTCAATTCTTTGAACATTCAGTATTCCTTACCCATATTACGACTCGCCCACTAGTCGTGCTGTATTCACATCTACCGATCGATCGTACAACTTCCTATTCTAGCTTGCTCTTTCTTTCTATACCATTTAGCAATTCGACGACCATCATGTGCGGAAGAGCTGTACAGACGCAATATGCGGCAATAACTGCCGCTAAAACTTTTGGTGCATCATCACAGCATGCACTTGAATCTTCCCATCGAGACGAAACCACAAATGATCAACAATTCAATGAAAGCGGTCGCAAAATACACCATAATAAAGAAGCTTCCACGATTCATCGGGACAATTTCAACATGTCTCCAGGAATGGACGTCATGGTCATTTACCAAGAGCAAGGCAAACTGCTAATGAATCACAAGAAGTGGGGTCTCATTTCCAGGTCAGGTACCGTCAACAAACCCCTCTTCGAAACCGACAAGGATATTTTACAATTATGCTTTGCCAATCTATGTTATAATGCCCGTAGTGATACTCTGTTTGCAAAACCAACCTTTTCTCGATTGGCACTACAAGGCAAGACGTGCATTGTGGCACTTGATGGATACTTTGAATGGAAGTCAACGCCGTTGGTCAAGGGCAAGCAGCCGTATTTTGTTTATCGCAATACTAAGAACCAACAGAACGATGGACGTGATCTTCTCTCCTCACAACAACGACAACCACTCTTCATGGCGGGGTTGTGGACACGCGTATCCACGGGTCATGTTGATCAACCGACCATTGATTCGTTTTCCATTTTGACGACAGAGGCCTGCCCCCAAATTTCCTGGTTGCACCATCGTATGCCACTTTGCGTCTGGGATGTCGATCTAGCAAGACAGTGGCTAAGTAATCCCTCGGAAAGACTCAAAAATCAACTGGACGATGCCGCGAAACAAGAGACAGATTGCTTTGCCTGGCACAAGGTGACCACCGCCATGTCCACGTTAAAATTTCGCGGACAGGAAGCTATACAACCCGTCAAGGAAACAACACAGTCCGTCAAAACCTTTTTCAACACTACAAAGAAGAGTTCAAGTGACGACAAATCAGCCATCTCTGAGACAAAGTCAGCCAAAAACGTTTACAGTAGTTATTCAGTTCAAGGCGAAAAATTAACATCACACACTTCGGCGATTCACGACCAGCACGAAGTACTAATCAAGTCGGAGGAAAATCCAAGGGTGGAAGTGGTAACGAAGAAGCGACCTTTGAATGATTTCACCAGCACTACGAAGCAGGAGGTTTCTGGATGTCAATCGTCGAATACCGAGACGTTGTCACACTCCACGCCAAACAAAAAGAGCAAAACCAACTTGTCGCCTCCCACACCAGCAGGCAGCAAGCAACAGTCAATCACATCGTTTTTCCAACGGAAGAGGTGACAGTCAGAAGACAAGTCTCATTGTGATTGCTCACACATAGTATCTGATGTACGAATTAAGAGTGTGCTCTTGTAGCAGGCCAAAAGGTCTACTTAAATAGTAATGTTAATAAACTATTTCTTATGGCAAGATGTTTCACTGCATTCCATATTCAAATGGAGAGGGGCTAGAGAGCTATCCTCATGACAGAGCTGTAGCTCCACTTTTCAATTAGTTTAGGCCATGGTCTGTTTGGCATCAGCAGCCAAGATGGACTCCATGGCAACAGAGCAAGATTGGGTGGCACGCAACTTGTCAGAGACACTAGCTTGGATCTTCTTGCAGAAGGCAACTTCCACAGCCTTGCGAGTCAAGTCAGTGCTCTTCAAATCAGTCAACTGAGCAGTAGAGGCATCGTCATCAGGGCAGTACTTGCAGAGTTGTCCAACAATAGGGGTGACAATATCCAAGACCAAGGTGGTTGCTCCTCCAAAGCTATCATCATCTGGACAATATTTGCATAGCTGTCCCACAGGGGTTCCAGCAGAGAAGGGAATCTCAGCATCAGACATGTAATGTCCAGACTCCCAGTGGACATCATTGTAGGCAGAGACATAGGCTTTGGCAATGAGTGCAAGCTCCTCCTTGGTGGTGGCATCACCAGCCACACCCTTCAAGATAAGGGTAGAGTCCATGGTAGCCATGGCATCAGCAGCAGGGATGGTGTGCTTCTTGTTCTTGCCTTCAATATCAAATTCCAAGGAGCAAGCATTGGCAGACTTCAAGTAAGCAGAGTTGCTGTTACGGATCTTGTTGCAGAAACTGACCTCCAACTCAGCAACAGCCTCCTTGTTGCAAAGTCCAGCACAATCCTCCACAAGAGCAGTGGTCAAGAGGCTGGTACCCATAGCTGCGTCATCATCAGGGCAGTACTTGCAGAGTTGTCCAACAGGGGCCTTGACAGCAAAAACAAAGTCGCTGGCAGCACTGTCATCATCAGGGCTGGAGAGATGGAAAGAGATAGAAAGGTAGAATGAGATGGCCTGGAAGGTGTGACATAGTATTATCCTATCCACGGAAGAAGACTCACCAGTACTTGCAAAGCTGTCCAATGAACTCAGTGGAGTGTTCTCCAGTCAAGAAGTGACCAGCCTCCCAATGGACATCATTGTAAGAGGCAACAAGGGCCTTTCCAATGAAATCCAAGTCTTGCTTGCTAGCCTCACCACTGACTCCCTTCAGAGCTACGTTAGTGGTGATGGTAGAAGAGGATGGGTTGGCTTGGCTGCGCAACGAGACAGCCGAGACGGCGGGAACAATAGCGATGATGGCGGCGGAGAACTTCATTGTTGGAATCGAAAAAAAGAGAGATACGTTAAGAAATGAGGGTCGAAGAAAGTTGACGGAAGCTGGTAAGAGGCTTTTTGAGTTGTCGAAGATGCGAATTGTGAGAAAAGCTATCGATTGAAAAATAGTGAACATGAAAAAGTTGTTGGAGGGTTACCACTCCGTCGTGTTTGAGAAGCTTCTCATGTAGAATTTGGTACACTTGGAACGACAGAGCAATCAAATTTCTGAAAAGCTTACCATGTACAAATGCACCAGGTGCTACGTGATGAGGTCACCAAGCCTGCAAAAATGCAAGTCTATGAGAAGCTTCTCACGTAGGACATTGTAGTGGCTCTACGTGAGAAGGTTGCATTTGGAACAGGCCCAAAGTGGCTCCATGTCAGATCGACAAATATTCAATCCGAAGCTTCTCATGCAGAGGAGCATAGTAGCCAACTTACATGAGAAGGTTGCTCTTGGTTTCGTTCCACGTCAGATCTGCTTCTGGAGTCATTTTGGAAAATTGATCTTTGGTTCCGTTTCTGTGACTGACAGATCGATATAAGAACTGACAAGAAGGTTTGTCAAGCTACGGTAGAGCAATCGCTTTGAATGACGTTAACATTCCAGAAGATTGAAGAGGCGAGTAACAGTCAACGTCCAGGTTCAGCGAGGCAAGGAAAGACGTCATTATGGAAATAGTAATGACCACAAATGCGGTTGCCCGTAGACAAGGAGCTTTGCAATGGTCTCCATCAGTCGCAAGGCAACAATACAAGTGCTGCAGGAAAGCAACTGACGACACCACGACAATTCAGTTCACGCTGTTGGGCCAGGAAATTGTTGTTCATCCAGACCATCCACCAGGACATGCATGAACTGCCTACCGTCACGACTTCGGCTCATATCTACGTTTTTTTTGGGTCGGAAACGGTGACACACGTCACGAAGAAGGAAAAAAGGGTGGGCTAAGATTCATCTTTTTGTACTACGTAGATTGGAGGTAACAATAATATGGCGTCGTCGAGTTTTTATGGTGGAGTCCGACCTATTAGTTTTTGTGGAATGTCATGGTGGATTCTGATTATTATTTTTGCCCTTATCGGTCGGAAGATTTGTTCGTGAGTCTATGTCATACTGTCTTGAGTTGATTTAATCCTCCAAAAAGTTCTGGGCAGCGCCATGGTCAACATGGACGTCGTCGTACATATCTCTTGAGAAGGACCTATCTTCAATCTCATCCGCAGCACCAATAGAAAATGGAAGTATCGATACCATTCGAGGCACGTCAGTCGTATGATACGTGCTTCTAGATAGTACGTAGTACGGTAATAAGTTAAGGTACACATTTGCGACGTAGTACAGTTAACTGTAAAAATACTTTGAAGTATCAATTTACAGTTACGTCTCTCCGTCGCACGATCTGAAGAGACCCGGAGAGAAAGATCCACCACACGACGATTTTCCAAACTTACACAATGCAGGTAGAACTCATACGGGAAAAGAAGCATCACCAACTATGACTTGTACATCATTACTCTTCACATCATGTTTCAGACTCAAATTTGGAGTAATTGTTATTACGCCATTCAGTTTCAGCAACAACATTGGAGAGAGTTCGACAGTAAAGAGAAACTCTAGAAATTTACCAAAATATCACAGAGAGCCTAACTTCTTCGTTTTCACTTGAAAATGTCCGAAGCACCAACTAGGGAAATGGAAAATTTGACCTTGGCTCCGCCGGCCCCTAAGGGAACAGCCAAGCGTGATGCCCTCCGGGCAAACGAGGTTGCTGTCCAAGCAAAATGGGACGCTGCTAAAGCCTTTGAAGCGGATCCCATTCCTGGACAAGAGTCCTTCATGGTCACCTTTCCGTACCCCTATTCGAACGGACATTTGCACATTGGACACGCCTTTTCCTTGACCAAGGCCATTTTTCGAGCGCAATACGAACGTCACCAAGGCAAAAATGTTCTCTTTCCATTTGCTTTTCATTGTACTGGAATGCCCATTCAAGCTGTAAGTCCATTAAAAATAAAGTCGAAGCATAAAAATATTTAGTCTTGCTCATCCACTCCTGACTCCTCTACAATACCTTGCTCTGGTTATTCGCAGGCTGCAAACAAGTTGAAGGCAGAAATCGAAGAATTTGGCTGTCCTCCCAAGTTCCCAGAAGAAGATCCAGAAGTCCGTGCGAAGATGGAAGCAGAAATGGCCGCCGAAGCGGCAGCCAAAAAAGCAGCAACCCTCGACAAAGCCAAAGGTGGCAAGACCAAGCTTGTCCAAAAGACTGGGACGGGCATCGTCCGACAATGGAATATTCTGGCCAAAATGGTACCGTCCGAGGAGATTCCTCAATTTGTCGATCCCTACTATTGGTTGAGCTACTTTCCACCCATTGGTGTCGATCATTTGAAACATTTCGGATGTGGTGTCGATTGGAGACGTGCCTTCATCACAACTGCGGTCAACCCGTATTATGACGCCTTTATTCGATGGCAATTCGAAACCCTTCGTGCCAAACAGAAAATTTTGTTTGGGAAGCGAAATAATGTGTATTCCCTGGTTGACGGGCAAGTGTGCGCCGATCATGATCGATCTGAGGGAGAAGGAGTCGGGCCACAGGAATATGTTTTGATCAAATTGCGTGTCCTTCCTGTGGAAGATGAGAAACGGCATTCCAAAATGGCGGCCCTCTTGGAAAAGGGCAAAGTCGTTTACTTGGTGCCAGCTACGCTTCGCCCCGAAACAATGTACGGCCAGACCAACTGCTTTGTTCTTCCAACTGGTGAATATGGAGCCTACTACATTGATGCCACAGACGAAGTCTTTATTATGAGTGCTCGATCAGCTCGTGGATTGTCCTGTCAAATGTTTAAGAACAATGATGGTTACACTAAGGAATTTGGCAAAATTGAGTGCTTGGAAACTTTCAGTGGTGAAGAGCTTCTTGGGTTGCCATTGAAGGCTCCGCTTGCCAAGTACGATAAGGTGTACACTTTGCCTTTGCTGACCATAAGCATGTCGAAGGGAACTGGTGTTGTGACATCGGTACCTAGTGATGCTCCAGATGATTATGTATCTCTTAAGGCGCTTCAAGATAAGGCAGACTTTCGCGCCAAGTATGACATTACCGATGAGATGGTCTTGCCGTACGAGGTGGTCCCGATCATTTCCATTGAAGGGTACGGTGATGCATCGGCAGTTTTCATGTGCGAAAAGCTAAAGATCAAGTCCTTCAATGACAAGGCGAAACTGCAGCAAGCCAAGGACGAAACATATCTCAAGGGATTTACTCTTGGTATTATGACTGTTGGACCACATAGCGGCAAGAAGGTCAGCGAGGCGAAGCCAATCATTAAGGAAGAAATGATTGAAGCTGGTCAAGCTTGCTTGTACTTTGAGCCCGAATCTCGCGTCATGAGTAGAACCAACGATGAGTGCGTGGTGGCAGCCACGGATCAATGGTACTTAGCTTATGGAGAGGAATCATGGACAGATGCTGTTCGGAAGCATGTTCTCAGTGATTCCTTTGATGCCTATGCTAGCAACTCCTTGGAAAGATATGATTACACAATTGGTTGGTTGAAGGAGTGGGCTTGCACCAGACAATTTGGGCTGGGAACATATCTTCCCTGGGATCCTGAATGGGTCATTGAATCACTTTCAGACAGCACTATCTACATGGCCTATTACACTATTGCCAATCATCTTCAAGGTTCTGATAACTTGAATGGCGATCCTGCAAAATCCCCAGATGGCATCGACCCAAAGGACTTGAAGCCTGATGTGTTTGACTACATTTATCGAAATAAGTCCTATCCAGAGGGATGCAACATTCCTGAGGAGAAACTCAAGTCGATGCGAGATGAATTTCGATATTGGTATCCGATGACTCTCCGGGTTAGTGCAAAAGATTTGATTCCGAATCATTTGACCATGGCCTTGTTTAACCATGCTGCCATTTGGGAGGAAGAGCCAGATTTGTGGCCTCGTGGATACTATTGCAATGGTCATGTTCTTGTTGATGCTGAGAAAATGAGCAAATCCAAGGGGAACTTTTTGATGATGAATGAGACGGTGGAAAAGTACAGTGCAGATGCCACTCGATTTGCATGCGCTGATGCTGGAGATTCGTTGGATGATGCAAACTTCAGCAGGGAGACTGCCGACTCAGCAATTGTGTCTCTGTCAAACGAAGAAAGTTGGATTTTGGAAACCATGGCCGACACAAGTCTTCGAACAGATGGCGAACTCAACTTCATGGACCAGGTATTGATTAATGAGACGAACCGTCTCATTGAACTTTGTGGGGATGCCTTCTCCAAGATGCAATTTAGACTAGGCTTGCAGCACGGATGGTTCGAGATGCTGTTGGCAAGAAATGAATACCGTAGTTGGTGTCAGGATAGTTCCGTAGCAATGCACAAGGAGGGCTTGAGAAAGTGGTGTGAGGCATTGGTGATTTTGATTTGTCCTGTCTGCCCTCATTGGTCAGAGCATGTTTGGAATAAGCTGGGCAAGGAAGGCCTTGCTGTGAAGGCTCCTTGGCCAACAGCCAATGAAGAAGACAAGCTACTGACAAGACAAGCAAAATTCCTTCGGGATTCTTTAAAACGTTTCCGAGGACTTGCTGGCAAGGCAAAGAAAGGTTGGCAGTCGGCGTCACTTCTGGTGACTAACTCTTATCCTCAATGGAAAATCGATGTACTTAATTTTATGCAGGAGCAGTTTTCGGAAGGATCAGGTTTCTCAGCAACCTTCATGAAGGATATAAAGAAGTGGTGCGCTGAAAACGTGGAGGACAAAAAAATGACAAAGGACGTCATGCAATTTGCGTCGTTCATGAAGGACGAAGCGAATGAAGTTGGTAAGGTAGCCTTGGATTTGGAATTGCCATTTGACCAGTATGCCATCTTGGAAGGTAGTTTGACCTATCTCAAAACTCAATTGAATCTGGAGGATTTGGACATTTTGGATTTGAACACTACCGAAGGTGTTCCGGATAGAGTTGCTGAGCAGGTCTTGCCAGGTAGACCCCATTTGTGGATGAGATAAAACTTCATTTCTGAAACAATTATGATATTATAACAGTAATGCAACAACGTATACACTCCAGTACGGAGAATCAAATACTAACTGTCAAAGTAAAGTCGTACGAAGTATTTCACCGAAGTACTTGGGGATTACTACGTATTTTTGACGTCGTACTACGTAGTATTTACTTTTAGTGCCCGACGGTGAAGAAGCAGTTCAATACACCCAGCGCGCGACGGGGGACCGTTTGTGAGTCACTTTTTCGTTTGTTCGGATTGACCCCTTTTGATGTCACAGTCAATTTCGCAACGAGAACTCAACGTGACACTTCAGCTGCGGCAGAATATTGAACGACATCTCGTATCAGAGCTCTCCCAACACAGCATTATTGTGACAAAAAATCAACACTGAAATAAGATGAAGATTTTCGTCGTTGCTGCGTTCCTGGGCTCGCCCTCGGCATGTTTTGGTTTTGTCGCTCCTCTTACAACTTCGACATGCTACAAGAAAGTCACTGCACCGATTCTCCCACTCCGAGTGGTATCCGATCTGAAGAAATCAACTATTTCAAAGCATGATGATACTCCGGGTAGTACTGTTCCATTTACAATTTCGTTCGACGAAATTTGCCTTGAAGACATTCCAAAGGTCGGAGGGTGAGTCGACGAGGGAAAAACAAGACGATCATTGACGCTTGACCACAACTCGCGCCGTTTCTCATATATCTTTGCTAACAGAAAAACCGCTTCTTTGGGGGAGATGATACAACGGTTGCAACCTCTGGGAGTTGACGTCCCCGGCGGCTTTGGTGTTACTTCGTCGGCCTATGATGCTGTTTTAGACCAGCTGCATTTGCGGGAACAGCTTGGTGTCAAACTTGAAAGCTTAGATGTGAGCAATCTCGAGAGACTTGCAGAGGTCGGAAGGGAGTGTCGTAAAATGATAATGGAGGTTGGTCTTCCCGAAGATGTTAGGAATGCTATAGAAAGTGCCTACACCGAAATGTGCACAGATGGCTCACAGTGTTCGGTTGCAGTCCGAAGTTCCGCCACTGCAGAAGATCTTCCCAACGCTTCCTTTGCTGGTCAACAAGCTTCATTTTTGAACATCATTGGACCATCAGCTGTTGCTGATGCTGTTCTCGAATGCTTCGCTTCGATTTTCACTGATCGAGCTATCACGTACCGTGCGCACAACAACTTTGACCATTTGAAAGTTAAGGGCGCGGTTGCTGTCCAGCTCATGGTACGATCTGACTTGGCTTCCGCCGGAGTCGCCTTTACTCTGGATCCTGATACGGGTTTTCGTGATGTCTGTGTAATTACGGGTTCCTACGGCCTTGGAGAATCAGTAGTGGGTGGGAAGGTGGACCCCGACGAAGTGCAGGTGTTCAAACCAATGATTGGAAAAGTGGAAGATCCTATCATCAGCCGTCTAATTGGACGCAAGCAGACATCCATCATTTACACCGACGGCGACTCCAAGGAACGAACTAAAACAATCATGACAGCCGAAGAAGACCAAGCCAGGCGTTCTTTTTCCGATGAAGATACTAAGCAACTCGCGCAGTGGTGCGTTGAGATAGAACGACACTACAGTCTGCTTCATGGGCACCCAACCCCTATGGACATTGAGTGGGCAAAGGTTAGTTGAGAAAGGACGATTATATGCTTCTAGTTCATACTCCTCACCATCACATAATTCTCCTTAGGATGGCATTACTGGGCAACTTTACATAGTCCAAGCAAGACCGGAAACAGTTCGGGCTCGTCAAGAAGCCAACGCCTTCCGTCAAACAACTGTCAAACATAGTGCCAAAGATTCAATTATCGACGGCACTGCCATTGGCTCGGATGCGGCAACAGGGACTGCTTGTGTTATTGAAAATTTGAGCGACATCTCAAAAATGTCGAAAGGAGAGATCCTTGTGGCCGACATCACCGATCCAGATTGGGTTCCAGCAATACGAATGGCGTCCGCAGTGGTCACAAATCGAGGTGGACGAACGTGCCATGCGGCAATTGTTTCAAGAGAACTTGGCGTACCATGTATTGTTGGGGCGAAGGGAGCTACAGAACTTCTCAAGGACGGTAAAAAATACACAGTCGATTGTTCTCGTGGTGCCACTGGCCGCATCTACGAAGGCGAAGCAAGCATCGAGAAGAATGTGATCAGCATTAAAGATCTTCCCCAAACAAAGTAAGCCGAGAAAACATACGAAGATGATGATAATGACAACCACTCACCCCCTACAATTTTGCATTGCAGAACAAAGATTCAATTGATTCTTGCACACCCCGAAACAGCATTTCTGCATTCTAGCCTTCCCGTAGCTGGCGTTGGATTGGTGAGACAAGAATTTGTCACTGCTAATGCTATTGGCATTCATCCGAATGCAGTTCTCTTCCCAGAACGCTTAGACGAAGATGAAAGGCGACTAATTGAAGAAAAAGCAAAAAACGACAACTCTCCAAAAGCTTTCTTTGTTCGAAGGCTTAGTGAAGGTATTGGGAGCATCGCCGCTGCCTTTTACCCTAGACCAATCACAGTTCGCCTCGGGGATTTTAAATCCAACGAATACCGTCGCCTGATAGGTGGAAAGCACTTTGAGCCAGAGGAGGAGAATCCCATGATTGGGTTGAGGGGCGCATCTCGCTACTTGCATCCTGACTACGTGGATGCCTTCAATCTAGAATGCGAGGCACTCCTACATGTTCGAGACAGGATGGGTCTTGACAATGTTCAACTTATGGTTCCGTTTTGTCGCACAACTGAAGAAGCAAATGGCGTTGTGAATGCCCTCGCAAAGAATGGTCTCAAGCGAGGAAAGGATGGCCTGAAAGTTTGGTGCATGTGCGAGTTACCATCCAATGTATTTGCCATCGACTCATTCGCCTCATTTTTTGACGGATTCTCCATCGGATCCAATGACTTGACACAGCTTGTTCTCGGGATCGATCGAGATAGTGGAGAGCTGGCTCATCTCTTTGACGAAGAAAACGAGGCCGTCAAAACAGCGATCCGAGAAGCCATTCAAGGATCGAAAAGAAATGGAAAACTCGTTGGACTTTGCGGGCAGGCACCAAGTGACAAACCAGACTTTGCCGAGTTTCTTGTCTCTGAAGGTATCGATTCCATCTCCCTGACACCTGATGCCGTTATCACTGCCATTAATATTGTTGCAAAAGCCGAGAAGAAAGCGTGCGCATGAGATTTAACGTATCTACTCTACCTAGCTAAAACAAAAAATAATCGTCAACGGAATCTTCGTTTCATTTTCATAATTCTATCGATTTACTACTACGAATAGCAGTAGATCTTTCATTTTCGTTGATATTTGTTTTGCTGCTTCTTTCACTTTTTACCAACACCAAAATTCCTTTCCAACATACGACTCTACTCTAGTGAAGACGAAATGACATAAAATATTATATATTTTATTTTATACGAAGTAGTTTTATTTAACAGTTTTCATTATTGTTCTGTGCAGTCTCGTTGTGTTCAATGTTCACAGTCAGATCGTTTATTTACAGTTACTTCGAAGTATTTATACGTAGTATTTATTACACTCTTCTACCGGTAGTCTACATAGTACTTTACAGTTAGTACTTCTTTAGTGCTCTCTCTCTAGAGAGAGTAGCTAGCTAGTAGCTAGTAGAGCTAGTATTTCTTCGCAATCGTTATCTTCCACTAAATTCCCCAATTCATGGTGCACCATGACATGACGTGTCCAAACAAAGTAAGTGTGTTTGCAGTTAATAGGTGAAGGTAGACTTTTGCCTTCCCTCTTTCTCCTGTTGATTCGTGCACGGTGACGAGCCGCAATCCAGCAGAGTTTGGTTTTGGCGAGACATTACTACATAGCACTAACGGTTGGCACTGTGTTGTCTCTTCCCTACTTGCAGCATCCAAAATGCAATTCCGGATGATGAAGAAAAAGAATCGGTGACTTTTCAAACCACCATGTTTTGGTCCTGCTATCACAACGATGCTCAACCTTCCTCGACCAATAGTCGTCGCGGAGAATGTGGCGAGGCTGATGTAACAAATGCCGGGTCGTCTCTCCTGTCCATGTCGGGACCAGAAAGTCTTCCGACAGCTAACGAAGCTGCTGACAGTAGCAGCCAACCCCAACCGTCATTAACAGTAAATGCACTCGAAGAAAGATTGCCCGAATTAACGACCAAAGATTCACATTCGCTCGGTGTCACATTAGCTCGATGGTTCAACAGTTTGTCGGTGGAGGAACGCAACCAGGCAACGTTCGATGTACACGGGGTGAATGATATTGCAACCGAGACACCAGATCTACAGTGTCGGTTCCTTTGGCAAATGGATGAGATTCTGACGTCATTAAAGTTCCACCCAAACCTTCCCACAGATGCCTATCGACTAGCGGAACAGAAGTCCATGGCCTATGTTCACAACCCCGCTCTGAAATTAAGCTTTCTTCGAGCTGTTGAATTCGCCGACGCCCACCTGGCGGCGGAAAGGTACATTCGCTTCTATAACTTCAAGAACTTGCTTTTTGGTCCAGACTGCTTGGTCCGAGACCTTACATGGAATGATTTATGTCCTGCTGATCAACAAGCTTACGAGAAGGGATATCTCCAATTGCTACCCGAACGAGATAGTTCCAATCGACTAATTTGCGTGTATTTTCCAAATTTGGACGATTACGATGACGCGACTCAGTTTGTAAGTTTGACCGTAGCGAAGCGATCTATTCGCCAGATGTTTTGTAACGGTATTCTTCTCACAGTCAAGTGATATTCTTCTTTACTATCTTTTCCAACTACCAGGGCCGCCTCCTTTTCTACAATTGCACCAACACTTCTAGCACTTGGGAGAGTGAACGCAAGGGTATCATCGTGATTGTGTGGGTGCTAGGGCAAGTTAACATTAAAAAGTTTGTCACCAAGAATTACCTCCCCGTCACCGGACATATGGACAACGCCATGCCCTACAAGCTCGCCTGTCTCCACCTCTGTTACAACGATTCTCTTTTCAACGCGGCGTGGAAATATCTTTTCGACTTTACTCGAGATCCTGTGAAGAAGGCACGATGCCGATGCCACGTTGGAACCCCACAAGAAGTTCTCTACGAGCTCATGACTTTTGGCATTCCCAGCAAAGCCATTCCTATCACAGATACTGGAGAATTACAAGTCAACTGGCACTTGATGCTTCTTGAAATGAAACAGAGAGCGGAAGCTCATGTTCGGTCAGGTCACAATTCGGAGTCTACCACATTCATTTTAGTTCCATCGAATCAGGACGTCTTATTCGGAAGAGGGCGTCGAATTCAGAGTTTCCCTGGAAACATCCGGTTGAAAGTTACGGTAGAAGAGTTGCTCCCAGAATACGAAACGTTGGATAAGGAGGGGAAAACTAAATTAGCTGAAAGAATTGTCCTTGCTGTGAAAGAAGGGGGAGCTCGATTTCTGAGCCAAGAAAAAGGCGCTTGGACGGAAACAACAGACGATTTGGCTCGACTCAAGGTAGCACAATTGTTTCGAAACCGAAGAAAGACTTCTACTTCATCGGGCGACAACGCTGCCTCTACAACGGAAAAGAAGTACGCTGATACGGTGGACGGTGCATGTCCCTTGGGATTATTCAAAAAGCCCAAAACCAACTGATGTTCGACATTTTTTCCTCTTTAAAAACAAAACGAAGAACCATTGTCGATGAATAGTCGTACGATTCATAAAATAATACTCTCTTGATTTCTCTTCCCGCCGTTCCATTTTTCGTTGCACTGGTACGCTCTTTTTCATTTCATCACATCGTTTTCGCAACGTCCTGGGGCTTTCATACAGCAATTATTTATGTATTCTGTTCAGCAGCTCAACCAAGAAGGAAACTGAGATGAAAACAAAAATGATGATGGTTCAAAAAAGCTTACTGGATCCAAGGCTTATCCTGTCGTACTAGAAGCACGGTTCATTCTCTGCCTACTACCGTAGTCGAATGTAGTACCGTAGTCAGCTAGTATGAGATAAAACACCTTTTCTTTATTATTTTTGTATTTCCTGTTACACTTAAATTGTTTACAGTTCAGACGACGTATCATATGATACACCGTGTAGTCATTTTCGAGTCATCACGACCACTTCCTTTGTACAGTACTCATCATTCGCGAGTTGAGAAATTTCGAATTTCGAATTGAGACTGTGATATCGTTCACGAATTTGTGAGTTTTCCCCGATGTCTGTCTGGCGTCCATTTTAGTTTTCTCATGCTGTGCTTCGCGTTGAAAGTTCACCACGCGCCATGCGACACGCCACTGACAGTGAAATCCGATCAAATCCATTGTTGATTGGCTCTCTCTTGTTAATCAGTCGTTCGGAACGCCCTCGTCATTTCTGCCTTTGCCGGCAAAGCAATAAAATACCGGTAATGGGCGTACCGTAGTTTCCTTTCTCTCACCTCCTCCCCAGTAGGACTGTTACGTGTTTACTACTACCATACGTCGTGGTCGTAATTTTTTTCACAGTCAATTCAACATTATTCTGTCTTCACTCAACTCACCCCTCCGTTTTTATTACAGTTGGGTGGCGGTGAGTGAATGGTAGATGACACAAAGGCTTCTTCCATTATTATTTGTTCCCGACGCTACGATTACTGGATCAGCGAGTCTCACTGCATCCAATCACTTGTTTGAATAGACAACAACAATCTCTTATCGATTCTTTTCCACTACCATACTACACTACTCTAGTATTGCGGACACCATGGACGCCCGCAATTTTGACGACATACAATGTCTCCAACAACTAGTGAATGACCAAGCATTACGAACCCCTGACGCTCTTGCCGTTGTGGATGGCACTGTCAAATTGACCTACAAAGAACTCAAAGATATCACGGACAATTTGGCCATTCAACTTATCGAAGAATACGGTGTGAAACCCGACGCGGTTGTCGGCATTTTGTTGCCCCGCAGTGTTCAATACGTCATTGCATACGTCGCCGTGTTGAAAGCGGGCGGTGCCTACATGCCTCTCGAGTTGGTCTACCCCAAGAACTTGTTGGAACGCGCCATCAGCGAGACCGAAACCAAGGTGGTCTTTACCAATGCTCAATACGCCAATCGGGTGGCCACATCTCCACATTTGGTCATGCTCGACGAGGCACCCTTCATCCAGCACTACGAGACATCGTTAGAGTATCCCCCACCTAGCTATCAAGAACCATCCCTCGATCACTTGGCCTTTTGTGTCATGAGTTCCGGTACTACTGGCACTCCCAAAGGGATTTGTCAAACGCATCGAGCTGCCATCCATAGCTACGTCGATCGCTTTGTGCGATTTCCATACACTACCCACGAACAAGATCGTATCGGCGCCGGAGTATTTTTTGTGTGGGAACTTGTACGACCTTTGTGCTTTGGAGCCACCTGTGTGGTCATTCCCGATCACGTCCTCTTCGATCCACCGGCTGTGACGCAATTCATTCAAGACTATGACATCACTCGGATCTTGTTTACCCCCTCCTTGTTGCAGTTGATTTTGGACACATTGCCAGCCGCCGACATTCAACAACGATTGGCGAAACTGCGGTATCTGTGGCTGTGTGGTGAAGTCGTTTCGCGGGATTTGGCGGTGAGTTTTACCTCCTTGTTGCCGCACGTTGAGTTAATGAACCTCTACAGTATCTCGGAATGTCACGACGTGTCCATCGGCGATTTGAAACGAGAATTGGACCCCTCTCGCAAATACGCTACCTGTGGAAAGGCCATTCCTGGAGTCAAATTTTATGTCGTGGATTTAGAGGCGACCGACGAACACGGTAGAATGAAATTGGTACCGGATGGAGAAACGGGAGAAGTCTACGTTGGAGGACCCGTCGTTGGCAGAGGATACCTTAACATGCCCGAAAAGACGGCCGAACGATTTGTCGATAACATCTTTGAGGACGATCCAACGTGTCCTCGGTTGTACAGAACGGGTGATTTGGGTCGTGTCTTGGTGGAATCGCAACATTTGGAAATTTTGGGACGATGCGATTTCATGGTCAAGATCCGTGGATATTCCGTCGTTTTGGGCGCCGTGGAGACGGCACTGGCCAAACATCCCAAGTTGTTGTCGGCCGTCGTATTGGCTGTAGGAGAGGAAGGTTCTGGTGACAAAAAGTTGGTCGCCTATGTCGTTCCGGCAGTGTGGAAAGACCCACCTTCGGCCTCTTCGGTTCGACAATTCCTCAAGGACCATTTGCCGACCTATGCTATTCCAAGCACCTTTTGTGTCATTGATGCTTTGCCTGTGGCTGCGACTGCCGCAGGAAAACTTGATCGCAAAAAATTGCCATCTCCTGAAACAGCGACACGTCTGCGGGCCTTTTCCGAAGACCTAAGTGCCGAAAACAGCGATCCCAACAATAATAATGCTCGCTTGGCACCTCAAAATGATAACGAAAGGGCCATCTTGAACATTTGGAGCCACTTGTTGAATTTGCCCGCAGAAGAACTTAGTACTGCCGACTCATTTTTTGAAGTGGGTGGACATTCTCTATTGGCAACCAAGCTAGTCAATCTGGTGAATGAAAAGTTTGGACGCACTACCGAAACAGGCCTCTCGATCATGAGTGTAGTGGAAGCGCCGACAGTCCGAGAAATGTCGGAAGCACTCCTAAAGCAGGGAACCAACAAGAGCGACAACAACAAAATCAAGATCGATTTGCAAGCAGAGGCGCTATCATTGGATCCATCCATCTTCCCATTTCCCACTCGCAAAGGCAACACCATGTCGCGATTCCGCATTGAATCCAGTGCCTTGCTTAGTCCACGTGTGGTCTTTTTGACGGGTGCTACCGGATATTTGGGAGCCCACATTTTGGCGCAATTGCTGCTCCTTCCTGGCGTGACTACCATTTGTTTGGCCCGTGCAAAGGACGATATCGCCGCAAAGGATCGATTGCTGCAAACCTTGAACAAATACCAGCTCTTGGAGCCAACCATTAAGGCTTTGGAAAAGAGGGCACGAGAGGAGAATGGTCCTACCAGCCATTCGGATGAAAAAGTTGACGAGGCGCGAGCTGAAATTGACGATGGAACCCATCTTTTAGACCCCAGCTTGATTGCTATCGCTGGCGACTTGTCCAAACCCTTGCTGGGAATGGACGCCATGCAATTCAAGGCTCTTGCATTGGAAATCGATTCGATCATTCACTGTGGCGCTGAAGTCAACCTTATTAAGCCCTACCAATCTTTGAAAGAATCCAACGTGCTCGGAACTCAAGAAATCTTACGATTGGCCACCACGAATGGATTGATCAAAACCAAAGTAAAGCCTGTCCACTATATTAGTACCAACGGTGTTTTCCCCGTGGATGCAGCTGCTTATGGGAACAAAGCTGTAGATAAGGTGGTGCATCTCAAAGAAGACGTCGACTTGGACGCTTTCACTCCATTTCTTTCGGAAGGGTATGCCATGACCAAATGGGTGGCCGAGCGCATGTGCTCCGTGGCAGAATCCCGCGGCCTGCCTATCAGCATCTTACGTCCTGGCAACATGGCTGGAAGTAGCCAGACAGGAGTCTCGAATCCGGACGATCTGAATTACCTTCTCATTAAGGGAATGCTGGAGGCTGGTTGCGCTCCCATCGTAGACACCAACTATGCACTGGACTTGACTCCAGTCGATTTCGCTGCCTCTGCTGTGGCACAGTTAGTTGTTCAGAAGCCTCAAGCAGTCATCGGGCAGCGTCTTCACTTGCAAAGCCCTCACAAGCCGGTCGCGTTGAAAGACGTTGTTCAGTGGTTGAACGAAGACATGGGTTATTCTTTGGAACCCGTCACTCGCGAAGAGTGGATGAATCGTATCGCACAATCCAACGAACAGCTTGCAATTGGATGGGTCTCCTTCGAGAAGTACTTTGAAGCATACACCTGGTTGGAAATGGACAGTGAGAACTTGCAGCTTGCCCTGGAGGACACGTTGGTAGACTGTCCTCCCTTTGACAAGAATCTCTTGGAGAAGTGGTTTCCCAAGGCAGCTAGCAACTAATTTGCCCACGAACAAACACTCTTATCTGTTACTACGTAGTATAAAACATAATATATATTTCATATTAATCTAAATTGAAAAATTCAATCCTGGGATCCTAGCAACTACGAAGTACTACCGTGCGTAGCTCGTCGGTAGAGTACAATGTCTACCTAGTCTGAAATGACTGACAGTGAATGAATCTAAAAAGGGCGTCAAGCTGAAGATGCCTCTATCATCGAGGCTCGGCAATACGAGGTTGGCGAACCTTGTCGTCGGTGCAGAAAGTTCCGTTTTCCGTTTTGAAGAGACTTGATTCTTTGCGTTTCGGTGTTGTGAGGGGTTCGGGATAGACTGACTGTGAATTCACAGTCGTACATAGTCAATCAGCCTCTTCAGCAAAATGACGTGTCAGCCACGTCACACAGACTCCTCTACGGTAGGCTTTCTATCGTCTTCCACAAAATGCGATTTTACGATCGACACAACAACATCGCAACGCAAAGCCAATTTCACTATTTTTCTCATTCTACCCGTTGCATCACAATAGTAATTTTAGACCAAATACACCGATACCTTCATCTACACACAACAATTCTACACGATGCTCAAGACTTCCTTCTTCAGTTTCTGCGCTATCTTGGTTTCTTTGCAAACGGCTTTTGCCTTCCATGTCGTCACTCCCCGTTCGAAAGTGCTGTCATCCCTGAAGGCCGTGCCCACCCTCGAAGAATGGAAAGTGTTGGAGGATGGTCGCTTGGAAGGCACTGTGAAGGGCCACCCTGAATATGAAGATGGTTCTGTGATCTCCACCTCCCCGCCCTCGAGTAAAGCCATCGACAACTCTGTCGTTGAAACCATCAACGGCCACAAGTATATGCTGCAAAATCAACAACCGAGCGACACAACTGCTACCAACAACCAAAGCTTCTTTCCGATTCCATTTTCCAAAATGAACGTAGAGGGTGATGTGACAGTGAAGGACGAAGAAATGAGCGAAACTAAAAAGTTGATGCAACAAGTCAAGGACGCTGGAATTGCGGGTGTCATTTCTTATGCGCTGTGGGAATTTGGATTTTGGACTATTTCGGTTCCCGTCTGCATTGCCGCCTATCGAGAAGTCACAGGACACTGGCCCGATTTTACCAACCAGGATGATTTGCAAAAGTTGGGTGCCGAAGCCTTTGCCTTTGTTAATGTGGCGCGATTTGCGGTGCCATTGCGTATTGGGCTGGCATTGGGTTCCACACCATGGATTCAAAAGAATGTGGTGGATCGATTTTCTAAAAAGAAAGACGAAGAAAGGTAACAGGTTAAATTGTATCCAAACCAATCTCCTATAGAATAGAATACGAAGATGGTCAATTTTCAAAAGTATCTAGTAGCGTTGCTCTAGGAAGGGTATAGAAATTCACAAGCTTGCAAACTTCTCTACGACCTCTAGTGTCATCTCTGGTGTGAACCCTTGAACCCACGTGCCATGAAGAGCGAAGTTGATCATGTAGTCCAGCTTGGTTCTAGAAATAGGACCATTGTCCACAGCTTTGGCGTCAAAAAGGACGAGCTCGCTCATCTTCTCTTTGCCGTTGAAGAGAAAACCCATGAGGTAACCGTGGTCTTCGTCCTCCTTGTTACCATCACGAGGCACAAAACAAATTTCTCCGAGGAATTCGTGACGCTCTGGCTTCCATCGTTGGACGACTTTTTCTTCTTCCACGTCTACCTTAGCCAGGCCTTGTACCACGCCATTCCTGTAAGACGTATTGCTGGCGGCAACGTAAGCGTAATGGTACTTCTTTCCAACTCTCTTGGGGTTGATAATGGGAAACTCGCAATTAGCAATACCATCTGTCATACTTTTCATTGAAACAAACTGTTTGGATTTGAGATCGACTTTCACCCGTCGTAGCTGATATTTTAGGCCATTATCAAAATCAAAGGTCTCCCAAATGGGACGTGCGGGATAGTCCGAATCCTTTGGAGCACCCATCATCATGGTATCTGCCAAAATCATATCGGCGACCAACATACCATCGTCCGTTTGAAAGGCATTGGAAAGATGAAAGGTGAACATTTTGGGCGTTTCAATAATGATAGGTTCCTTTTGTTCCTTGCCGCGAGGGATTAAAATGAGACTACTAGTAGTAGCCTCGTCGTCGTTCTCGATACATTCGGCTGGACCCTTTTTGCCTAACACAAATGGCAGGGGATCAAATTTAGTTTTCGTTTGCAAAAAAACAAAATAATCTTTGGTAATGGCACAATCGTGACTCAATCCAATGCCAGGAAAGCCAGAATAATCCTTCTTGTAAATCAACTCCATCGTATCCAAGTCGTGCTCAAACACTTGAATGGTGTGGGTGTCGGGTGGATTTACGTTGATGCTAAAGTTGCACACTGTCCGTGTGTCTGGATCAATCTTGTAGTGTGCCGCGTACCGTTCATCTAGTGTGCCGTCCAGATTCGTTTCGCCACCAATAGTTTCCAACGTAGTGGGATCGACTTCGTGTGGAAGCCCCCCTTCCCATAAAGCGAACAAGCGAGGGTTGTCTCCTTTTTGGGTGTTGGGTTGAAAGAGGACATGGGTGTTGGCAACATTCTTCTGGGTTCCAATATCAAAGATGTTGCTCCACCACTTGCCCTTGTTGCGGGCTGTGCCAAAGACGCCTCGATAGAGAACTTTGCCGGCCTTTCTTTCTTCGACGTATCCCTTGGTTTCAATGTACCGATTGCGGAACCAAGCCTTTCCGTCTTGAAAGGTGACGGCGGTAATCATGCCATCGGCATCAAAGGGGTGGACATGGAAAATATCTTTATCCTTGTTGATGTAGAATTTGGTGTGTCCATTTTGGAAAAAAGTACCCTGCAGATCCTTGGGAAAGTCGTGTTTCAGTTCGTAGCAGGACTCATGTTCTACATTGTCGAAGCCTTGGATCCAAGCCTGTTTGTCATACAGAATTTCGCCTTCGTCAATTGCACTGATATCTGTTGAAAATTCAGAAATAGCATCAGTGGTTGATGATACTGTGGACGGCGATCTAAAAAGTGATGTAACCGTCGACCGGGCAGATTGTGCAGACAAAAAGGCCGACGCTGTCGGTGCTACAGCCAACGCGACCGCCAGTGTTTGCGTGGATACAAGCATTAGTCTTGTTTCTTATCACTTCTGGTCGTCAACGTTCGACTCCCTGAATCGTATGCTAAGAATTTTTTTGTACCAAGCATGGTATTCTCTGTCCTCCTCATGGCTGCTGATGCTGATGGCCCTTGATGGTCGTGATTTCAGTGAAATTGAGCAGTCTCGATGAAGATGAATCATAATGATGTTGCGTTGGATGTGTGACGTGGATTCTGTGCGTAAAAAAAATGAGGAAGAGATTGAAGATTACTTCTTACAGTTACTACGTACTAGCCATACGGTAGCAGGGTAAATTGAAGGTATTTGCGTACTGCATACTACATACTAGAGCTAGTAGGTACTATCAATAGAGTCATATTATGTTTTTGGTTTATTCAGCTGCGCTTTACCCGATCCGTTCCGATTTTGATCTTGATTTCGAACCGTGGAACTCGATCGAACTTCTTGCATACCTAGTTACAATTACTGCTGAAACCTACCTGCTCGATGTCAGTCGACGGCGACGATTGACGACGGGAGTTTGAAACTGTGATGGCGTGATGGCGACAATCTGTAAAATTTCACAACGTGCTTCTACGTATACGCTAGTAGGACACAATGGTATCATTAACTAGTCGTATGCATTTGACCGAGTCTTCTGCTGCAAGAGGGACTTGCTGCGTCCCATGTTAGCTCGACGTTGTTGCTTGATCACAAGCTGGAATAGTGCTGGGATATGAATTGAGATATGTCATGCTGCATCACTAGACTTGCACCTCCGGATCACTGGTTTAGTTTTAGCGACATACCAAGTTCGTTGCTGCTCTTCGAACAACGTAATCAGGGATCTTCGAGTTTCGTCTACCGAAAAGGAACAAGTTGTTGTGGAGGGCCGAATTATCGGCCCTACAGTGGGATTCAGCATATTCGTTTTGTCACTCGAGAGCTGCATTTGGTGTCGAAGATAGGATCGAGTCGTCTCGGACTGCCGTAAACTCTCAGCGAAATGGTGCAGGGCTTCTTGAAATTTGTCTGTGGAAACTGCGGGTGGATAACGTAACGCCACTGATTCCGGCAGATCTCTTTCAGTAGCCGTCCACGAGACGTGTCGATGCACATTTCGGCGGACTGGAGTTCTTTTTGATGGAGCGGAAGGAAAATTCTGTTCGTGTAATGACATCAATTCACAATACTCGTGCCTGGGATCCTCGACGATCGGCTCTTGCATCAACTGAAAGTTTTCATCTGGAACATTTTCAATGATACTGCAGTTGCCACTGTCCTCATTTGGCCATTCACTTTCTATTGGAACGGGAGGTCCTGTATCAGACTGTGAATGTTCCGAATCATCAATTGCTTCCATCAAGATGTCGTCCCTGAGGATAAGATCAACATCATCAAATTTCCAATTTCGTACTGTGGTGTTGTCCTCGTCCATTATTGAATCCAGTCTGTGGTATGCGTTCACCGACTCCAAAAGGTCCGTTTGAATGTAATCTTCCAGAAATTGTTGCTCTTTGCACAACAGCGGGTGAGCATTTGCAAGAGAGGAGCTTGGAATATGCATGGAAGCAATCGTTATCCAGTACGGTATATTAGTTGTGTGAATTGTGCGAATTGTGATTACTGTTGGTTAGAAATCGCACTCGTAGAACAAAAAAATTTCTTCGTGTTCCGAATGGCATGTCTCAAAAAACTTCAACTGTAAAGAGAGGGCAAGACTTCGGATCAAAACATCAATTGACTGTAATCAATCAAAAACATTAAATGATGAACTGTCGTGCTAAAATAAAAGACGGTGGGATTAAATACTTAAGTATTTTTTGTTCCTTCTACACACAGTCAATCGTTCCAACTTCGGATTTTGTTGCAGTCGTGTCATTCATATGCCCAAAAAAACGATCGCGTCTGGAAATTTCGAACAAATGCACTTCCGCTTAGTTTTAGATGTTACTGTACGAATTATTACGGTGTTGTCGTCATGATCACTGCAAGGTTGTATCCCGGGTCTACTACCGGTAGTCTAGCTATTAGTAGTGAAAGTGCCACGAGTAAGAATATTATCATTCGAAATTCCATCAACCAAGAACATTTATGTAGATAATACTGTACGAATTATTACGGTAGTGTCGTCATGATCACGGCAAGATTGTATCCCGGGCATACTACTCCGAGTAGTAGTGAAAGTTCCAGGCACCAAGAACATGACCACGGAATTATGGGTAAATTAATGAAGAGCGTTGCAACATCCTCCCAGTGTTAAATAGCTCTTAATTCAATCACAAAAGAAACGGAACCAATGCTTTTCTTCTGTATGTGGGACTGCTTTTGTAGTTATGACAACGGAATTGTTCTTGGTACCAATCATGATTGTTCAAGGCAGATACTGTCAAATTGGTAGTGACCCACAACAGCAGAAACCAGTGATGATACCTTCGCAGCGGCAGGAAGAGAGTTACAAAGGCATCCCGACACAGTTGAATTGGCAAAGGCAACACGTTGAAACAGAGGTGGTCACGGTGACGAATATTTGAAGTGTCGGAGTTGATGTAGTTGCTGTTGTCGTATTCTAACAATAGAACAAAGGTCAAATAGAGTAGAATCTCGGCCAAATAGTGAGGACACCAGACCCATTGGAACCATCGACGTGGTGGTGGAACAGAATGATGAGTGATGGTTGTAGTTTCACCACGTTTGTCATTGTCAATGCCTTTTTGTTTCCTGCTGTTGCTGTTGTTTTCGTCATGGTAAGCCGGTGATTGCCGTCGCAAGCTGGCTAAAATGACATGGTGCTGATACTGTTCATACTGCAAGTACAGATTTGATGCGGCCAACAATAGGACAATCACTGGCAATGAACGTCCAGTCATTGTTGCTTTCCGATCCTCAACATCAGGGTCAACTTCGCCGCCATCAAGAAAGGATACATTCCAAAATACCAATGGCAGTACCAGATAATGTCCCATTCCCAAGGCATATCCAGCCACATGCATTTTGCTACTGGAACGAAACCGTTGAACAAAGAGACATTCACAGACACGTCGACACAGATGGAGTATGAGAAGTGCTCGGGCTGCAGTTGTTGTAGTGATAGTTGGGGTATTGTCAGTTGTGTTGTTGGAAGCCAACGACATTACCATTCCTATTGATAACAAACCGATGAGGTAAAAATGAACAAAGCATTTTTTGGATATCCATAGCCAACTGTTTCGACTGTTGTTGGTTGATTTCTTTTGCAAAGTTACTACTCCGGTTGTTGTTGTTGTAACTGTTGTAACTGCTGTCGTTTTGCCATGTGATGCAAGTTTCTTTAGAATTGAATTATATCGAGAACAAACTGCCATGACGCTCAAGAATAAATAGGCAGGAGATAAGAGATCCGTTGCTATATTCAGCGCCGACACCAGCACCGCATGTGTCGGTGATGATGTCATTGGACAAGTTCTGCTGTAGCATGTGCCTTCTCCCGTACTAGAATGTAGAACACTTATTGCAGCAGCTGCTGTAGGTACTCCGTGAAGTAGAAGGATTATGGTACCGGCCGGCCAAGAGGAACAAGCGAGAGAGGCCGCAGATGAATTTTGTGATGGGAGTGGATGGATTGTGAGACAAGGACTTTGTGACTCTTGTCTATTATTTTGACATCCTTGGAGGTTGATGGAATTGATTCGTTAAGGATCTAATAACCCTACTAGATCAGAGTAAAGTTCAACATGAAGGGTGGAGGGTTCGATGAAAGAAGAAGGATTTGAATGGAGTCAAAATGACGGCATGAGATGATTAGTGAGAGAGGGATACTGTAATAAGCGCACCATAGAGGTGACGATACGACAGCATTTCATTGTCATAAATTACAAAAAAAGGAGTTTTGGGATGTGACGTTGTGACCCATCAATCCCGTACTTTACGATTTTTGTGTCTGCTGACGCGCGCGGACGACCCCTAAAGCAAAGGAGGAGAGAGAGGCACATATTATTACTTCAAGTATTATTTCATTCATTCATCTTCGGTGCAGTCGTTCTCTTTCAACCGCACTGCTCGACATCACCTGCCAATCCACCATGGCTACTACTAGCTAGGTATTTCCCATTACACTGCGACGCAACTCAGTTCCTATCACTAAACCTTTCAGCGACGTTTGCTTTGTAAGCGACAACCATACATACACCACGCAACCGAAAGACCGGGAATCGACGACATTCTCCCTCCCAACTCTTGTTTTGAGTTGTCCCGCACTTCAAAAACGTTCACCAACAAAATAATGTCTCTCCACTGTCTAGCCCTTCTGGGAAACAAGAATGAGCCATTGTATCTATGTTCTCCTTCGACGGATGTTGACGTGGAGAAATCCCCACATGACGATTCGGCTTTGGACGATGATCACGATGTCTTTGGATTTTTAGAAGACATGGCGGAATCGTCATCGGAACGTAAGACTCGAAAGCCTTCTATGCGATTAGAGGTGAGAAAAGAAAGAAGAAAAAAAAGAAAGAAAAATCAATCCCGTTGATGCGGATGCCGGAGCAATGTAAAAAGTGTATCAAATGCCTTGCGTTGACCGTACCTGCTCTGAGTGTAAATTATTTTTTTGTGTATCTCCTTTGATGTATTTTGCAGACGATGGTCCATGCCTCCTTGGATCGACTGGAAGAAATATTGGGAGCACCCAGAAAGGGAATATCCTATGGAAAATTCAAACGTGGTAGTCATTGGTTGGGATGCATCTGCCCAATCGAAGAGTTTGAGGTGAGCATGGAACATTTAGAAAATCGAAGTAGCAGACAAGCAAAATTCCGTCTCTACACACATCATCATTCTGACTATACTGGGTTTTTCTCTCTTTTCATTCATTTGATCCTCTGCGTTAGATATACGGTTACACGACATCTTCAGACGTAAAAATTTTGGCACTGATTGAGCGAGAAGGCATTGTTCCTCTCAAGAAACGAAAGGAAATTGACATCAAAATTCTCTTTGTGAGTTAAATGATGCATCCACGGTCTTTTCACAACGCCTCAGCATTACATTTCTCTTCCCACCTCACCAACTCACTCTCTCTCACACACGTTCTCGCTCACACAAACACAAAAACGGTACCTTTTTTTGTCTCCGCCAGACCGCTGTGCACGATTGCTATGTCAAGTACACCATGAATCCTTTCACCAAGATCCGTGGCAAGATTGAACCCCCCTGTTCCGAGTTTGAAGAAGGAATTCTCGCGGCCATGCAACAATACAATGATGCCGTCGCGGCAACCAAAATGGTAACCATCTAAGAGCAAGCATAATACGGATGCGTGAATTTTCTTTGCAGAGAAGAAACTACTGGTAGAGTCGTAGAATTAACGCTGTACGGGACATCAAACATTGCCACCAACCATCGTTGCACATTCGACCTTCGAAGATATCCACGTAAAATGAGGCGCTTTCATATTTATTGAGTGTAGTAATGCAACAATTCCAGTAGCAGTCAAAAGTGCTCCGTAGCAGAAGCAACTCTATACAACAATGTAGGGTCTGTACCTATTGTAGGTAGGGAACAAAGCTAACTGTAAAGAACCACGAATTCCTACTCCATAAAAAGCAAATGAAACAAGTCCACAAGAAATTCTCTTAAAACTCATTATCATGACAAATGGTGATGAAGAGGCCATCCAAATTATTAGTTTTCCCTGGCGAAACGTGATCTTCGAACTTCTCTTGGCTGCACTCCTAGGTTTGGGTGGTACTCTCCCTTCCTTCTGTCCCTGCCAAGAGCTAGCAAGATGGCAGTAACACTCAAATTCTCTCCATAGCACTTCTTGATGTGGTCAATAGCAGCAGTCTCACTGTAGCCAGAGTGAACTAATTTCACCATAACTTCCCAAAAGGCCAACCTTCTACAGAATTTGTTCCTGCACCTTCCTCTCTCTCTAGCAGAAAAGTTCTTTGCAGGCTTGTTCCCGTTGTGGCCATGGATCCACTCATGCCACACAGCAAGAAGGTCTCTGGGGTTGGAAATCAACTTTGCTGTAGGATCAAGGTACTCTTCAGTGGGGGGACCTTCAAGCTGCTGGACACCATGGTTGTCTCTAGGAATCTGGAAGGGCTGAATTGCCCCTTGTAGCACAGAATCTGAAGGAGCCACGAGATCTCTGTCATTTCGTAAGGGATTTTGGCCTTGGAGAGGTCTTTCAGGGACAGTGCTAAGTCTACCAAGGGTGCTATGTAGGGCATAAAACTGACCAGCAAAGAAGTTCCTGAGACTTACATAATTTGCCTATGGCGAGCAATGGCAGCAGTGTGAGAGTTCCATTGGGTCCAATCTAAAACTTGATGCCATAGCGCACAAACAACTTACACTATTGAGTCGCTGTGTTTCTGTCAGCAATTGCATGAGACGGTTATTCTGGATCTGTAATGTTCTAAACTGCTCCATGTTAGGAACAAACAAATCAGCCGAATTTCTACTAACTCCAGCCTGTGACGCCATAGGCAAGCCAGTCAACTCTTCAATGCACAATTTATTCTCCACATTGAAGACACGAAGTGGAACTCGTTCCGCAGGGACATAATCACCAAGACGTGCCCCACGTATAAAATTGTAGGCACTGCATATACGATTTCGAACTTTTTCAGACATAAGAGGCACAAGTTCAGGCTGAAAAGCGGCCCACAACAGGGCTACACCAAGTACTTGGGTAATATGATTGCTTTTGTCAGCTCTGTAAAACCCATTGATAGAAGGAACAACATGCTCCAGCATCCAGGCAACAGAGACATGAGAGTCAGGCTTGATCTTGTACGTGACAGGCCCTCCAACCGCAAGACAGGTGGCCATGGCTGCATCAGTTTGTATTTGATCCACACTAATGCAATGGTTTGCAACCTTATCTCCCCGCTGGCTCTTCCAACGGCCACGAATCTCTACTTGTTCCAAAACCTTGCCACATTTGGTACTGTAATCAACAGCGCCCTTGCGCACAGAGTGCGCACCTAATTGTCTTTGAAAGTCACTTCTCTTCCAGACATCAGTTAGCTGCTGTTGGTATCGTTCGTTCCTTCCCTCAGGACCATACCCTTCCTCCATATTGTTGCCATCTCTATGCAACACAACACCCGGTGCGCTTTCAGCAAAGAGATACTTCTTGTTATTCCCGTCGGTGAGCGTTGATTCCAAGTAACAAGCCAGCCCAACAAGGACACAATAGTCAGTGTTCTTCGCCCCCACAAGGATCTGAGCAGGACACTGCTCCTCGGTCAAGGTGTTCTTTGACCAAGGCAGATTCATTTGGAGAGCACAGCCTGGGAAAAAACTGTGAGATCGTAGGTCTTTGGTTTCAACTTTGCAAATGTCATCGGTCTGAGCGATGGTGTGCCACTGAAGCTTCATCATGCAAGTGAGTCTTGATGCCTTGTGAAACCGATTTGCATCGCCTTCAGCAGTGCCTTCAAGGATACGAATAGTCGACTCAAACTCTGTTGTTGTAAGAGGCGTGTCGCATTGGAGGCACGGCCTTGATTTTGAATTTCAGCCTTTTTTACAGCCGCGAGAACTGCGTTGACTTCCTTCGACTTCGTTGGGTTGCTTACATTTTGTCCTTTGGGCATGAAGTAGGATAGCGCCTTCTTGGTCTGAGCCAGAGTACTGCTTCGACAGTGCTTGGGCATGTCATCGGGGCCAGGATCACTTTTTCCGTACGACTTGAAGCATAGGTATCTAGCAACATCTTTGGATGTCACAGCCATCAACTCATCCTGGGAGAACTCCTGGGACATAGTATAGTAATTCGCAGGCTTGCCAATCCTCCAAGCCATGAATTTGATGAAGAACGGCTTGTACTCGTCATTCAAGGTCTTCTTGTTCTTGCGTGCCATGATTGAGAAATCTTGTGTATGACGCCGACAGTCAGCTGCTGTGTAAATTTGTTGTGCTTTAATTCACGATCGATCGATTCTACATCTTACTCCATCTTTATTTGTTTTATGACTTATCTCTATTCCATCATGGATGTTGATGATTCAAACGAACAACACGAACTGTCATAATGATTCCGAAACAATGATGCTGTGTATCGTGATGATTGGTACGGTAGTCTACTTTCTTCGTCGTATGATACCGGTTCAGTTGCACGCAGTACGCGCTTCATTTTTCCGAGTAGTTGTGGGTTTCAAAGGTTAGGGATAATTATCGGAAGCAATCGACTCGATTCGATTCATTTGATCGTTTAGATCGCCGATTTCACCTCCAATTTTTTGGTGAAAATTGAAAATTCGATGTCATAAAACGACTCTATAAAAAGGGAAAACAGTAACAACATCAACACAACAACGACTTCCACCCAAACAGCACCACCATATGAGCAACCACAACTGCATAATGTCACAATCAAAGTCATAACCATGAATATACACTTCATCCCACCAGAACCTCGTAGCGGACTGGAACCAAGGCCGATCAACCACGAAACCATAGAATCTGGCGATGCGTTCGTCGAGGATGTGTCGTCCGTCATGCAGGACATGGACGACGATGACGATGACCAAGACGTTGCCAATGATTATTATCATCCAAATCACTTCCACACCTCGAATTCTTCATCCTCTGGATCGTCCACTTCCTCCGCATCACTGACACCGATCGACTGGACTCTTCACTTTGAACGGGCCATGGAACAGGCACGTCAGGTTGTTTTTACGCCCCACACCACGGTTCCAAAAGTGCATGAATTCGACTGGAAGGTGGTGAATTTTCAGCCAACTCCAGCGGCAGGTCACAAGCGCAAAAGTATGGATGAAGATGTGAACATGGCCGATGCCTTCACATCTGGAGGGACAAGATCATTCAACAACAAACCAGAAAGTGGCATGTGTAGCGTAAATACTTCTGCATCTTCATCGCCTTCGGAACAGTCAAAACGACGGAGGTTTTGGAAAGGCTCGTCAACGAGACTTAATAAGGAAAGATCCAACAGCTTTATCGGTAATAGCAGTATTTGTTCCAGTCAATCCAGCCAATTCAGTAACAGAGCACTTTCTTCTAGCAGCGCCATTCATGCCAGACAAGGATTCTCGTTTCGTGGTCTTTTAGGATCCTCCTCGACAACACAACAACAACAGCAGCAACCCTACATACGACCCGTGAAACGTACCCGCATTGAGTCAACGTATCATTTGGGACCCTCGGCCGAGCATGGCATTCTCAAAAATCGCACAACTCCTCCTGATGCTGTTTCGTCTACTTTGGTCACCACAATAACGTCAAGCGGACAGAGCAATTTTCCAACAATTGTGACACCTCCACAAGGACAAAAGAGGCGGAAGATGACCACTACGAAAAAGCGCATTCGCTTTGTCGACAGTCGCATGAAAGTGGTCAAGCGTCTTCAAGCTGGGAACCTGTTCAGTTTTGGACAAGAAACCGCAAGATACGAGGTACTATCAGAAGAGGATGACAATGACAATCAAGAAAGGATGGTAGAGAGAGATTACTCCTACTTTAACGCGGGGAACTATCCCTTCTTTCAGGCAGCCTCCCCAAATCCGACCGCTCGAACGGCTCGGCGACTGCAGACGGGGACATTCTCTTCCGACAAAATGTCCGAGTTGTAAGAGAGATTATAGAATGCAAGAGAATAACAAATTGGGACCAAACACAAAAAAGGGTATACCTGTTCGATCATTTTCATAATTCATTGAAAGCCGCAAACAAAAGTGGGTGGTCTCTGGGGCAAAACTCCAGCCAAGCAACGTAGAAGTGATGTTGGGATTTTGCACCAATATTGCGATATTATTGCCATGAAATCCCAACTAGCCTCGGTTACCGTCTTTAGAATCAAATGCTGACTCAACGAGGACAACCGATTACGATTTAGTGCGGAACAGAAACGCCAATAAAAGTGAGGTAATAGGCGACAAATCATCGGCATGAAATACAGGTGTCAAAAAAAAATACTACGTACTATGCATACGATTCTGGCTTGTAGTAGATTAACTGTATGATACGACAGTAAGTGTATCCGGAGATAGAATAGAAGAAATTGCAATATCACCTGACCCCCATTAACTTTCTCCACCTTTTTCGTTATTTCACCAGACCAAAACTATTTCACAAGGGCAGACCCAATTTTCCCAAATTCTTATTTCACCAGGGCACAAACTTATTTCACCACTGCCACCGATGCAATTTGTTAGACGAATGATACTATCACCCGTCTTTCTTTGTTGCAGCTATCTGTCTCCGTTGCGGCCGTCTCTTAGCTGCATCTACGCTTCAGTCTTGTTGTTCTCAATATATGGTATGTGTAGAGCATGTAATATTACATTCATTCAAATTTGTTGCTTTTAAGTTTATGACCTGGTGAAATAAGAATTTGGGAAAGTTGGGTCTGGTGATATAAGTTTGTGCCTGGTGAAATATGAATTTGGGAAAGTTGGGCCTGGTGATAATAGAAGTTTTTGCCCTGGTGAAATAATAGAGTTTTGGTGAGGTGAAATAACGAAAAAGGTGGAGAAAGTTATCGAGGTCTGGTGATATTGCAATTTCCCCTCTCTACTAGAATAATAACAGTCCAAGGAGTCATCAGAGAGAAGATGACGTGGCTCGAGTCAACGCATTTTTCTTGGAACAACTGATATTCTCGGAACTCCGTACGACAAAAAATGTTCATGAAAACAACTGGAGAGTATCCACAAACATCCCTGGACCATGACCAACAACCCCACGAAGACGACGAGGACTACGTTCCATTGGATACAAAGGTTACTACTGGCGTCTATCCTGCTTCGTTATACGATCGGTTTTCTCCCCGCGTCACATGTGTTGAAGCCAAGTCAAAGAGTGGGACAGGACTCGCCGTCGTCACCACATCATGTTGTTACGAAACAAGTCGACCTAACGCAAGCGCAAGAACTAGACGTTGCCTCATTGAAACAACTCGACAACTGTAAAAGTGGCATCATAGCCAGAAGAATACTAGAAAAGGCGACCGCCAATTCTTCTCTTTACAATTCTGTCCGCATTCCACCCGGTGCCTCAGACCGGGGCATTTCCGATGGAGATCTGGCCATTCAAACAAAAATTCGCAACAAAAAGTATGGCATTTTCGACCTGATTGACTTGAATGGAGATCGTGATGCCGATCGTGCCTCCGCAGGAGTGTTGGGCGTCTTTTTGGCTTCAAGTTTCTCCGCCATTACAGCCCAAGACAACTTGCCGGGACCCGAGATACTCCGGTTCGTGGTGGTATGGATCCTGAGCTTTACGTCGCTAGCGTTGGTGGGATATGGTATTGCCACGCCCGAAAATCTGCAAGCGTTGTTGGCAAGCGTTCAACGAAAACTTTTTCCTACGTATCGCAAGCGAATGATCCAACATGAAGCGGGGCACTTCCTCATGGCCCATTTGCTCGGTTATCCCATTCAAGGATATTCGACTAATGCTGTCAAAAATGCCGTTGAATTTTATCCTTTGAACGATCCTAATACAGGCTTGGATCGTGCAAGTCAGCTAGGATTTGACACACAACGACAATCAGTGCGAGTAGAGGAGCTTTATTCACCGCCCAGCAATCCTGACGCTCCATTTTTCAGCAAAGAAGGGAGGGGTGCGCAAGCGTTAGAAACGCAATCTGTCTTTCGCAATGCCAAGAACTACACCGATAATCCCTTTTTGAAATTGCCTTCTCAAATGGAACCGACCAGGTCTTGGCCGTTTCGTGGATTTGACCACGGGACCGTTGACCAGTTGGCGGCCGTGTCGGTGGCCGGTGTTTGCGCCGAAATATTGGCCTTCGGCAATGCCGAAGGCGGCGTTGCTGACTTTTCGCAGTTGCGACAAATCTTTGCCAGTGCCGAACCCGAATTGACGGAAAGAGATATGGACAACCGTATACGATTCTCCCTTGGCTTTACTATTACGCAATTACGATTGCATTTGGGAGCATTGGATGCTCTGGCGGCAGTCATGGAACGCGGTGGAAGTGTTTCTGAATGCGTGACAGCGATCGAGCAGTGTTCCAATGTGAGGGGTAATGATGCTATCTTTGGCGATCAGGACTACAATGTCCGACGGCGGCAACAATTTCGATCATTGGGAGTGTCGCTGTGGGAGAAGTTACTGTTGGGAGAAAAGAACGCAGATACGGAGGAGACGCGTTTCGTCGAAGGAAGAGGCGGGGGATACAAAGAGAACAAGAGACTGATACATATCACAGGCGATGACCCTCTTTACATTGCACTTGGCATTGCTTTTATCTTTTTAGCATGGGCAGTTGATGGCGGACTAACACTGTAGCACATGCTAATACAATGTGTCCCAACAACTGTGTTGCATGGTCTTCTCGTCCAGTCTACCGTAGACTCTACCGTAGCTAGCATTTGTAGCATTTGGCTGAAGGGAAATTTAACTCTACTCCTTGAGTAATAGTCGTCCATGGTTGGTAACTGCGGTAACGTTGTACTTCGATACGTAATCTACTGGTACAGTAGTACTGTATTATACTACGTAGTACTGTAGTACCGCATTATTTTACTGTCTTGCTAAAAGTACGTCGTACTTGACTGTCAGCACTCAGCACAACATCATCTTTTCTTCATACGTAGAGTTTTCGTACATCGGCGGAAGAAGCTCTCTACCTGGACACTTGGTTTGGAAAGGTGGATTTACACGTTATGATACATCCGAGATTAATCGTGCCTGGACGGCACTTCATTCTTCATTCCAATCAATTAACCTTTCTCGATAAGAGGGGCACACTTGAGCTTCGATTTCCTGTTTTCCTTCTTTGCAACAAAATTGTATATGCCTCGTAAAGTTCGGCTCTCCACTAAAGAGTAGCCAGGTATGTATCATAGTTGATGAGAATGCCTCTTGAATACTTCTCCAAAGCATATTTCGTCCTATTCTCTCTGGATACGACGTAGACATGATTCGTATCCGACCGTTTAATTATAAATTGTTTTTGGAGTTTGATGAAAAGTAGTACTACAGTAGTATTCCATTTCTCCACTCTACTACCTAGTATGTAGAGTTTGTTGGTAGAATTCTAGCGATACCCGGTATTCATTCTTTTTATTATTTCGATCAGGGAAACTCATGAACCGGAGAATAACGAGAATAATCACTGGTACCATTGAAACAGGAATATCAAATGGAAGTTCGATAAGTCAAAAATAGATCATCAATAAGATCAGACACTTTTTGTCGTGAATCCAGAAAAGAAGTGCATGGAGCGGATTAAATATATATATCTTCTTGACTTCTTGAAGACCTGTGATGGGGTCATTGAATGTCACAAGAAGTCTTTACTGTTAAGTCTACGACCACCATTTACTGGTACTCACAATAGCCCCATTTCTCAGGCTGATATCATACATTTTACGATCAAAAAATCTTTCGCCACCCTTCTTTTCGCTTTCGTCTTTTCACTGTCGACTCCAAAACAATGCATCATTTGTCATCGAGCCGGTGATCCATCCTTTTGAAAAAAATCTATGTAGTACCATCTTTGTTTCGAATCGCTTCAGACATCATCAGGCATCAATCATGACCAAAGCAACCGAGGTACTGCGGCCTATGGTCGATGGTGAAACGATCCCCGTCGATTTCAACAAATCCGTTGAAGAAACAGAATTCATGGGATCATTCAATGAGTCTCTGTCGGTGGTTTCCTTCGCCGACAGTAATGATAGCCAAAAATGTTTCTCTTCGTATAATTTTGAAATGGATCTTGTAACGGGCGATCAAGAGGATGGTGACCCGAACCAAGCGCAGGGTCCGGTTCGAAAATCACGACGATCTTTCTCGCCAGAGGACGCGGCTCCTCTTCGTCCAGCAAGAAATGGACTCGTTGACTCTCTTGCGGGACAATCCCGCAACGACGCGAGTGAGCGAGAACCCTCAAGTCGAACACCGGCCGATGCATCTCCTCCTACCAGAAGGCTACCCCAAAGGAATGCCACCATGTCATCCACCAGACTTAACAGCTCACTCAGTAACTTGTCTGGTGGTAGAACTCCCCTTTCAAGGCAGCAAAGTAAGCTTCATATGCTTTCCAAGTCTAGCCACAACCCTCAATCCAGTATTAAAACAAACGATGCTAATGGAAATCTCTCCCGAAGTTTCAGCGGCACTCGACGCCGACGAATGGAACGAACCATCTCTGGGCTGACATCGAACTCCGATACCAGCAGTATTGATGGTAACAGTTCCTTTGCCCAGCTCCAAGTGGGCGATCGAGTCATGCTAGCCAACAAGGAGTTGTCGACCAGTGCGCACCTGATTCGTCGAATGCCCCGACAACAACGACCCAGAAGAGATTTACCTAGACGCAACCCCTCTTCTTCCGAAGAAGATGTAAGGGCATCAATCGAACCTTTGATGGACATGATAGTTGCACGGCCTCGTGAATAGACTGTCAGTGACAGCTGAAAAGAAATTTCTAGGCAGCAGTAGTGGACAGGCTGTGATCAGAGCACTTATGAAGCATTCGCATTCATACTTTCCATAATCTCTTTTTTTCGGACTATAACTTTTGCATTTTCTCCTAGTGTGACTTTGGCAGACTGAGAAGATGTCCTTTTCCTTTGCTAGACCTTCATCGTACAAAATGAAACATGGATGCAGAAACAAAGAAACCCCTTTCAAGATGTATGAGTGGCCTTATACGTTGTAATACTAAAATCGTATGTGCTCTACGGAGCAAGCCGTTTGCGTCCAACGGACGGATTCGTTGCAAGGAAGGGCATTCAGTAACATCTTACATGTCTAGTCCTTGTAAATATATTCTGCCATTCTGAAGATGAGTCGCCAATCCCGAAACAGATACCAAAGAGTCCCAACGGTTGTTGCCAATACTCCTACAAACCATGGCCGATTGAACGTTCGTTCCAGCATGACCAAAAATGCTTCAAACGCAAAGAATCCCAGCGACAAGTTAAAGCAACGAGCTCCATGGACACGACACCTTACTGTTCTTCGAAGAAACTTATCATATGGTAGATCTCTCTCGCTTCCAAGGGCAGCTGGCGTTATCATTTTTTTTGAAAGAGAACACGGTATTGAGGATATGTATGACATTGCATTATCCGATTCTGGCCATGCACTCAATCTGTTCACACTCACATTTCCCGTATAATACCGTCAAACTGAACATGACTGTTGCATACAATCCAAATATAGCCGAGAAACCGGCAACTACAGGGATGGCAGAACAGATAGAGTTATACCACACCGCACGGAAAGACGACATAGCGGCGACTTCTACAGCCCGGATGACGGGGCTGAAGCCCAGAAGAGCACCGAAAGACATGGATGCAGTCAATGTTGACACGAGCAAATAAGAGTCCATCGATTCCAGACGAGCCGCTTGACGAAAAAAGTCTCGTTCATGATTCAGGGTGACCGGACGGATTTTTCGTTTGCCCACCACCAAAATTTTGTTTCTCGTTTTAGGTGCATCCGCCGATTCCGTTGATGATTGTGATTTTGTCGACATCAAGAGACTAGTTTGACACATTGACATGGGAAATTTATTCAAGATATGAGGTGAGTCTAAAGTAGATACAGTCCTCTGGCTGGTTGATGGTTTCGACAACTTATTGGGGACAGGATGCCAATTGTTTGACATCAGTTGTGGTTGAAACGACGTGCTGTAGCCAAGTACGACCATCAGGCTAGTCAGAATCATCCCCTTTCGTATATTGTGATAATGTAACATTCTGGATATTATAGTGGAAGGTACGGAAGCAGTGCGTTCCCTGGTCAATATCCATGAACCGATGAACCGATGATTGATCTCGTAGGAGTCAACTGAGTATTCGTGCAGTACGACAGTAGAAGATAAAATTTTCGTGAATCGATGTCATACCGTAGTACGAAGAGTGGTGCAGCATCTTACCGTTGTGTATCTTGAAGGTTGACGTATCCGCGATTGGAAAATGCACGACTCCATCCATGCTTGAAAGCTTTTGGGGAAGTTAGATCCGATCTTCAAATCTCGCCGAACGGTAGGCATCCATTTTCTGTTAATAACTGGGGAATGCAGGAAATACACATAAATTGTGAAAGTTATCTTATTTGAGTGTCCTGTCCAATATAGTTTTAGTTTGAATCATTGTCCTATATAATCTGATAGTTTAGGAACAAAAAGCAAAAGGATCATGAAGTGGTGTCATTAATGTTCCATAACAATGATGGAAATGATGATCAATATTATTGTGTCTGCAGTGTTCTTACAGTTAGCCTTTTGTTGACGGTCTCATGCCAAGCTCCAATCACAGACATTTCATTATCATGCTGTCGTTTATTAAATTGATAGGGAGTGTGAAGAACCATCATAGGAGGGTAGTCTAGTAGGTAGACTACGACTGTACTCCGAGTAAATGAAAGATGGAGGCTAAAAACCCTCGGAACGTTTGAAATCATGTACTACTAGTAAAGCACTACGCATTTTACCAAAGAGCAACAAGCAAGGCCATCCTATTGATGGACGTAAGACTTGACAATCTCGCCAAACAAAAATTAATTGTCAGTAGGGATAGATTTCATTTTTTTTGTTGGCGTTTTCATGGTACTCCTAGTCAGCCATCCTTCTCCGTATTACACTACTGCCTATTTACTTTTCGAGCACGACGACTGTAAGTAGAGCACACCTACTAGCTACGGAGGGTAGTCTAGTCTAGGTAGACTACGACTGTACTCCGAGTAAATGAAAGATAGAGGCTAAAAACCCTCGGAACGTTTGGAATCATGCACGACAGTACTAGTAAAGCACTACGTATTTTACCAAAGAGTGCAACAAGCAAGGCCATTGTGTTAACAATCTCGCAAAACAAAAATTAGTTGTCAGTGGGGATAGATATCATTTTTTTGTTGGCGTTTTCAATTACTTAGATTTTTGCACTGACAGCGTTGCTCGCTGACAAGACGCTCATTCAGTCGTGAGGAAGGGAAAAGAAACAAATTGAATATCATATAGAATGGCACATAAAATAATTAGAAGTATTTTAGAATTTTTTAAAATATTTTCATACAACATTTCATATCAAATATGATATGACAATTATGTTTTTTTACCGCGATATGCCGTGCTAAATCCACACAAAAAACAACAGAAAATGTTATATGAAATTCTATATGAACGTCACATCAAATTTGATGCGAAATGTTGTGTGGAAAAAATATTCAATGTTATATGGAAGTAAGACAATCTTCTAAGTAAATAAGTCGTGGTATGATGTAATAGCTAGTCCAAGCAATATTCAACGAATCTTGCAGCAACCTAAACTCGGAAGCAATTTTCGTGTCTATTGTAGCAGTCTAATGTCATTCGATCCAATCGCTGTTTTGTATCAACTGTCATCATCATACATACATTCTTAAATTTAAGCGTAAATACTACTTACATTTTAGCGATGGCAATGGCCTTTTCTCTTCATGGCAAGACTAAAAGGCAGGTGCTCTAGCTCTTGTATTGTTGTAGAGTTTGCCCCCATAATTGTCTCACAAAACATACTCGCCATTATTTAAATTCTTGCAAGAATGGTTCGAGCAGCCAGTTGAAGCGCCATGAAAAAAGAGAGATCAGACGCTATTATTTTCCTTTGCATGCTTCGTGTAGACGACAAAATTGAAGAAAGAAAAAACATCTACCACGACTGTCTGAGACGTCAGTTCGCAAAAAATACCTATGCTCAACGACTATGCCTAAACTAGCTTCTCTTCTGCCCTGTCCAACAGTCATAAGAGTTGCGGAAAGGAAGTTGCTGCTCGTGTTCTTCAAATTGTCATGAGACATCCTGCATGAAAATCATTTTTCAATCTAACAAGAGTGGTGTAAATGTCTATTCTGGTGGTGCTTCTCTTGCTTCGTCTATTGAAATAAAAAGTATGGTAAATTTAGGAAGTCTGTAGCTGGAACAAACAATAGAACGACTTCTTTTTCTCAATATGGAACAGATTACAAACGTAAGATTGAAAATGGAAATCCACAATTTCAGACCTTCAACTTAATTGGTTCTTTTAAGTAAGCAAAAATGCGTGACATTAAAAGTAGTAGACATGAAACTTGAATATTGACTGTGATTTTCACACTTTACTCAAGCTACGGTAGTCGTTAGTGTATTTCCTGCATTCCCCTGTATTACTCTGAGTACATAGTAATATCCTTCCCCGATACAAAAAACCAAGAGAGGGATGCAACATGACAATCGGCAGCTGCAAACGGGCTGCTATGTGTGATCGCAGTAAAAAGATGCATTTCATAATACCTCGCCCGAGACAGCTTTTCTTATTAGCCTTCCTTGCTATGCTGAGTACAGTGACAGTAACAGTCGCCTTCCACCCGTTCTACTCCACACCAATAACGCATAGTTGGAGGATTGCAAACACACGTGAGCCTCCATCGTCGACATCCTTAAATTCTTTCCGTCCCTTTTCCAGGTTTCAGAAATGGAGAGAACGCCGGAAGCAAGAACGAGAGTCGCAGTCATACCCCATATCTCCACTCCTCCAGACCAACGATTGGCGAAAATTGCAGGAAGAAATGGAGGAATGGGAAGAGGAGGACTTTTTATCCGCCGATATACGACCAAAGGAACTGAATCATGAGAGGGACTTTTTTCGAGTCGCAACTCGCGTACAAGCATGGGACGAATACGTTATTGTTAGCATTCTTTGCACGTCCATTTGCTACTCGTCTCTGACTAGCAGTGCCATACATCCAGATCACGTGGGCATTTTCCTATACGAAACGGTTCTGCGAACGGCCATTCAAGTCACAGCCGGTGCAGCTGTTCTGTTTGGGATCTACTCCACCATGGTCTTCAGCATTTCTATCCTATATGCCAAGTCAGCTCTGGGCTTGGAACAGGATCCTCAGTTCGACTCATTTCTCGATAGCACGGTTGAAATTCGGAAGCGCGCCTTTCTATCATTTTCCTATGCTCTTGGGTTCTTTGCCGTCATGGTAGTCCTGAACTTGGCACAAGTGCTACCTACAGCAATGCATCTTCCTGTCGGCTCGGCTATGTTTGGGTTTCTGTTTGTCTTTTATCGAGATTGGGAAATACTCACGACAGCGGCGGAGGTGGTCTTTGAAGATGATTAATGTTTTTTATTTCATTTTACAAAAGCGACTTGATAATAAATTGAGTGGGCTATCTACTTCTTTAGCTGTGATTGCGTTTTTCTCTCAATGGTACATGCTTTCTCTATCAGTGCGCTACTTTCGCTTTGTTTTTTCTTGTGATCTTTTTGACAGATATTTTTGACTTGGAAGGTAGATTCTTGGCCGTCGAATTTTCAATATTTTCGTAGTATTGCTTTGTCAAGCTGTAGAGCAAAACTCCCGAGATTCCAACAGCTGATCCGATGCCCGCTTGAACGGTGATGGGATTGCGAAATACCATGACGGATGCGACAAGAATGAAGACACGCTTCATAGTGTTTCCAACTGCCAGTGTCACAGGATGAACGCTACCAAGCGCCAGGTACATAACCTCGTTGTTAAGGTAGTGGAACAATCCAGACAGTATAATGGCCCGCAGAAAGTGAGATGTACTTTCCACCTGTTCCAAAGCAGCATTCCATAGGCCGATGAATCCTTGCCCCTCACCGATCGAGGCGAACGGGACCGAAATAAAGAAGGCAGCCCAAGTGACGAGGCCAAACATGTTGGGTGGGGAAAGATTAGTTCCAGCGGCTGCTCCCGATTGCAAGGCGATTTTCGACATGACGGCTCTCAAAGCAAAGAACAAGTTGCTAGCCATGGCAGCCCCGAAGGCCAACCACGAAAAATTGAGTTCTTTCAGACAAGCATATCCCACTCCGCCTACAACCGGAATCAATGTCGCGTACACTTGGATGGGCATCCACTTTTGAAAGTACACTCCGGATACAATGGCACTGAAGAAAGGTTCCATGGCCTTGACGATGTGAGTGAAACTAACGGGACCAGCTCCAAGACTAATCATGCTGGCCAGCTGTCCGAGAGCGTGGTACAATCCCACCTTGGCGACGGCTTCTTTGCCTGCCTTGGTCAACGTTGGAACGGGACGAGCTCGAAGCAACCAAACCAGCAAGCAGTATAGACCTCCGATACCGAACTGAATGGTTCCGACGATCAATGGTGCTGGTAACACGTTTAAGACTTTCTTATTGACGACTGTTAGAAAGACGGGCAGCGTTAGAACGACCTAATCTGGACATTGACTTTCGGGCAATTATCCTCGTGCCATGTCATGATCGCAACTTACTGTTGTAGATGACATTCAATGCATACCAGGCCACGAAGTATCCAGCAATTTCCAAACGATGTAAGATTGCTGTATTGCCAGCTCCACCACGAATACGACGTGCCTTGAGTGATCGTCGCATTGATGGACTCAGTGTCGAAATCACGGCGTTGTGGGAGGCTGCGGCAAGGGCGGCTGTTTCCTCATCCTGCTGTTCGTAAAGAGCGGCTGAGACGGTGTTCACTACCACCTGTGCGGGACGGCCTGGTTCCAAGGGTGGCGACATTTTGCGAATGGAAATCGTTGGTTTGGGTGCCATGGTCTGTTTGAGAGTACGGATGTACGTCTTTCCGTCACTACTGACAATGGAGGGTGTCACGGCGAGAATGACAGGTCGTCGACGCTTGAGAGTTAATTCCTTGACGGGTTCGTACTCGATCATGGCGGCTGGCGATTCCAAAATATAACTGATTCGATTCAGGTTTAATGTTTTGGAGGCGGCCTTTGAAAAGACCACAGCTGGAAACACGAAAAGAAAGAACCGTGATTCGGTTAAAAAAGCACACAAAGAGAAAAATCCCAAAACGGCACTGGACTGGACCCCATTTTGCCATTCATTCGAAACGTACTCTTTAGCGTTACCGTCAACGCCACAGTCAAAGCCGCATACAATCCCAATTCGAGTTTGGTATAATGTTGGAGATTGTCCTTGAATTTGTCGACCAACTCTCGGGCCTCTCCCTCCACTTTTCTGGCAATATCTTGGGTCTTGTGGGAAATGTGTTGAAATTCCTTCTTCGCTTTTTCAATCATGGCTTGAATATCTTCCGACTTGGCCGAGAGAGAGTTTTTGAGCATCAAACGAGTCTTTTTGTCGTTGCCGCGAGGACTGTCCAAGACAACTCGAAAGTTGTTGGGCGGTTTGTTGGCGTTGGTGGACGGCACCACCAGAAAGAGCAAGACAGATGCCATCGCCAACAATGGCATTACCCAACGACGAGGGCTGTTTCTTAGCTTCATTGTGATGACAAGAATTGGAACTTTTTACAGATCGAAACTGAACTCTTATTACGGTAGTGGCCAAGTGATGGTGGATGGCATAACCAAAGGTTGCTGTAGTGAAAGAAAGTGCACTGGCATCAAGTACCAAGTAGCGGTTGGATCGATACTACGAGGGTGGCTATCGCTACTAACTGTAAGAGAGAGTGAAGATCGATCTGTCCCACGTTTCGACGTTGAAGCGCGCAAGATGATCAACAACTGTAAATTTTACGGATGCATATGCCTTTGGAAATCCGCCAATCATCATCATCCATGAACAACAACAACAACGCCTCCAAACTCCAAAGTCGAAAAAGGTTGGAAGTCAAAACTATGGTAGTCTACCTGTACTACCGGTACATACGTACACAGTGCTCCAGAGTAATTCCCCTTAACCTTTGCATCGAAATGACTACTCGGAGTCGAGTACGACTAGTACGACTTTATTAGGCCCTTACGTAATGATGACCAACGTTGTGCATCGTATGAATTAATTCGTATGATGATACTTCGCAGACAGCGGTTCGTACTTCGCACACGACTTCGTATGTACTTGAAGTACAATGTACAATGCAACGTGACTTGTCTGTTTTCTGTTTTCACAACTTCGAAGAATCCTCTAATAAAACCAACACTGTATAGAGAGACAGCAAAGTAGAGTGACGATAGAAGACAAACTATTCCACGAACAAACCTTACAGTTAGAACGAAGTACTTCCAGCGATTGAAAAAGCGTTTTTGTCGACGCAACAACGAATACGACGGTAGCTTGGAAAGAGAAGCGCAGTGTGTATGGAAACACAGATTGATGTTTGTGGTTTGTGATGAAGGAGAAGAGGAAATAATCAGTCGTACTATTGTAGTAATTTCGAACGTTTTTTGTGCGACTCCACAATTCAGCAAACAACAAACAAGGCAACGCGTGTATGTGTGTCACCCATTACGGGACCATTCATGTCTCCTATTCTGAGTTATTCCGGAAGAGGCCGCGGTAGGATTCTTCAAGGAAGAGGAGGGAGGGGTCATCATGGAGGCAGATTTCAGGGTGGTGGCGATAGACATTTGTCGGCAGCATCGTCTTCATCATCGGTTGGTCGTTTGTGCCACATTCCTGGGAAACGTAATCAATGGGTACGACCGAAAGACCAAGACAAGCAAGACAGCGTCAACGATGGAGTCGCATCATTGGAACAGAAAGTAACAGACACCATGGGTGGAATAAAAGTACTACCCACGAAACATGAAAAAAACAACGCAGTTGGACAGAATGCAAAAGAACCACAGCCCATGTCATCATCGTCCACAACTCGACACCATGCAGTCATGACGAAACTTGGCAGGAATCAACTGGTTTTATCCAACAAAAAGCAAACCGACATTGCTAGTAATCTGAAAGTTGATGAGTCATCACAAAATACATCGGATGCTACATCCAAACAAACTCTGATGCTGCGAGAGGGGAGAAACAAATTGGTAGCAGTTACGAAGAAAGCGACTGCTACATCGTCCGGTACTTATACTGCTGCACCCAAGATTGAACCTCTCTCCCAGCCACCCTATCATAAAGGCAGAAAGAATCCGCGCCGCGGCCAGTCTCGAAGTAGTGGCTCGCACACAAATCATGGTCCGGCCAAGCGAATCAAAGTCACCGTCTTGCGAAGCGATGACAACGTCAGTAGTGACGACGATCATGCGTCCAAAGACAATGATGGAGGAAAGGTAGTCGACAAAGAAGATGGTAACACGGCCATGTCATATGCCGACAAGGATAATCATCCTACAGAAACAGTTTTGACTGCGGCAAAGGAGGAGAAGTTGACAGATTTTGCGTACGTAGAAACTTCTCGGGTGAGAAATCGTCCAAAGGTAAGTCACAACATGCACTGGTCAAAATCTAATAACATAGGGGACGAATCTTCCGATCAGATTCGTAGAGGACCGAGAAATATGGGATTGGTGAGAGTCGCACCAAATGAAAAGAAAACACCCATTTGTCCGACATATCTTCGAGGCTTGCAATGCCAAGACGAGTTTTGTCGTAAACGACACGACGTTCCTCGAGATTTTGCGACTCCGGTGTGTTCCTTTTTTCTGCGCCATGGGAATTGTTTGCGAGGGGAAGAGTGTGTGTTTCGTCATGTCAAATTGAATCCGAGTACCATGGTGTGTCCAAGCTTTTCGTTGTTGGGATTTTGTGAAGACAAGGCGTGTCGGATGCAACATGTTCGCTCACGGATAGGAGGGAAAACACAGAAATAAAAGCGCCCTGCAGTCTCGCCTTCACAGTCAATGTATGCTCAATGAGCATTCATGAAAGTGGTTCTCTATGAGATACTACGTAGAGTTTCTCTTTGCTCTAATAGTAAATACCGTTGCTACTAGCTAGTAGACTACCGTAGTCCTACAGAATAAATCCTTCCGGTACATGGTGGAAAATGGAACATACGACAGTAACTGTAGATACTACCGTAAATACCGGTACCGTACTGTTGATCCACGTCTGAAGTTGGGAACCAAGAAATTTCCCCCTCTTTGCCCCCCCCCCTCAACTCGATGTAACCGAAAAAGAGCCGGCACGTTTTGAAATTCCGAAAAAGTGTAACGGCTGCTGAAGAACAAAGTGTAACGAATCTTCGGCAATAATATTTTTTCGATCCGTCACCCACATCACTTTTTTTCTTTCCACAAGCACCCACACGAGAAGTAACAAATTCCATCGTTTCATCAATTCTTGATGATCACCAACGAATTGGCAGTGCAAGATATATAGTATATTTTTGCCATGACCATGAACGGAAGTTTCAAGAGTAAGACCAGAGCGGACAAGAAAAAGAGGGAACTTCCAACTTTCTTGGCTCGTCCTTTGCGAATGATTGCAGACCAAACGGGTTTATCGTTGACTTCGGCATTGCGTCAGAAGAACAAGAAGCCACAAAGAAGGAGAAAAGGTGCGTCTAATCCCAGCCAGAAGAAGCAAATCAGCAATACTTTTTCAACCCCCCTATCGCTCGACACACACCTTCGTGACGTACTTCTGTCAAGTGAACGTGACGGTAGCGACGGGGACAGTGACACTAGTGCTACCAATACACCTACATCATTCGAGAGTCTGGATCAAGATTTCCATCCTTCCCAGAATGATGTAGATTCCTATTCTCCATTAAGTGATATCCACGCCGAAGAGCTCTTCCTCAGTCCTCTCGTATACCCAAAAATTCAGCACAAGACCGTTACTTTCGACTTGACCACCTCTCCCGATGATCAAGTATATGTTGATATTGAAAAAGAGGGACAACAAGAAGTTGAAGAATCTACCCAATCGTTACCATTACAACTTTCCGTCGCTTCCCCAAAGTGCGTCGATTGTCGAGGTTTGGAAACAATTTTGGAGGTCGACAACGAAGATGACACCGGTAGTGTCTGGTCATCGGTTTCGTCAGATACCGAGTTCCAGGTTTCTTTCTTTCCCACAGATGAACTTTTTCTGCGAACTCTTGCCATTGAACGTGCCACTGTAATGTCCAAGAGCGAACTAATAGACGATTACGAAGATGACACAGCCAGTGTTTTTTCGTCGGCATCTTCCAACACCGAATTTGAGGTTTCCTTCTCTCCCATAAATGAACTTTTTCTACAAACTCTTGCCATGGAACGTGCTATCGTATTGTCCAACAGCGAACGCTCCAACAATGCGGAATCTATCGACGAAGACGCCTGCGACAAATCCATCCTCACAGTCAAAACATTTCTCGAAGGTCGCAACTTCTCTGCGAATAGACGTCTGGGCTTCTTGATTCTGGTTCTATTACTTCTACACTGCACGGGAACTTCAGAACAGATCATCCAGTCACTTAAAACTGTAACGATCCAGTTATGGATGGTCCTGTTACTTCTACTACAACCTGATTCAACATCTGACACCCAAACAATTCTCTACAACATCCGAAATGAGCCAATGGGGGTTTGGCTTCGCTAGCAACGCGTATTGTAGTAACTTCGATTCGAGCATCAAGCCGATTTGCCCATGAATACAAATGATCATCTTTTCACACTCCTACAGCTACAGAACATGAACCAGATCCATGATCTTTTGTAATCAGTATTATTAAAAAACATCCTATGAAATTACTCAGCCGATATTGATCTATCTTGCAATAACTAAGCCACTTTCAATCGTTCCTGTTGTTCAAATCCACCACTTGATGATCCACTGGCTGGAAGAACCAATGTCCGTGACAGAAAAAGCACCACAGCATCATTCAACTTCCAAATGAACTGTCCCAACAACCCTCCTTTCATGTGCAGTACTTTTGTGTATTCCAACAGCCATTTAGCAATAGCCGCCAGGGGACCTGGAACCAACAGTGTGTTGAATCCTAACACACCATCATATCGTCCCAGACTGAGGACAAACACAAGTGGCATTTTTGAGGAGCCGGCAATATCTTCAGGATACCGGTACAGCTCAACATTCTTGCTGTTATTGTAATTGTTGGACAGTAGTTTCAGAACATTGCGTGCAACCACCTTTCCCTGTATCTCAGCTTGAAAGGCTTGCTTTTCATCATGGGTGGGAGGACTGGCCACATCACCACATGCAAAAATGGAAGAAAGAGCACAGGTGTGGTTGACACCTTGTACTTGTAAGGTTTCATCGACCACTACAGTTTGTCGATTTGTCAAAGCACAAAGTTGCTGGTGTTGGGCAACATCTGAGTTGGGCCTGCTACCAAAACAGACATATACCATGTCAGCCTGCAATACAGTCCCGTCCTGTAATGTGCAACTGGTATCTGTCCAGGATTGCAATGATTGTCCTAATTTGACCTGGACCCCTCTCTGTTCTAACCACCGTAGGGCATAGTCACCCACGTACTCGGGAAAGATAGGCACTAGTGACCATTGCCCATCCAACAAGGTCACTTGTTTGTCTGGATAATGATCGACAATTTCAGCAGCCAGTTCCACTCCAACAGCACCACCTCCCAACACAATGACTGTCTTGGCTTTTACCAGGCATTGGTGAGCTGCCTGCCAACCCTTCAAACGATTTTCGAGAGTCAATTCTTGGGGTGTGGGTGAAATTGGAGCTGTGTAAGTGGCACCTGTTGCCAAAATAACATAATCATACTTAATGTTTTGGGCTGTTTGGGAAGTGGCATGTTGGGAGGTTGGGGTATAGGTCAAGATCTTGTTGTTGTTGTTGCTATCTACCAAGCTGGTTACTCTGCCTTGAATGCGTTGAAAGTTCTGGGCTTTGTTACTGGCTGGTAGAGGTTGTGCCATGTGAGTGAATTTTGTTGAGTCTCAAAACAGTCGCAAAATGCCGGGGGTATATTCTGAGTAGTCCCGTTGATCAATCATGATGATTTTGAGGTTCATGTCCTCCTTCTTGGCCAAGAGCTCCCACAGGGTTGTCAGTCCAGCAAAATTCCCCCCCACAATGACTACTGTCTTGGAAGGGCCTGAACTTTTATGATTTTTCGAAGAAGATAACGATGATTCTTGAATTGACTGGCATGCTTGAATGGGCACATCCAGCACCTTTAGCACAAAACGTAATGCCGAAATGACGGAGCGGACAATTAGTGCGTTGACGGACGTCATTTTTGTAGTGCTGTGTTGAATGATGGTGAGCGCGGTCTTCTTCTGTGAATGGATAGAAGCAGATCAGGTCAAATTGCCTCGTTTCAGGTATGAGACTTGATGCTTCATTCTAACGAGGTAAATAACGAAGTACTACAGTACTTGTTAGGAGTCTGAATAGAGGAGTGGTAGTAGAGAGAAAAATGCAGCGATTCATTCAACAGATGGAAATCCGAACGTCTACCGGTAGCTACTAGCTACCTGTACCGGTAGAAATGCCACGATTCATTCGACAGATGAAAATCCGAACAACCTTGCGAGTAGCGGTTCTGAAATGGACTATTGTTTTTTTTACATTTTTTTGATAAGGCCTAATGCTACTACGAGGTACATAAGACGTATGACCTGGAAACAGAACCATTCATCACTCATGACTCATGACAATCGAAATTGTGTTCGTGTAGCTATCAACCCGATCCCACAGAACAAATTAATATTTATACACTTATGATACAGTTAACGCTCCGGTTTGACGTGGAGTTCGCTTTGCTTTAAGACGCAACTTCGCTCACAGTCAATTCGATGTGCTTCACTTTCCTGATTATGTTCCAAGTTTATTTGGGCGAAAATCCCAATTCCTATGATACCTCTGTTAGTTTCAGGAAGAATTGAGGTAACCCACCATTAGGTTACGATTATTATATTATTTACAATATGATAAAGTAGTTCTGTGATCGATTACCCATGCTATGGATGAATTTGGATAATGTAAGCCATGATGCTTATCAACTAATTTCAACATACCAAATATGACGTAGGCCAGCTCATCCCCAATTGGTTTTTGAAGCCTTACATCATAGCTGGTACTCACACGTGGAGTCTTTCCTACATCAGTCCAGGGGCAAAGCAAACAACAGCTTAATGCACGAAGCAATTGTGATTCCACTTCTTGCATTTCCAAGTTCATGCTCTGTCAACACCAGATGATGAAGGATTCCTAAGGTGGGCTTCATCAATCTCAGTCCACTTGAAAAGTGCCATGGCCCAACATTTGCCAGCCTTTCTCCCTCCCAGGCCAATCCTTTGTTTCATCTGACAGAAGCTGGAAGGTAGGAAGGTACCTCCTCCTATTGACGTCTTATCAGGATGCAGTATCTATGCTGCCTTCAATCGTTTTTGCAGTTCAAATCCACCACTTGATGATCCACTGGCTGGAAGAACCAATGTCCGTGACAGAAAAAGCACCACAGCATCTCCCAATTTCCAAATGAGCTGTCCCAACAGCATTCCTTTCATGTGCAGTACTTTTGTGTATTCCAACAGCCATTTAGCAATAGCCGCCAGGGGACCTGGAACCAACAGTGTGTTGAATCCTAACACACCATCATATCGTCCCAGACTGAGGACAAACACAAGTGGCATTTTTGATGAGCCGGCAATATCTTCAGGATACCGGTACAGCTCAACATTCTTGCTGTTATTGTAATTGTTGGACAGTAGTTTCAGAACATTGCGTGCAACCACCTTTCCCTGTATCTCAGCTTGAAAGGCTTGCTTTTCATCATGGGTGGGAGGACTGGCCACATCACCACATGCAAAAATGGAAGAAAGAGCACAGGTGTGGTTGACACCTTGTACTTGTAAGGTTTCATCGACCACTACAGTTTGTCGATTTGTCAAAGCACAAAGTTGCTGGTGTTGAGCAACATCTGAGTTGGGCCTGCTACCAAAACAGACATATACCATGTCAGCCTGCAAAACAGTCCCATCCTGTAATGTGCAACTGGTATCTGTCCAGGATTGCAATGATTGTCCTAATTTGACCTGGACCCCTCTCTGTTCTAACCACCGTAGGGCATAGTCACCCGCATACTTGGGAAAGATAGGCACTAGTGACCATTGCCCATCCAACAAGGTCACTTGTTTGTCTGGATAATGATCGACGATTTCAGCAGCCAGTTCCACTCCAACAGCACCACCTCCCAACACAATGACTGTCTTGGCTTTTACCAGGCATTGGTGAGCTGCCTGCCAACCCTTCAAACGATTTTCGAGAGTCAATTCTTGGGGTGTGGGTGAAATTGGAGCTGTGTAAGTGGCACCTGTTGCCAAAACAACATAATCATACTTAATGTTTTGGGCTGTTTGGGAAGTGGCATGTTGGGAGGTTGGGGTATAGGTCAAGATCTTGTTGTTGTTGCTATCTACCAAGCTGGTTACTTTGCCTTGAATGCGTTGAAAGTTCTGGGCTTTGTTACTGGTAGAGGTTGTGCCATGTGAGTGAATTTTGTTGGGTCACAAAACAGTCGCAAAATGCCGGGGGTATATTCTGAGTAGTCCCGTTGATCAATCATGATGATTTTGAGGTTCATGTCCTCCTTCTTGGCCAAGAGTTCCCGCAGGGTTGAAATTCCTGCAAAATTCCCTCCCACAATGACTACTGTCTTGGAAGGGCCTGAACTTTTATGATTTTTCGAAGAAGATAACGATGATTCTTGAATTGACTGGAACGCTTGGACGGGCACATCCAGCACCTGTAGAATAAATTGTAATATCGAAATGACGGAGCCGACAATTATGGTGTTAATGGACGTCATTTTTGTAATATTGTGTTGAGTGATGGTGACTGTGAGTGCGGTCTTCTTCTTTGAATGGCTACTACTAGAAGGATATATCAAGTAGAGCAACGAAAGAAATCATTTCGGATGATGAAACGTTCATATTTTAAACGTAGTACGACGTTTGTCGTAGTAATCCAGTACTACGGTAGGTACCGGTAGTTGGGTGCGATGTTAATTGCTCTTGCGATACTCTGTCGTGCATCATAAAGTATTCCTTGAGAGAATTTTATGACGTGGTTTCCTTTCTATCGCCTTGCTCGCGAACGCATAAAAAAAAGAGAGAATTTGGAATGTTGACGGGATTGCTTCAGTCATGGTATGACAGCCATGGTACTATGTAAGAATTTTCACGAATTCGGGACGCAAGACGGACGAAACCCTTCAATAAATTTACACTGATTCTGAACTGGTCATTTTTGCGCTTTGAAGCCGACAACAGCATTTCCTGTGTCGCATGTGATGTCGACATCTTTCACCACAGGCTGCTACACTACGAACAGCGATTGCTTCTGGGTTTTTTGCGTAGCATGGGCGACAATCAGCGAGGCCAAGGAGATGGCCGCAGTAGAGGGGGTAGAGGCCGAGGTCGTGGTAGAAGTATAGGACGTAGACGAAAAAACAACCCCGACAATCCATCATCTTCATCATCTCATCAAAACTCAGATGGCGACTTTTCTGCTGGCCGCAGCAGAGGAAGAGGGCGTGGAAGAGGAGGAGGAAGAATCCCCAGTGGTCGCAACCTCCCGAGAAACGAGTCTCATTCACAAGCTGCCGCCAAAAAGCCACCGCCGCCACCCTCTTCAAAGCTGTCAGGACCACCCAAAAAGAATGGCGAAAAAGGCGCAGAGGCTCACACCGTCTCAGAATTGGAACGTATCAAGTTCACAAAAATCCTCATGAACTTTCGAGAAGATGACGACCGTGACAAGATGGAATTCTCGTCCGATTTGACCAATACCGAACGTAAATTCATTCACTTATTAGCGTCACAACTTGGACTCACCAGCAAATCCACCGGGAAAGGGGACGATCGTCACATTATCGTTTCCAAACGCAACGAAAACAAAAAGAAAACTACGACTGGTGGTATTGATCACGAGGAACTCCCAGTTTTGAATATTGGACGAGGCGGGATGGATGCCTTGTCGAAGCACTTGTGTCGTTTTCCACCTACTCACACCGAAGACATGGAATCACGAGAAACAGGAGCGTCGTTGTTGGAAGCGATGCAACAGCATCAGAGTAACAACATTCATAGGCTGGCAGAAACTCTTCAAGAATTGAACGCTGGTACACCCCGGGAGGCCGCCAAGGCAGAAGTTAAAGTCAAACACGTGGACTTGCAGAGGCGCATTGCTCGCCATGGGTATTACCAACAGCGCAAGACGCAGCAACTGGCCCGGGAATACCAAGTGATTACCAACAATCGAGCCAAATTACCAGTCTTTGCACGACAAGATGACATTGTTGCCACGGTGGCCACAACACCCGTCACTATCATTCAAGCTGATACAGGTGCCGGTAAAAGTACACAGTGTCCGCAGTTTTTGTTGGATGCCAACCCTGAGGTAAACATCGCCGTGACGCAACGTAAGGAAATTAATGAACATCGAAGTGGAGCTCAATGGTGGTACTTTGTCTGACAATTTCTTTTCTTTTTGCAGCTCGTCGTATTTCAGCCATCTCCATTGCTGAACGAGTTGCGCAAGAGCAATGTTTACTCAGTGCTCAGCACGGGGAATCTGCTCCAGGAGTTGGATCATTGGTGGGGTATCAAGTTCGCTTGGAAACTGCCATAACCAAGGACACGCAACTCTTATTCCTAACACCCGGTGTTCTACTGCGCAAACTTCAATCGTCTCCCATGTTGGCCGAGTACACGCATATTATTATTGACGAAGTCCATGAACGCGATAAATACACAGAATTCTTGTTGATTCGATTACGGGATTTGTTGCCCATGCGTCCGGATCTCAGACTGATTCTGATGAGTGCAACAATCCAAACTGAAGTATTGATGAACTATTTCACCGATTGTTCGGATCCATTTTATTCAGCGAATCCTCCTATCATGTTCAGTATTGAAGGCAGAACCTTCCCTGTTCAAGAATTCTTTTTGGAGCATGTTTTGGAATTGACCAACTATATTGACATCGAAGCTATGGATGAAGCCGAAGATGGTGAAGTACCTCCCATGTCCATGGATCAGCTGGATGCAGCTCTTGCCAAGTTAGTAGGAATTGACGACATTCAAGCGAAAGCTGCTCTTCCGAAAGAATCACAGGTTACGGTCAGGTGCGCCATTTGTGGAAAGGGCTTTCTAGATCCAGCCCAGCTCGGCGAACACATTGCCACTTGTACAGGTTTCGACGACAGCGATGCTGGGGATGTTATTGTTAGCGATCAGGGTTTGGAAGAAATTCCGACAGCCAACTTTTCCATACCTGGAATGTACAAATTTTTGGACGTCGAATCGGACGACAATCTTTCCAACAATGACGAAAATTTGGAAGAATACGAAGATTATGACATCGACGCCATTCAAGAAGTTGTGGACTATCCCTTCCAAGATGTTTTCAAATATCCCATTGTGGAGGAAGTGGAAGAGGCAGCTTTGGATAAGTGGGATGGAGTGGGCGAATTCGAAACGGACGTGGTGCAAGAAGCCGAATTAAGTCCAAAACAAGAGAAGTATCTGCAACACTATCAAGCGATACACGACGACGACCAAATTGATACAACGCTGCTTTTAGAAGTTTTACACTTTATCAACAAGTCTTCCGTTGGAGAGGGGGCAGTTCTGGTTTTCCTTCCTGGATGGCAAGAAATTTCAGAGGTCACAATTCTCTTGGAGAGCACCGCTCCCTTCAATAATCGGTCGAGATTTCTGATCTTGCCGCTTCACAGCGGCATTCCGAGTTCAGATCAGCGCAAAGTTTTACGCAGGCCGCCGCAAGGGATTCGTAAGATTGTTCTAAGCACAAACATTGCCGAAACGTCACTAACCATAGATGACGTGGCCTTTGTTGTAGACACAGGGCGTGAGTTTATCTCCTCAAAGTGTTTCTATTGGATATTCGTGCGAAAAATGCGCCCTCACTGAACTCTCTATTCCCGCAGGTGCGAAGGAGAAGGATTACGATCCACACTTGAAAACGTCAACGCTTCAGCCTACTTGGATCAGCCAGTCTTCTTCCAAACAGAGGAAAGGCCGTGCTGGTAGGACCAAGGCTGGGGTTTGTTTTCATCTATTTTCCAGTCGAAGGTACCTTTCGATGCGTCCATTTGTTGAGAGTGAACTGTTGCGAACCCCTTTGGAAGAAATGTGCTTGATGAGCAAGAAACTGAACCTGGCCCCAGGTGGACCAGAGGACCCTGATGGAATTCCTGCATTTTTATCCAAGGCCATGACTCCTCCACACGAAAAATCCGTTACGAATGCTTTGGAGCTGCTAGTGGATCTCGGGGCCATGCTTCCTGAAACAAACGATCTCACCACTCTGGGAGAATGCCTATCTGTCCTCAGTCTTGAACCTCGAGTGGGAAAGATGGTGATTTGGTCTTATCTCCTTGGCTGCACACGAACGGCATCGCAGATGGCGGTTGCAATGTCGTACAAGTCTCCTTTCGTCCTCCCACCCGCTTCCATGCGTAGGGATGCCGAAATTGCGCAGCTTAAGTTGAGCGATTACAGTGAAAGCGATCAAGTTACGGTCTTGAATGCGATCATGAAGCGGGATCAACTAAAGAAAACTTCCGGGGAAGGGGGATATCGAGACTGGTGTCGCCGAAATTATCTCAGTCCATCAACCTTACAAATGATTGCCGATTTGCGAAGAAACTTGAGTCGAGAGTTATCATCGTTGGGATACGCAGACCCCATGATCAACGGACATCATAATCGCCATGACAAGCAACATGCGCTCTGGCAAGCTGCCATTGCCGCTGGATTGTACCCCAACGTTGCTACTCGACAACTAGGTGACGTGAATTTTTCCACCATGGATAACCGGAAGGCCAAAATCCATGTTTCCAGCGTCAACGCCGTCAGAGGACAGCCATTGAATTCAAAGTGTCAAATACCTGACGGAGAAACCGAGTTTGTGTGTTATGGAGATATGGTAAAAGGGTCCCACTTCTTTACTCTCTCACAGACAACTCATTTGCCATCGCCGCTTCCACTCTTGTTGTTGTGCGGAACCTGTTTGAGTATCCATCCCGCAAATGACGAAATGGGCCAGTATTCCATTTTGAATCTGGATGACTGGATCATCTTCCAGTGCCGCACTGATGTGGCATCGAGTTTGGTCGTTCTTCGAAAACGACTAGAATCAGCATTCTGGAATGCTGTATCGGATCCTCGCTCTGGAACGAAAGGATTGACATCTCTGGAACAAGATGCTATCGAGACTCTCGGAACAGTATTGAAAAGCGCCTTTAAATCAGCAGCAGTAAGGTAGTTGCTGATTCGTAAGGCCTTTGTACTTTAATTTTCAAAATATACTACGTACGACGTACCTAGTTGAAAGGATTCCATTCTCCATGGTTGGTTTGACCTTATTTCATCAGTGGAGCGGGTGCCGGTATTTGAGTTCCATCAATGTCAGCAGATTTGGCCCATCTTCTGGGTCTTTATGCCAATGAAAAAACTTCTGGCACATGCTTGCTACCATGAGCTAAGCGTGTGCCAACTTGAAGCATGAGACCATGGGTCCGAGCGCATCGAGACCTTCTTTCTGTTGTACCTTGATGCAGCGCCCTCCATATTGTCCCATCTCTCTCCTTCCTCATTGTCGGTCTTGGACATTGGTTCGAGGTGTGAAACGTGTACGATGTATCCAGAAGTCATTACGCCGCACTTTTGTCACCAAAGAAAAGCTTTCGGATGCTGCCAGTGTGCGCCCGTTTTTCACCAGATCTCTTCTAGTACCACGGTATGAAAATAATTATTATAATATCAGCGTTATCGGTTATCGATCATGATATAGAATCTAGCACCATACAAATTTTCCATGTTGACCTTCTTTTCATGGGTTGTTCTATTATTGAGTATCGTATCGGTTTCGCTTTCAAACTGCTTCTTCATCCTCTGGCAATAGTCTACTTTTTCACTTCACTATTTGCAAGCATCTCGCTAGCTAGCTACCGTATTAACTGTAAAATGACAATGCGGTGCTACGAGCTAGGTAGCTATCTACGATAACAGTAATAACGTACGACGAAGAAAAACGAATCCACGTGGAAGATGGCTTTCTATGATCTTTACATCTTTACGTACTTAACAGCTGTAAGTAAAGACGTCCCATTTTATTAACTGTAATTACCAGGTAACCCCAGTTCGACAACATCCACGTGGAATGAAAATCAAAATTTTTTAATGATCATCTTCGTTCTCCTCGTCCCTTCCATTTTTGTCTTGTACTGAGAAATCGTTGTCTTGTCCATCTTTGCCCACTCTCTCTCGGACCTACTCGTACTCCGTGCAACAAAATTGGGGCAAGATACTACTATCATTGTCGAAGCTCGACCACCCTGTTGATGGATATAAAAGCTCCGCAAAGACTTTACCGTATCGAGCAACAAAAAAGAGAACTTTGGGCAAAGACGATGAGGCGAAAACAAGAGCGATTTTCATTACTGCTCTTGACGCTGTTTTGTGCATCCACATTGCTTTTGTCATTGACAACAACAATTGCATTGGAGGATCACTACAGCGACGACTATGTACGACAAGTGATCGAGGAGGATCAACAGCAATATTACGGGGATGAATACTATTACGACGAATATCACGCCGAGCAAGATTTGTACAATCAACAACAACAGCAACAACAACAACAACAAAATGACGAGCCAACCATGATGACGGAAGAAGAGCGTTATTTGCTGGAACAAGAACGCCTGGCCCAAGAGCAAGCCGACCGGATCGCAGCTGAACGAGAACGACAGTTTCAAGCCGAACTGGACCGCATGGACGAAGAACAACGAAAGAAGGCTCTGCAACAAAAGAAGAAGGATCATCGCCGAGTGCAACAAGTGTTGCGAGCGGCGAATCGCAACGATTTGTACGGTGTCTTGGGAATGCGCAATTGGAATCTAAAATTGCCCGCGAAACACTTCCAGTTGCCTGGCAGCAGTATCGGATTTACGATTCCTGGTATTACCATAAAGGAAACTACCGACAAAGATATTCGCAAGCAGTTTCGACTGAAAGCACGACAATTACATCCTGACAAGAACAAGGACGGTAGGGCCGAAGAAGCATTCATGGCCGCCGAAACAGCGGCTGCCATTTTATCCGATCCCGACCAACGACAGGCGTATGACCAAGCCATGCAACAACAGCGGGCCCAACGCATGGCTGCAAACAAGCAGCTAGTATCTGCAGCATCCAAAAGCATGTGGCAAATTTCCAATCAAGTTGTCAAGACAGCACACATATTGTTGGGACCATTCTTCACCTCGGTCATGATCCTGTTGGCCATTATCATATGATCAGAATACGTACTACGTAGCATTTGGGAAACCTGAATGGAAATAGTCCGTCAGGTAATCCAACACTGACCGTCTCATCAGGTAGTTTCAGAAATCTACTGTTATAATTATTTACTATTTATAGCTAGCTAAGTTCGATATCCCTCCCTCCCCCTTTGCCATCTTGCAAATCCAGCCATTGTTTCGGGAAAAGATCAATACCGATCGGCTGTCGAAAGGCCGTTTCCAAGTGTTGGTCGGTCGTGTAGATCTTGTCGGAGAATCGAACGGCTCGTCGTGGCACTTGCGTTACTACAAACGCTATCGTTTTGGGAAGGCGTTCCTTCTCCTTGGTCCCCGGGCGATTCATCAGACGGACGGTATAGAAATGATTGGAATCTTCGTCCTTGTTGCGATCCAGGAGGAGGCATGGACGGAGGTTCTGTGGTTCGAAAATACCGTCTGAATGCTTCCACTCCGCCACCCTTTGAGCCTGGGGCTGGCCTGCATTGTACTGTGTCGGTAGTGCTGCTTCAATTTCCTCCAAAGTTAAGTTATAGTAGCAACTGGTAAAGATGTTGTCGGGATATGGACGGGTCTTTTGTTCGACCATTGTTAAAAGTGGACGACTTGACAATTGTTGGTTCAAGACGTATGACGGTACATAATCCTCATCCTGTAGTGGAAGCCATCCCTCGACGTGTTGATGCCAGGAGTGACTCCATTCGGGCCCATAGTCAAGAAAAATTTCGTCTCCTTCTTGAATGTCCCGAAGTGCCACCAACTCGAGCATCAATCGTGTCGACGTTTCTTGCAACTCTTCCATGGAACGGTTGAAGTATTGGGGACCGTGTGTGGTCGACCATTGCAGCCGGACATTGGCCGATTTTTGGGTGGTTGTGGAATCGTTGGTTCTATGGCCATGATTGATGAGATGCACCATGTCACTGTAGGGACACAGCAATAAGGTGGACTGGGAGTGGCCATAACAATAATTCGTCAGCAGCTGTTGCGTTTCGACCCACCGTCCATCGTGATGCTGCTTGAGCATCTGCATACTGACTTTGGAGATCGGTAAGACGGGAACAGGTGCCACAACTGTTCCGTTTGAGAAATTTCGTTTGGCAAAGGCGCCTCGCCCCGCATGGGGAATAGAAGACAAACCAGGTCGTAGATTGTCCAAACAATAACCCTCGTCTCGCAACTTGGACACTGTCGGCCGATCCATTCGTTTGTGAGGAGGCACAGAGGATTCGAATCCACGTTCTTGGAACCACCCGTGCCCATAGTTGATGAATACTTCGTCCCCGGCTACCATGTCCTTGGAGACATACCAAGTAAAGTTGTGATACTGAGTAAAGGCACCAATACCCGGTGAAGAATTGCTACGTCGTCGCGTCGCTCCAGCATTGTCCATATTGGGTTGCAACGACGGCAAGACATTGAAATAGGTGGCATCACCATTGGCTAGCATGGCTACACCGGGGACAAAGGACACGACCTGCAGTCCTTCGTACTGCCCTCCAGTCTCTCTGGCATCCCACAAGTATTCCCACAAAAGCTTCTTGGCACCGAGGGGATGCTGCAAGTCGGGAAGTTGAATAACCAAATCTCCGTACGCAAGTAAATGATCGTCTGTCCATTGACGTCGTCGCAGAAGTGGCTCGTTCTTGCGTCGTTCTGTCAAAGTAAAGACACCCCATCCCGCATTGGGAATGGTCGACGGTGCCATGACCAAGGTACAGTCGTCGGGTACGGCATGGCTAGAAGGGTGTAGAGTGGATGATGGACTAATCATTTTGTCGACAAGGTTTTCAACATCAACGACGACTGTCTGAGTCCAAGGAGTGACTTCCAGTTGTCCTGCGCAACAACCGCAGTGAATCAACTGCCATAGTAGATTGAAGCTTATAAATAGAATTATGATCTCCCGTGTCATTTTTCCATTGTGAGGATAGGAGTAGATGCTGGTAGCAACGGACTGTGAGAGCAGTTGATGATGATGTTGAATCGAGTCTTACTGATGATGTGATTTGTGATTTGAAATTGTTTGATGATGATGTGACGAATGTGTATGGCAACGTGACAACTGATGACGAGTGTTGCGTAGTTTCATCATTCTAAATCCTCATCCTTTACGGGACAAACAAATTCAAAAAATAATGGTAAAAAATAAAATAATACTCTACTGCAGTTAATGAAAGATGCGACCGGAATCGTCGCAATCCATTCCAAAAGATCCAACGGAGTAGTACTCGGAGTAGTAGTGACAGTTCCTAACTGTAAATACAGGGACTCAGTGATGATGGATGCAAAACATTACTTCGTACTGGAGTAGACCTTAGAGTACTTATTTATTTGACGACTCTTGTGCATGCCACTCAGCCAATTGACAATGCCCTCTGTGTATTGAACCTTCTCTGTAGCCCAAGTAGTAATATGTGACCACCAATTCGCAACAGGAACAAGAACTTGCAAGCAAGACAAAGGGTGCAGCTACAATACTGCTTCCTCAATGGCTGCATTTCAGAATCAGAGTAATGCGCTTCGTCTCGCATACGAACAGAGAATGCCGTTATGAAGATTCGAAGATGGATGCAACAAGCGCGAATGATGTTCAAGATGTAGTCGAATCAGTCGATTTTTTTCAAAATCCTTGCTTCGATCATGAGATCTATGATCTTCGTCGTCACCCTCAAACTCTCTACGACGGAATTCCAGAGAATCGATGGACTGACACGAACTTCCATTTCACCCTACTCCGTATCATATCTGCTAGCTACTCTAGATTCCGAAAAACATACCACGCTTTTAAAAGGACCTGCCTCACTGCGAGCAAGACTACGCATACGTACTACGTAGTAGTAGATCTCCTCTCCTCTGCAGACTCGTATCGTCACCTTCCGTACGAAAGTATTCCTTCACAATGAAATCTTCCACAGCAACACCAACCACTGTCCCACCCATATTCGTCTACGGGACCCTCATGAATTCCCAAGTAGTATCGGTCCTATTGAATCGTTCCTGGCCACCGACAATCGACGATGTCAGTGTCCAACCAGCTCGACTATATGGCTATTCTCGGCATCCAGTCAAAAACTGCGTCTTTCCGGCCATTGTGCCGTCCACCAACGCAGCGGGCTTTGTAAATGGAATGTTAGTGGCGGAGAACATCCTGACTCCGGCAGAAATGGACATGATGGATTGGTACGAATCGGACGAATACAATCGCGTCACCGTTCCCGTTAACATATTGGAAGGTGATAGTTGTAACAAGGATTCGATCATGGCACAAGTCTATGTGTGGAGAGACGACTTGACATCCCATCTGGAACTGGACCAAGAATGGTCCTATGACCGATTTTGTGAGAAGGATTTGGAATGGTATTTGGACCATACCGTGCGTCCGTGTCGTGCCGACATGGAACGGAGGGGCATGACCGACCCGACGTCGTAAAGAAAGAACAATCCATGAACAAAAGCCAGATTTGCAAACCCTAATACTCCGTAATATATTGTTTGCATCTCGACCGAATTTGTGTGGTTGTGGAATTGGTTGGCGACTAAGAGTTGCCACAACACTATCACGAAAAGCACACCATGTTCAACAAACAGATTTTGTTCGTGAACCTGGAAAGGATAGGGCTGCACTTAACAGCCTTCGAAATGATACTGAGCATCATATTTTCAAAACAGTTTTATTGTCCAACTAAAGAGGAAAGGTTTTTGAACATGAAAGGACTAGCTAGTAGGGACGAGGTGTTTGTGAAATTGTCTGGTCAAGGTGAGGAACACTCTGCTTTTCAACCAAAACAAAGCAATGATACGGAGTGTGCAGAACTTGCGTACCAGAAGAACCAAGTGTAGACGAAGTGCTGGGCCCCAATTCACTGGTGCACCACTACATCAAGTTGACTGGTCTGTCGCAACAGTACTTTGGAATTATCGATTTACCAGTGGATTCAGTGCGATTACTGGAAGAGCTACACGCAAGTCACGTGGAATCTTTCTTTTCTACTGAGAGTAATAAGATAGATCATTGGCTATTTCTGGATACGAACATCACTATTTTGGAGGTGATTTTGCCATCCATGTTTTCAATGTCTTTGAGACGTTCCAATGATTCTGTAAAAGCGAAAGACGTTAAAACTCACGTCAAAAGAACCCTGAAACAAACGGAGATCGGAGTACTACCCTACTGGTGTATGTTGTACCTGTATCATAGCTACCGGCAGGTTCCGTACGACGTACTTACTGTTAACTAAAGATTTCGACGTCTGCAGTAGTGTATATCATAGATAGAGATTGGGATGATGAAGCTTTCTTCGAAAACCGCAACGCTAATTGATGACAAGGCGAACTGTCAGAAAAATGAAATTTTATTTTTTTCGATTCGATGCGTTGGGGCCATTCGTGAGACGATGAAAAAATGTAACGACGCGTCGACATCGTCTGTGATGGAACTTGTCAATGATCAGTGGCATCGAATTTCGACCGACAGGGAACCAAACTCGTCATTTCCTCCAACTCGCTGTTCTTGTCCTCCTCTCATTTGCAGTGTATTGCAGAAGCAGCCACGGCAACTGACAGGATCGCATTTCTAACAATTGCACTTTCTACAACGGTCCGGTCGCTCCATCAGCAACATCGACGATGATGAGTCCGTGTTTGATTGCAACCTCTTCGTCCAGTCCGCCCCTAGCGGCCAAGGAACCACTGCCCAAATCCGTCATTTTTGCCACATCCGGCTTGGGTGGTTGCCTCGGATGGGTGGTGGTCCATCCGTTCAACACTATTGCGGTCCGATCCAATTTGGCTTCAGCGTCAGGACAGACCTTTTCGTTGCAAAAAATGCTCAAGCAAGACGGGTTCCGGAGTCTGTACGATGGATTATCGGCTGGTGTGGCCCGTCAAGTGTTTTACGCCACATCGCGTTTCGGTTTGTTTGAGACTGGTCGGGATTTGTTGCATTCCTATCGCGGGAAGACGGATTTTGCGGCGCGGTGAGTTCAATGAAAATGGAAAGAAAATTGAAAATGTTGGGTGGGTGTTGAAGCCTTTCATCGTGACTATCGATTGATGGAAAATGTGTATTTTGCTTCCCATCTCTTCTCATACGACGTAAACTCATGCTGCATGATTTTCAAAATTCGAAAGTGTTGGAGTTGGAGCCATCACAGGTGGTATTGCGGCGTACCTTTCCTGCCCGATGGAAGTTTGTGTGGTCCGCATGTCCAATGATAAGTCCCTACCCCTCGATCAACGTCGAAATTACACCTCCTTATACGATACATTTACTCGCACCTTGCGAGAGGAAGGCATTGGTGCATTTTGGAGAGGATCCAATCCATTTGTGACACGTGCTATGTTGGTGGGAGTCTTTCAAGTCGCCACACTTGATCAGTTTAAAGACTTTTATTCTCAAGCGTTGGATCAGACGCGCAATTCTATTTCTAATGTCTTTTGTGCCGCCATGACCAGTGGATTGATTTACTCGCTGGCGACCATGCCACTGGAGGCGGCCAAGAACCGCATGGCCAGTCAAACGAAGGACCCCACCACGGGTAAGCTGCCATATACCGGTACCATTCAAACAGTGACTAAAGTGGCAACTGAGAAGGGTTTTATGACACTCTACAACGGATTTTTTCCATATTATTTGCGATGTGGTGGTCACACCGTTTCTATGTTTATCATTGTGCAGATGCTGCGGGATGCCTTTTGCGCCTACAATCCTCAGTATCGGGCCCATTAACTATTGTTTTATACGGGAAAGCTTGAAGAAGCTAACGATGTCAATCAATTCAAGGCCGGGAGAGACTTCATTTTTCCATCAACGTCGTATATGTGTAATGATGAATACCCTCTACTTTCTAGCTACCGGTAGCTATGATAAAGTACCGGCAGTACTGTAGTACTTACGTTAGGGTACCGGTAGTACGGTAGCTAGCTACGGTAGCTAGAAGAGAAAGTGATTACAGTTAACAGTAAGACCGAATCTTTGACTCATTCGACCAATCAACTTCCACTTTTCTTCTTTTTTCTTCTTTTTCCGAATTGAGAGAATTCACAACTTCCTTCGAAAATACATCTTCCTCTTGTTGAAGTACGTTGCAAATAATAGGAAGCCAATAATGATTTTTTCTCCGTGGTAGCCAGCCATCAACCACCTCCATCAGTCGCACTGAGCGGAGCGTTACAAGTACCACTCCTACCTGGTTCGATCTCTCGACCTCAAAGAAACTGTGAAAAAGAAAAATGACCATGGACAAGGAGTGGAGGGAAGTACACATTCACACCGAGCAAGGCGCACATGAAAATGATGTGGATAACGATGACGTTAAAGGTGGGCGGTGTGCATCGCCAACGACACTGACGGGTTTAGAAAGCAGCATGGCATCGAATCATCGTCTGGAAGAAGAGGAAAACGAGGAATGGTCGAACAATGCTGCTACCCATCACATGTTTGACACGCAAAGAGCAAAGTCATCTTATGAAGATATTGTCTATGAATTTCCCAGTATGAAAATTTTGAATCTTCCCGCATCTTACACAGATGCAGCGATCAAAGAGACGTCGTCCCGCACCAATCCTTCAAAAAGTACCTCCATCACCATTCGACACCAAGGGGACTATCCCTTCTCCACTGGATTAGCAGTATGGGGTGGAAGCGAGCTCATGGCCGGTTACCTTGTTCAAAATCCGAACTTGGTCAAGGCGAAAAGAGTGCTGGAACTCGGTGCGGGGACTGGATTGTGTGGCATTGTGGCACATCGACTTGGAGCTTCAACTGTCGCAGTTTCGGATGGAGACGTCGATGTGCTGCAAAACTTGAGGTTCAATGTTCAGTGGAATGAAATGTCTGAAACAGACCATGCGAAGCTACCTGCAGCAAACATCTTCTGCCCACAACTTATCTGGGGAAAGAATCTCGATCAGTTCGCCGAATCTTTTGGATTGCAGGATGTGATTTTGGCGTCAGATTGTGTGTACATGGTTCCAAGCTTGGAACCTCTGTGGCAAACGGTGGATCGACTTCTTGTTCGAAAAAATGATACTGACGCATTGGAAAGACCGTCTTCGAGTAACAACGGTATTTTCCTTTGGGTCAATTTGTGTGCTTCTGCTGCTTCACTAGAATCGGTGTTAGAGACGGCCACGCGGTACGGATTCACCTGGGATCAACCCAAGTATGGTGATACAAACCAGACATTTGACGAAGAAACCTTGAAAATGTTCAAAAAGCAAGTGTACCTTTTCCAACGAAAATAAATGACTCGCAAGGGAACGACTAGGTTAACCGTTAGTTCAACTCAATCCCATCCTCGTCAACATCGTCACTGTTGATTAGACTCGATAACGATGACCTTCGTGACATGATGATGCCATCGTTGACATGATGTTCATTTGAAGACGATGGTGCCTTTTTGATCGCAGGAGAGGGTGCCATCTCATACAGTACCACTCCACTCAAAACAAAAAACAACGCCACGAAAAAGAGCGGTCGGGGAATAATCTGCTGTACCGCAACCGAAAAAATTACGGACCACAAGTCCCCTGTTAAGAGACTCAAATTGAAAAAGGCAGCCTCCGAAACAATGAGGAATCGAGAAGCGCCGGTATAACTGAGCATTGTCACCCCTACAAATGTAAAGCAGAGCCACCATCCCTTTTGAAGGGAACATGTCGACACTTGTGAATCATTTCTTCCAAAGAATTTCAAAATCTCGTCCCATTCGAACAACAAGGATTGCGTCAACGAGATCGCAAAGGCAAATGAACCCATCATGGCCAGGTACTCGGTGTTGTCCCCTGCATCACGGACTGTCACTTCCGTCAAGACATCGTTGAGGCCGTATAATAGTCCTCCGACGATTGCAGCCAAGTCTCCACGCAACTTGTGAGGATACTCGGTTTCTGTTTCTGCATCCAATGCGTCACTTTCGACATCGGACTGGTAATCCGTCAAAACATTTGCCACCACTCCCAACATACATGCAACTACGCCCACAAAATGCATGCAACGATAATGACGTTGCAACCAACATTTGGAGATGAACATGGAAGAGGGAATGGCAAGTGCATCAAACAAGGTGACACTGGTCAGTGTGGTGTATCGAAACGCCAAAATAGTAACGGCATTGGCCTGGACATCCAAAAAGGCAATGATGAAGTACCACCACAATGGTCGATGGAATGGTGGCAACAAACCAAAACAAGACGAACTATCGCCGTGTCTCAGTGGAGTTGTCGACCTGTATCCTTCCATCTCTTGTCCTTCCTCTTCCTCTTGGGCAGTTGCTGTTGCCGCATTTAATGTCAGATCATTCGTCGGCATTGCGGATTGTTGACGCAGTATGTCAAAGCCGTCACTCCAACGTGACTGTAGTCGTCGCCACAGCAACACCACAATATTCATCGACAGTCCTCCATAGATCAAAGTCATGGTAAAGGTGGGCGCTGAAAGATCACACTCGAGATGCAGCGTTGCTTGGGCTGCACCACCGCTCGCCAACAACAAACTCAAGCCCTGTCCCAGCAGTAATATTTTCCAATTGCCCTTCAAATGATAGAGAGCTTGATGGAGGCAATGCCTTGTTGTTGTTGTTGACGATGATGATGACGACGATGATGATGTGGTTGTTGTTGTTCTGACATCAACAAACACTTGGTGGACGTCACTGTTATTAGTGGAAGACGAGCCAATTCTAAAATTGTTTTCTTTTGTTGTCGTAGTGGGAACATCGTTGTCATTGGGGACGCCACCGTTATGGCTATGTCGAGTTTCGGTGGTTACCATGTAACAATTCCACTGGATGCGTGGTTACTACTCCGAGTATGAATCTTTGCAATCAAAAGGGAACGGAACAGATTTCGTTGAAAAGGCCACAGATACGTCGCATCAACTAACTGCAAAAGTGGTTTGCTGATCAAAATAAGAAATGCTACTACAACATAAAACGAAGAAGTTGACTGTGAAAGTATTGTAGATTGTACTCGGAGTAGACTACTCGTGACTCGTGACTCGTGATGATCGTACGACAGTAGTAGTGCAATACACAGCCATAGATAGTTGTCTTACGATGATAATGTCTGGTAGACTACCGTACTCTACGTCGTAAGACGCACAGACCAGGTACTACCATAGTCAGAATAGATTTACAGTTAATTAACTGTAAGTTGGTTGACCTTTGACGTAGACAAGTTTTTTTGCACTTTCGTAGGTCCAAAGCAAAAAGCAAAGTGGAGGTTCGATTTTTCATCGTCGTGCCACTTCGATTTTTCGACTGGCCGATTGATGTATGGACGGACAGTCATTTCAACGTTATGAGCCCTTCAAAAGTCCGTTTTCGAACCCACCTTTGAGAAGGGCCTAAAAGTCCTCCCTGTATCATAGAAGTTGTTATTTATTGTGATGATGTTGACTGTGATGACTGATGACGATTTTGTATGTACTACGTAGTACTACGGTACTTGTTACATTAGTACCGTACGTACTACCGTACTACCGGTAGAGTCTGTGACTTCATGATTCACAGTCACAGTCAGTGTCAATCACACTGTCTCTATCCTTCGTACTTCGTACTCCGACTTGTATGATAAGTGTGTCCTTGGTAGAGTGGAATCCGTAATTGGCTCACATGCCTACCAACTTCGCATGTTTTACTTCACAGTCAATACTACGGTATTGCATACGACTTACTCTATGTATAACACAACTTTTGTCAATCGGTCATTTCCACCTCGAACTACTACGTAGTAAACCTACCTACCGGTAACTACCGTATTTCCCGGAGTTTTGTCCTCCCCGGAATCCTGTCTACACAGGCGTTTTTTCATGTACAGCTACTGCTACCATAGTAGTAGTAGTATTTCTGATGGTCAAGAGGAGCAAAATGGGATGGGAGATGGGATGGAACCTCAAGGGATCATCAAGAGTTTCTTTTAATGCGTACGTTAGTACAAGGCTCCGGACACCAACATAGGACGGGGTCTTTCATCTGCGTGTCTAAGTTGAAAGATGAGGAAATGGAAAGTCAATGCTGAATTCATCAATTACTATATCAATAATTGTCCATTCATTGTAATTGGATGGGTCGCCATCTGCTTGATTGCCAACGTTACAAATTCAATCATTGAACCGTCAAACTTGCATTTTCACTCCTTGCTGCTCCCAAAACTTCGGAACGCAGTCTAGTGAGATGTGGATTGCTCCCGTCTAAAAGATGATTGCTGTGAAACCGGTTGGAAGATCAACAGAAGAGGACCAGGTACTACAATAAACCACGCCAGCTATTTCTTAAAAACGCAAATTTCTAATGTTTGATCTGACCCAGCAAGAGGAATTGTCATTCCAGTACCTAATCACATGCCATGTAATTTTTATCCACATTCACACTTAGTCATCCTCCTTTCTCAAAATGACATTCCCGCCAATGCCCTCTTGAGCTCTGCCATCATTGCTACCAGGACCTAGCTCATTTACAAGTTTTGCTATCATTTCCTTTGTGATTTGATCGCCCCGTTCTTCCCATTCTGCGCGATTCATCATTGCATAGTTGAGGCATTCATCGCTACTCACACCAAAGACGTTGCAATCCTTAAGCTTTTTGGCAAGCGGGATGATGTAATTGTCAAAAAAGGCTACAGCAGATCGAGATTTTAAAGAGGTGAGATTCTATTTTCCAATCACACGCCCCTTGCAAAGGTGCAACCAACATATTTGACATACCAATCTCTCCTTTATACCAGAAAGTGGATGGATCGGCTCCCATTCGACCTGCCTTGAAAGCTGTACAGACAATTTGAAGAGAGAAAGCATTGGTTAGGCAAACCAAATAATGACTGCTGGTTCACCTAGCGTTCCAATCTTCAGTCCCTTACCCATATACATCTCCTTGAAGAGCTTCTCATTCCATTTCCGATAAACATGCCAATGCTGCATAGTGTGGGATACTTCATAGGGATGACAGACAGCAAGAGAATGAGATTCCCATAATTTCAAAAAAGCCTTCATACACAAAACATCCATGCAACACCTATCTCACCATCAGAGGCCTGGATAATGTGTTCAATGACAATTGTGGCCCGAAGATCATTGAAGTATTTTGTCCCACCCTCAAGCTCTCCAGAAAATGCCTTGTTCCATCTAGCTTTGCGCAGGTCGTTCAGTTCCTGGAATACAAGAACAGAGCAACCAATATGGTTGAGGAAAATAAGTTCTCAATCTAATCCAGTTTGATGCTTTGGAACATACCTTGTCAAAGATATCAGTTGCAAGCACCACATTGACAATCACTTGACGGAATCGCAGTATGTCTGCCTCAGTACAAAACAAGTAGGACCGAAGCTCAGAGTATTGTGGTTCCATCAGCAAGTCCCATGCAATGTCCAATGAGTTCTGTTCTGCAATACTTTTATTATGATACATGGTAGCCATCTCTTTCTCCTCCTTTGCTAGCTGCACATTGCTCACTCCACGATGGTCAACATCATGGATAAGAGCTGAAAACACTATAGCAAACAAAGTCAAAGGATCTGAGTTGATGCCATGGGTATAGTCATGCAAATGAGATGCAACATTGCTGTGATCTCCATCAACATCAATGTTTGGATTAACAATTCGCTTCATGAACTTGTCAACTGCCATCGTCACATGACAAGCATGTTCAACTGGGAAGAAAGGTAAAAATTAGACATTTGTTGTCACCAAAGGCAAAGCAAGTCTGATCCATCTCTTCACTCACAGTTATGGAAAGGATTTTGACAATACAAGCTGGCAATGTTGGATATATAGTCACACAACTGTTCAACAGCAGTTGAACTGATGGCTGTTGGGCAATTATTTCCAGCTCCATGGCATGTAAACGAGTCAAAACTTGGCAGGCAAATCACCTCAACCACTTCATCCAACGTGATCTTATTCTGTTTTGGGCTGTAGATAATTGGTTTTTCTGGCAATTTGTAGTTGCGACTTGCATATATTGTGTTGATGTGCTCAAGGAAAACTTCAACCATCCATTTGATCATGCGAGTTTGCTTAACAAAAGCCTGTGAAGAGTTAGGGACCAATGGGGCCACTTTCTCAGCACCAGAAGATAGATTCAACCAGTATGTGGTGAGAACTCCTTTTCCTTTGGCGTGAACAACGTCAGAGCGCTGAGTGAGCCAGCTACTTTTGCCAGCCTCCCTCAGGAGCTCTGCAGTAGCTTGAGAGACTTGGATGCGATTTGGTACACCAGTACTGTACCAGATATGTTGTGGTGAGTGAATGTGTTGCATTTGACATTGATGGGACAAAGTACCAATTTGACCCTTACCATTCCATTCGGCTTGCCATATTGACAGTATCACCAAACAACTGAAATCGGGCACGTTCTCCAAGCAGCACCCCAGCTGTGATTGGGCCAGAATTTATCCCAAAACCTATGGAAGTGCATTCATGTCAAATATAGTTGAGAATGAAGTTCACAAATCTCTGTTATTTGTCATAAGCCAAAATTTACTCACGCATTTGGAGGTCACCAGTGTCAGGTCCCTGAAGGTCCAAGCAGAAGTTAAGATAAGGGATATCCAGGCCTGGCCATACCAAACAACAGATTTGTAACTTACCAACTCCACTTCCATCTCTTTTACAAGTTCATTGAATTTGACATGACAATCCCATGCAAAGCGGGCAATAATAACTGCATGTGTTGGTTGAGGATCAGGAATGCCAGCCACTGCTACATAGCTGTCTCCTACAGTTTCCACTTTGAAGACTTTCCGTCTTAACGCAATGGCATCAAATGCTTGGTAAATTGTTTGAAGCAATGTAAATACCTGTGCTGGGTCACGGGTTGAACCTTTGAATTATGGAAGGCAAGTAAGCATTTCATACATTGATCAATGATTTTTTTTAGGAAATTTCATAAAAGAAAGCTAACTTACTCCAGGCAGTGAATCCTGCAATATCTGCAAAAAAGCACGATGCATTTGGGAAGAGATCAGCAATTGGCTCTTGACCCACCCTTTTGCCCTCCCCTCCAGACAAATATGTTCGGAGACGTCGATTTGCAGACATGAAGGATTGATGGTGTTCATCTTTTGCTTCTTGTTCCTGCATTAGGCGATCGGCAATGTTTTTTGGGAAGAGAGATGTAACAATATTGGATGTTGTAGTTGCCTTGCGTACCCTGAGTAATGCACAATACAATTAAGAAAACGATTAGAAAGATTCAGATGAAACATGCAAACAAAACTTAACAGGTTTGTGCTTACACAAGACTGTTCCTCTTCTCTACCAAACGGTCGTATATGATGAACATGACAACAGTGAACACAAAAATGATGGCAACGGAGAGCGTGATAATGATTGGGGCATTGGTGTGATAGTCATCATAGAAAACTTGAGAAGGATACACATGAATGCTGTATGGACAATCTTCTGTTTCAAGCTCAAGGCCAAGTTGTGATCCATCCGACACATCTGAGAAATCTGCCATTGAGGCAGAGTGTTCAAAATGGTCAAATCTCAAGTCGTGTAAATCTCCAGAGCCTATTGGAGTGACTTCAGGGCCATCAACAACATAGGTGAAAGGTTCAGTACAGGGGCTTTGTAGAACCAAAGTCACACCTCGGATATTTTCAGGAAGGACATTCTGGAAAAATGAAATCCAGTGAATCACAGCATTCACAATACCAACTGGACTTCTTTCAGCCCCAAGTGAGTCAAACACTGGCACATATACATTTGTGATGGGATCACCAAGGTATGTGACTGATTCCCCTGCCGCGAAGCTCAACCAAGTTGCAATAAGATTTGTCATGAAGTTTCCATTGTTTGATTGAAAGTCCCCTGGAGGTGCACTTGAGAATCCTCCCATCACAACCTTTTGTAGATCAAAACTCTTGTCAATCAATCCCCTGTGGCTTTCTCCATATGCAGTGTTGAGGTTTAAGTTGATCCAATGGCTGGATATGAAGGGAGAAGATTGCCAAATTGGGAAATAAGGGTCTGGGCCAGGATCAACAAGGTTGATTCCCTCTTCAGATGTATAGTAGATATGGCTTGCCATGCCAGTGGAGAAGTCTGCCTTTTTAGTATCTTTGTCATCATCATTGCCTTGCAGCGAAGCGTCACTTCCAAAATAAGATGCAGCCAGTTCCTCTCGGGTTTGAAGGAGTGGATTTACTTCATCACCAAATGGTGACACTCCCCTCTTGCTCTGGTAGACGATTGCTTCGTCACAAATATCATAGAAGTGATCCTGTGCAAACTGTTCCCATGCTGACCGGTTCCCGTCATAGATGACAGGGTACATTCCGATGAAAATAGCATCTGACAAGCTCTTGGAGATAGCAGCTCGTTCCTGGAAGGAATCCAAGGCAAAAAAAGGCCACGTGATGTTATTATTAGCAGTGTAGATTGTAGCTGCAAGAGCAAGTGATCCAACAGCAGCAATCTTGTCTTGGACAATATCTTCAAAGGAGGACAAAATCTTTGTAGCACTTCCGGCAAACTGAGTTTCGAACTCATCTTCTTCACTGTCATAAGTAATTTTGTATACAACAGCTGAAACAGCGATAGCAGCCGAGAGCAACGCCAAAATAACCATGACACGTAGTCGAAAGACCAAGGCAGTCTCTTTCCCAGCAAAAGCTTCACTTGGCTCCTTCGAACCTTCTTTGACCGATGAGACAGATGTCTCACTGCTCCGATCATCCTTCCCCTCATCAAAGTTGCTAGCATCATGGCTGGCGTAGGGGCCTTTATTGTCTTCAATATAGGCAGCGTTGGCACTCATCATTGGAAATGTTGCAATTCTCGTGAGAAGAAAAAAGAGTGAGACTAATGAAACATTCATTTGTAGCCGAAACAAGCTGCAACAACCCAATTTTCTCGAATCATCTTTTTGAAGGCATTTTCGCCCCCATAAAATGAAATGGATAGTAACGGGCGCATATAGTTAGAGGTGTAAAACGTCGCAGTGGTAAATACCGGGAGTAGTTTACTAATATTATATAATAATATGTCTCTAACTACTCTAGAACGACAAAACGTCGAACCATTTAACTAATCATAATACGTAGCACTCTCTATTATTCTTTCTCTCTTTTGTAGAGATGGTAATCTGTTTCGACTTATACCAGGCAGTAGTCTACGTATGCAAAATGATGTCTTGGTTGGTACAACGGGTCATTTGTGAAAATTTTACGTTAATCCGAAGACTTCTTACAATTTTCGACGGCCGAATCCTCAACACTCCAGAAATGCAGCTCTGCCCCAACGATTGATTTCTGATCTATATGTATCGCTCGGTTGGGATATTCTGTGGTGGTGATGTTAACTGTAAGATAGAAGTTTCCTGCAGTATTTCTCAAAACAGGTTTTGAAAAGCTCGAAAAACGAAAATTATGTCGCCGAAACCGACATCAGAGTCAATGCCATTCTTCTTCGTGTTCTTATCATTCATTCATTAACTACTTTGTAATCACGCTAAGCCTGTCACTTCTTAAGGCCGAAATGTACATTTCGAATTTACAGTTACTCCGTTTCCTACTAGCGATATGCTACGTACTACGTCGTATTATTGTTCCGACTTGAAGTTGGACGGAACCAGAGCTACAATAATAAAATACGAAGTAGTTATTAATAAAATAATAATAATAATATATAATATTATTATTCTTTTGTGCCTTTACAGCATGATGCGCTTATTCAAAGCATTAATTGGTTATCGTATCCCTTCAATTCTTCGGCGATGATGTACATACGTGTTCACCATAGACATCGATGCAATACAACCAAATTATCATCCAAGATGGGCCAGTGAAGAAGTCGGCAATCGAAAGCATGTACCCGAGAACGGAAAAATATTATGCATTTCTCTGTATGACGAGCCGCTTTGAGTACGGCGAGGTTCGTCTTGCTCTCGTTTGCGATCGTTGCTCACACCAAGTTTCGGAAGGTAGTCTAGATACCAAGTCGCTCAATTCGAAACCAATCCAAATTGGGTGGATGTATTTCGAACAAATCCCGCCGGTTGTATTTGTGAAAACGGTTTGGAATCAACAGAAAGAAGGTACTAAAAGCGGAACTCTTCCAGCTGGACCCCTCTAACTTTCAACGATTAAGAAAACGTAAGGATATGTCTACCACGGGTGCACTATACAAATCCAGTTTTTCGGGATTTCTACCATGTTATTGATACTTCTGATGCAAAGCCCAATCTTCAGTTGCCGCCGAATCCAAACTGCCTTGACTTAGGAAAGATCCAAAATTCCACAAGAAGGAAGAACCACCACAGTGTGTGGCTTCAGACCGATGGGTTTCTTTTAAAGAATGTTCGTTGTCCAGCCAGGCAGTCGGATGACAACTTCCAAGAATCTTTGATCAAAAGTTTCTTGACATGGTGCTTCGTTCGTAGCGTTGTTTCGGTGTATAGATTCAACATGCAAACTAGTCGAGTTACCCAAATTTTGTGAGGTACATGGAGAGGAGTACTTAGTACGTCGTACAATAATTGACTGTGATGAATGATCTTGTGGCCTGGTCTGAAGTTTCGCTCACGAACGTCTGGATACTTTCAAACAAAACAACGCCACGAAAAAGAGCGGTCGGGGAATAATCTGCTGTACCGCAACCGAAAAAATTACGGACCACAAGTCCCCTGTTAAGAGACTCAAATTGAAAAAGGCAGCCTCCGAAACAATGAGGAATCGAGAAGCGCCGGTATAACTGAGCATTGTCACCCCTACAAATGTAAAGCAGAGCCACCATCCCTTTTGAAGGGAACATGTCGACACTTGTGAATCATTTCTTCCAAAGAATTTCAAAATCTCGTCCCATTCGAACAACAAGGATTGCGTCAACGAGATCACAAAGGCAAATGAATCCATCATGGCCAGGTACTCGGTGTTGCCCCCTGCATCACGGACTGTCACTTCCGTCAAGACATCGTTGAGGCCGTATAATAGTCCTCCGACGATTGCAGCCAAGTCTCCACGTAACGTGTGAGGATACTCGGTTTCTGTTTCTGCATCCAATGCGTCACTTTCGACATCGGACTGGTAATCCGTCAAAACATTTGCCACCACTCCCAACATACATGCAACTACGCCCACAAAATGCATGCAACGATAATGACGTTGCAACCAACATTTGGAGATGAACATGGAAGAGGGAATGGCAAGTGCATCAAACAAGGTGACACTGGTCAGTGTGGTGTATCGAAACGCCAAAATAGTAACGGCATTGGCCTGGACATCCAAAAAGGCAATGATGAAGTACCACCACAATGGTCGATGGAATGGTGGCAACAAACCAAAACAAGACGAACTATCGCCGTGTCTCAGTGGAGTTGTCGACCTGTATCCTTCCATCTCTTGTCCTTCCTCTTCCTCTTGGGCAGTTGCTGTTGCCGCATTTAATGTCAGATCATTCGTCGGCATTGCGGATTGTTGACGCAGTATGTCAAAGCCGTCACTCCAACGTGACTGTAGCCGTCGCCACAGCAACACCACAATATTCATCGACAGTCCTCCATAGATCAAGGTCATGGTAAAGGTGGGAGCTGAAAGATCACACTCGAGATGCAGCGTTGCTTGGGCTGCACCACCGCTCGCCAACAACAAACTCAAGCCCTGTCCCAGCAGTCATATTTTCCAATTGCCCTTCAAATGATAGAGAGCTTGATGGAGGCAATGCCTTGTTGTTGTTGTTGACGATGATGATGACGACGATGATGATGTGGTTGTTGTTGTTCTGACATCAGCAAACACTTGGTGGACGTCACTGTTATTAGTGGAAGACGAGCCAATTCCATTATTGTATTCTTTTGTTGTCGTAGTGGGAACATCGTTGTCATTGGGGACGCCACGTTATGGCTATGTCGAGTTTCGGTGGTTACCATGTAACAATTCCACTGGATGCGTGGTTACTACTCCGAGTATGAATCTTTGCAATCAAAAGGGAACGGAACAGATTTCGTTGAAAAGGCCACAGATACGTCGCATCAACTAACTGCAAAAGTGGTTTGCTGAGAAAAACGAAGTGTTGGAAAGGATGACAAAGACGACTCAGATGACTCGAAGAAACGTCTGAAAGCAGTGAGTCACGCGGGCAAGAATCTAATCCCGAACCATGCGGACAAGGAAGCTAATATTTCATCTCATGCGGACAAGGAATCAACTCCTAATCGCCGTACATATGCTGATGTCCTCCGAGGATGCGAGGGCCCTAAGGCAAATGTTGCGTATGTGAACGGAACCGTTGGTAAAGACAATGAGAATGTTTGTCGAGGAAGCACGGACGGAGTGGTCTGCGCAAACAAGATTGGAGACGGAGTAGCTTCTATGAAGGAGAAGATTAAATCAAGAAAGTGACAGAGGATGCGGTCCATCCCGACTTCAAGAGTCATACTGGCGGAGCTGTGTCCCTGGGTCTTGGTGCCTTCATGTGTAAGTCGCAAAAACAAAAACTGAATACCAAGAGCTCAACAGAAGCGGAACTCGTTGGCGCCAGTGACTACCTCCCGTCCACCATCTGGGTAAAGATGTTCATGGAGGCGCAAGGGTACCCCATCACTGTCAACGACTTTGCGCAGGATAACGAAAGCGCAATGAAGCTGGAACTCAACGGACGCGCGTCCGCTGGTCAAAAATCCCGCCACATTAACATCCGACATTTTTTCATCACTGATCGTGTCAAGACTGAAGGTCTTAACATCATTCACTGCCCTACTGAGGAAATGTTGGCTGACTTCTTCACAAAACCGCTGCAGGGGGCGTTGTTTCGTAAATTCCGTGACGTCATTCTCGGGCACAAACCACTCAGCTCCCTTTCCATTCCTGTCACGTCGCTGAGTGAGGAGCGTGTTGGAAAGGATGACAAAGACGACTCAGATGACTCGAAGAAACGTCTGAAAGCAGTGAGTCACGCGGGCAAGAATCTAATCCCGAACCATGCGGACAAGGAAGCTAATATTTCATCTCATGCGGACAAGGAATCAACTCCTAATCGCCGTACATATGCTGATGTCCTCCGAGGATGCGAGGGCCCTAAGGCAAACGTTGCGTATGTGAACGGAACCGTTGGTAAAGACAATGAGAATGTTTGTCGAGGAAGCACGGACGGAGTGGTCTGCGCAAACAAGATTGGAGACGGAGTAGCTTCTATGAAGGAGAAGAGTAACAACAAGAAAGGGACAGAGGATGCTGTCACTTTCTTGATTTAATCCAGTTACGAAAGGACTTTGACTTTAGATAGTTACTCCTGTCGTAGACCACCGTGTTTGATTCGTCTTTGACAAAGCTATCGTCTAAGGGACAGTAGTGGAGGCAAGATCAGATACAGTCCAACATTAAATCAAGAAAGTGACAGCATCCTCTGTCCCTTTCTTGTTGTTAACTCTTCTCCTTCATAGAAGCTACTCCGTCTCCAATCTTGTTTGCGCGACCACTCCGTCCGTGCTTCCTCGACAAACATTCTCATTGTCTTTACCAACGGTTCCGTTCACATACGCAACGTTTGCCTTAGGGCCCTCGCATCCTCGGAGGACATCAGCATATGTACGGCGATTAGGAGTTGATTCCTTGTCCGCATGAGATGAAATATTAGCTTCCTTGTCCGCATGGTTCGGGATTAGATTCTTGCCCGCGTGACTCACTGCTTTCAGACGTTTCTTCGAGTCATCTGAGTCGTCTTTGTCATCCTTTCCAACACGAAGAAGTTGACTGTGAAAGTATTGTAGATTGTAGATTGTAGACTACCTCGTGACTCGTGACTCGTGATGATCGTACGACAGTAGTAGTAGCAGATAATAAGGTACGATGCAATACACAGCCATAGATACCGGTAGTTGTCATACGATGATGATGTCTGGTAGACTGCCGTACTCTACGTCTTTAAGACGCTCAGACCAGGTACTACCATAGTCAGAATTATAGATTAAAATTTACTGTTAACAATACGTTGGTTCACCTTTGAAGTAGACAAGTTTTTTTTGCACTTTCGTAGGTCCAAAAGTGGAGGTTCGATTTTTAATCGTCGTGCCACTTCGATTTTTCGACTGGCCGATTGATGTATGGACGGACAGTCATTTCAACGTTATGAGCCCTTCGAAAGTCCGTTTTCGAACCCACCTTTGAGAAGGGCCTAAAGTAGTAGTTGTTATTGTGATGATGTTGACTGTGATGACTGATGACGATTTTGTATGTACTACGTAGTACTACGGTACTTGTTACATTAGTACGTACTACCGTACTACTGGTAGAGTCTGTGACTTCATGATTCATACAGTCACAGTCAGTTTCAATCACACCGTCTCTATCCTTCGTACTTCGTACTCCGACTTGTATGATAAGTGTGTCCTTGGTAGAGTGGAATCCGTAATTGGCTCACATGCCTACCAACTTCGCATGTTTTACTTCACAGTCAATACTACGGTATTGCATACGACTTACTCTATGTATAACACAACTTTTGTCAATCGGTCATTTCCACCTCGAACTACTACGTAGTAAACCTACCTACCGGTAACTAGGTAGCTACTACTACCGTTATAGTAGTATTTCTGATGGTCAAGAGGAGCAAAATGGGATGGGAGATGGGATGGAACCTCAAGGGATCATCAAGAGTTTCTTTTAATGCGTACGTTAGTACAAGGCTCCGGACACCAACATAGGACGGGGTCTTTCATCTGCGTGTCTAAGTTGAAAGATGAGGAAATGGAAAGTCAATGCTGAATTCATCAATTGCTATATCAATAATTGTCCATTCATTGTAATTGGATGGGTCGCCATCTGCTTGATTGCCAACGTTACAAATTCAATCATTGAACCGTCAACCTTGCATTTTCACTCCTTGCTGCTCCCAAAACTTCGGAACGCAGTCTAGTGAGATGTGGATTGCTCCCGTCTAAAAGATGATTGCTGTGAAACCGGTTGGAAGATCAACAGAAGAGGACCAGGTACTACAATAAACCACGCCAGCTATTTCTTAAAAACGCAAATTTCTAATGTTTGATCTGACCCAGCAAGAGGAATTGTCATTCCAGTACCTAATCACATGCCATGTAATTTTTATCCACATTCACACTTAGTCATCCTCCTTTCTCAAAATGACATTCCCGCCAATGCCCTCTTGAGCTCTGCCATCATTGCTACCAGGACCTAGCTCATTTACAAGTTTTGCTATCATTTCTTTTGTGATTTGATCGCCCCGTTCTTCCCATTCTGCGCGATTCATCATTGCATAGTTGAGGCATTCATCGCTACTCACACCAAAGACGTTGCAATCCTTAAGCTTTTTGGCAAGCGGGATGATGTAGTTGTCAAAAAAGGCTACAGCAGATCGAGATTTCAAAGAGGTGAGATTCTATTTTCCAATCACACGCCCCTTGCAAAGGTGCAACCAACATATTTGACATACCAATCTCTCCTTTATACCAGAAAGTGGATGGATCGGCTCCCATTCGACCTGCCTTGAAAGCTGTACAGACAATTTGAAGAGAGAAAGCATTGGTTAGGCAAACCAAATAATGACTGCTGGTTCACCTAGCGTTCCAAGCTTCAGTCCCTTACCCATATACATCTCCTTAAAGAGCTTCTCATTCCATTTCCGATAAACATGCCAATGCTGCATAGTGTGGGATACTTCATAGGGATGACAGACAGCAAGAGAATGAGATTCCCATAATTTCAAAAAAGCCTTCATACACAAAACATCCATGCAACACCTATCTCACCATCAGAGGCCTGGATAATGTGTTCAATGACAATTGTGGCCCGAAGATCATTGAAGTATTTTGTCCCACCCTCAAGCTCTCCAGAAAATGCCTTGTTCCATCTAGCTTTGCGCAGGTCGTTCAGTTCCTGGAATACAAGAACAGAGCAACCAATATGGTTGAGGAAAATAAGTTCTCAATCTAATCCAGTTTGATGCTTTGGAACATACCTTGTCAAAGATATCAGTTGCAAGCACCACATTGACAATCACTTGACGGAATCGCAGTATGTCTGCCTCAGTACAAAACAAGTAGGACCAAAGCTCAGAGTATTGTGGTTCCATCAGCAAGTCCCATGCAATGTCCAATGAGTTCTGTTCTGCAATACTTTTATTATGATACATGGTAGCCATCTCTTTCTCCTCCTTTGCTAGCTGCACATTGCTCACTCCACGATGGTCAACATCATGGATAAGAGCTGAAAACACTATAGCAAACAAAGTCAAAGGATCTGAGTTGATGCCATGGGTATAGTCATGCAAATGAGATGCAACATTGCTGTGATCTCCATCAACATCAATGTTTGGATTAACAATTCGCTTCATGAACTTGTCAACTGCCATCGTCACATGACAAGCATGTTCAACTGGGAAGAAAGGTAAAAATTAGACATTTGTTGTCACCAAAGGCAAAGCAAGTCTGATCCATCTCTTCACTCACAGTTATGGAAAGGATTTTGACAATACAAGCTGGCAATGTTGGATATATAGTCACACAACTGTTCAACAGCAGTTGAACTGATGGCTGTTGGGCAATTATTTCCAGCTCCATGGCATGTAAACGAGTCAAAACTTGGCAGGCAAATCACCTCAACCACTTCATCCAACGTGATCTTATTCTGTTTTGGGCTGTAGATAATTGGTTTTTCTGGCAATTTGTAGTTGCGACTTGCATATATTGTGTTGATGTGCTCAAGGAAAACTTCAACCATCCATTTGATCATGCGAGTTTGCTTAACAAAAGCCTGTGAAGAGTTAGGGACCAATGGGGCCACTTTCTCAGCACCAGAAGATAGATTCAACCAGTATGTGGTGAGAACTCCTTTTCCTTTGGCGTGAACAACGTCAGAGCGCTGAGTGAGCCAGCTACTTTTGCCAGCCTCCCTCAGGAGCTCTGCAGTAGCTTGAGAGACTTGGATGCGATTTGGTACACCAGTACTGTACCAGATATGTTGTGGTGAGTGAATGTGTTGCATTTGACATTGATGGGACAAAGTACCAATTTGACCCTTACCATTCCATTCGGCTTGCCATATTGACAGTATCACCAAACAACTGAAATCGGGCACGTTCTCCAAGCAGCACCCCAGCTGTGATTGGGCCAGAATTTATCCCAAAACCTATGGAAGTGCATTCACGTCAAATATAGTTGAGAATGAAGTTCACAAATCTCTGTTATTTGTCATAAGCCAAAATTTACTCACGCATTTGGAGGTCACCAGTGTCAGGTCCCTGAAGGTCCAAGCAGAAGTTAAGATAAGGGATATCCAGGCCTGGCCATACCAAACAACAGATTTGTAACTTACCAACTCCACTTCCATCTCTTTTACAAGTTCATTGAATTTGACATGACAATCCCATGCAAAGCGGGCAATAATAACTGCATGTGTTGGTTGAGGATCAGGAATGCCAGCCACTGCTACATAGCTGTCTCCTACAGTTTCCACTTTGAAGACTTTCCGTCTTAACGCAATGGCATCAAATGCTTGGTAAATTGTTTGAAGCAATGTAAATACCTGTGCTGGGTCACGGGTTGAACCTTTGAATTATGGAAGGCAAGTAAGCATTTCATACATTGATCAATGATTTTTTTTAGGAAATTTCATAAAAGAAAGCTAACTTACTCCAGGCAGTGAATCCTGCAATATCTGCAAAAAAGCACGATGCATTTGGGAAGAGATCAGCAATTGGCTCTTGACCCACCCTTTTGCCCTCCCCTCCAGACAAATATGTTCGGAGACGTCGATTTGCAGACATGAAGGATTGATGGTGTTCATCTTTTGCTTCTTGTTCCTGCATTAGACGATCGGCAATGTTTTTTGGGAAGAGAGATGTAACAATTTTGGATGTTGTAGTTGCCTTGCGTACCCTGAGTAATGCACAATACAATTAAGAAAACGATTAGAAAGATACAGATGAAACATGCAAACAAAACTTAACAGGTTTGTGCTTACACAAGACTGTTCCTCTTCTCTACCAAACGGTCGTATACGATGAACATGACAACAGTGAACACAAAAATGATGGCAACGGAGAGCGTGATAATGATTGGGGCATTGGTGTGATAGTCATCATAGAAAACTTGAGAAGGATACACATGAATGCTGTATGGACAATCTTCTGTTTCAAGCTCAAGGCCAAGTTGTGATCCATCCGACACATCTGAGAAATCTGCCATTGAGGCAGAGTGTTCAAAATGGTCAAATCTCAAGTCGTGTAAATCTCCAGAGCCTATTGGAGTGACTTCAGGGCCATCAACAACATAGGTGAAAGGTTCAGTACAGGGGCTTTGTAGAACCAAAGTCACACCTCGGATATTTTCAGGAAGGACATTCTGGAAAAATGAAATCCAGTGAATCACAGCATTCACAATACCAACTGGACTTCTTTCAGCCCCAAGTGAGTCAAACACTGGCACATATACATTTGTGATGGGATCACCAAGGTATGTGACTGATTCCCCTGCCGCGAAGCTCAACCAAGTAGCAATAAGATTTGTCAAGTAATTTCCAGTGTTAGATTGAAAGTCCCCTGGAGGTGCACTAGAGAATCCTCCCATCACGACCTTTTGTAAATCAAAACTCTTGTCAATCAATCCCCTATGACTCACTGAATATGCAGTGTTGAGGTTCAAATTTATGAAATGGCTAGTTGTGAAAGGAGAAGATTGCCAAAGTGGAAAATAAGGGTCTGGGCCAGGATCAACGAAGTTGATGCCCTCATCAGATGTATAGAACATATGGTTTGCAACGCCGGTCGAGAAGTCTAGTTTTTTGGCATCTTGGTCAACATTGCCTTGCAGCGAAGCGTCACTTCCAAAATAAGATGCAGCAAGTTCCTCTTGAGTTTGAAGGAGTGGGTTCACTTTGTCACCAAATGGGGAAACTCCTTTCTTGTTCTGGTAGATGATGGCTTCATTGCAAAAATGATAAAAGTGATCCTGCGCAAACTCTTCCCACGCAGTACGGTTCTCATCAAATACAATGGGGTACATTCCGATGAAAATCGCATCCGACAAGCTCTTGGCGATAGCAGCTCGCTCCTGGAAGGAATCCAATGCAACAAAAGGCCACGTGATGTTGTTATTTGCTGTGTAGATTGTAGCTGCGAGAGCAAGTGATCCAACAGCAGCAATCTTGTCTTGGACAATATTTTCAAAGGAGGACAAAATCTTTGTAGCGCTTCCAGCAAACTGACTTTCGAACTCATCAGCCTCGCTATCTGCAGTGATTTTATATACGACGGCTGAAACAGCAGCAGCAGCTGAGAGCAACGCCAAAATAACTAGGACACGGAGTCGAAAGACCAAGGCAGTCTCTTTCCCAGCAAAACCTTCACTTGGCTCCAAACCTTCTTTGGCCGATGAGACAGATGTCTCACTGCTTGGATCATCCTTCCCCTCGTCCAAGTTGCGAGCGCCGTCATGGCTTGCGTAGCGACTTTCATGGTCTTCAACGGTGGCAGCGTTGGCAAACATCATTAGAAATGTTGTTATTGCTTTTATTGCCGGTTAAAATTATTCGAAGAGAATGATTATTTTCTAATTCGAAACGGGCTGCCAATCCTGGATTTTCCAAACTCTCGATGATACAAATAATTTATGAGGCAATTCAGCCCGAAGGATTTTGGTGACGTGACGGGCTGAATTATTTACAGTTAATACCGTGGTAGAGGTCTGGTAATTTTTTTTGCTTGTTTCGCCTTGCATTGTTGCAGTTGCCCTATGCACTTCCGTGCTCTTGAATCGGGTCATTTGGAACTTGGGACATAGAAGACTTAGTACGTATGAGTTTATTATTTTCATATATCAGAAATAATTGTTTTTTCTCTTTCTCTTCGATTCGACAGCTGAGAAGAAGGCAATTTCGCTCGAGGATTCGTGGGCCATGTATCTTCGGTCTTGGAGAAAGTTCGCCAACAAAATATGAGACGACATTCGGAAAGCATGAACTGAAATTCAATACTTCAATCAGTTGGGAAAGATGTGGTAGCGGAGAATTCAGCAAAATCCATACCACGTACTAAAATGTCTAATGATAATAATAATAAAAGTGTTGACTGTGAATGCGGTAGTGTACTTCAATCAACTGAAAAACACTCTCTCTACTACCTAGCTACCGTAGCTAGCTACTCCGAGTAGTAGGTAATAGTAGAGGAGAATTCAGCGCAAGTCGATTTTCGGGCATTACTACCGTAGTAGCGAGAGAGACTGAGAGACTAAACATTATTTATGCCCGGTAGTCTCCACCGGTAGTAATCGTGTACAGGTACCCTTCCGATTTTTATTCCACTTTACTCTTCTCTATCTTGAATCTACCGTAGCTATGCCTGTACTTTACTGTCTACTAGTAGGTAGGTAATACCGGTAGCTACTACCGGTACGTACCGGTAGTAAGTAGGTAGTAGGAGTTAACTGTAAATTAGCACTCTCTACGGTATTATCTACTCGGAGTAGTAGAGGTCTCTACTAGTAGAGAGGTACTCCAGTATTGTCGGCAGTTAACTACGATACCGGTAGTCATCACCTGAAGTACCGTACCTGTACCGTACCTGACCGTAGTCTGCGTGGACGTGTAACAGGTACTTCGTACTACCTAGATGCAGGCGGTCATTTGTGAAAATAATGCTACGACGTGTTGAAATTTTAGACGGCCGAATCCTCGACACAGTTCACAAAGGCAGTTATGCCCCAAGGATTGATTTCTAAAATTTATGTATCGCTCGGTTGGGACATTGATAAAGATTCTTGCAGTGTGTCTCTCAAAACGGAGGTTAAGAAAAGCTCCTAACACAAACATCAAAATTACTGGAGTATGACGCCGAAACCAACATCAGGCCTCACTGCACTCACAGTCCCAGTCAATGCGATTCTTCTTTATGAACACAACATGAATAACTACTTCGTAATTAGTATGATAAAATATGAAACACACTATGGATGTCACTTTTACTTGTGCATTTATACTATAGAGTTATTATTGTTCTGACTTTTGACGAGAACTCGAGCTGCAATAAAATGAAATCTGTGCCTTTATGAGCATTATGCGCTTATTTAAAGGAAGAATCGGTTATCGTATCCCTTCTTTTTTTGGCGATGACGTAGTTTTTGACCCTATACGATATACAATAGACATCCAAGCAATGCAGCCAAATTGTCATCCAAGATGGGGCAGTGAAGAAATCGCCAATCGAAAGCATGTACCTGAGGACAGAAAATTATTATGCATTTCTCTGTATGTCGAGCCGCTTCTTTGAGTACGGCGACGTCTTGCTCTTGTTTGCGATCGTTGTTCACAAATTTCGGAAGGTAGTCTAGCTAGATATCAAGTCAATGCGAAAGCAATCCAAATTGGGAGGGTGAATTTTGAACAAATCCCGCCGGTTGTACTTGTGAAAACGGTTTGGAATCAACAGAAAGAAGGTACTGACTACCTACACGGAGAGGCGTACTATCGTACGTCGTACTCGGAGTAGAATAATTGACTGTGACAGTGAATGATCTTGTAGCAGGTCCAAAGTTTTGCTCACGAACGTTTTGATACTTTCATACACTGTAGTCCAACCGTGTGTCGTACCAGGTACCTGGTACGTTTCATAACTTCTGCTACTGTACCTACTTATCGGTTCTCGAAGTTCTACTGTGTGCTTCAGATTTGAGTGAGTGACGTACGACGTAAGACGTACTAATCTACCATTCTACTATACTACGGTACCGTAAGGTACTGGAGGTACTACGGGAGGTACCTACTGGTACCGGTACTCGTGACTCGTGACTCATGAGCAGGCCTCTGGTGAGCACCGAAAATAACGAAAATAGTTATTTTCGGTGAACTTTCAAACCTACCTTAACTGTAAATTCAGTACATTTTCGGTGCACGGTATAAAATGCCTTAAGCGTCAATGTTTTGTCTATTGTCTACTGGTAGTTTTATTCCTTTAGGTCTCTGATCTTCTTATTTTGCTTGCAATGCAGTAGGCAATTACTTTGTTACTTGCAACTTGGTACCCTCTCCAGCACATTACACACAATGGCAGAATCGCAACGTAAAGGTAAAGACAAGTAATTCAACTTGGAATGGTTATTGAAATATTATGGCCTTGAAGTTTCAGCAAGGGATACATCTACAAGTGAGGTGACAGTCGTACTTTGCTCGTTCTGTTGTACCTTCGGCCGTGAAGATGAAGATGCCGAATGAAAGCGGAAAAGGACTACGAATGCAAAGTACTTCAGCTAACCATGGCGATCCGACAATTTCAGTTGTCACTTGAAGCAGCAACATCCGGTGAAATGGAATGAATACACAAGCTTGCCAGTGGAAGAGAAGCAAAAGTTCTTTGTGGAGCAAGAATCTGCGGAAGTTGTCAACATGCCATCTTTTGTCCAGCCGGAAGGGAATATGAAGGCTCGAATCATTGCAAAGCAAAAATTCAAATTCATTGTTGATGCCAACATCATCGAGACTCTAATCTTTGGGCTGCTTTTTGACAATTTGGAAGAGGAAGGAGAAGAAGATAACAGTATTCACATGGCAAAAAAGGACGCGTTCAAAACGTTTGTTCGCAATGACGAAGATAACACTTTTGTGTTTGAAGTGAAGTCCATCCTCAAGTTGAATATGATTGCCAATTTTTGGCTATTGGTGTGTCATTTCGGCAGGCAAGCAAGTTGTACCAAACTGTAAAGGAAGAAACTGGAATGGGTGTTATGGGATCCATTTTGGATGTTGAGGTAGCACAGCATTGTCGAACTGTATGTGCCATGAATTTGCTATATCTGAAGCAGATATTCAAGAACATCTGGGCTTTTGCAATAGCAATGGATGCTGGGAATAATGCTGGAACAGCCTACCTTGACCTTCGTATGCGATGTTGCCATTCCAATGCGTGAACATCACACTGGAGAATATCAGTACGATCTTGTTGTGAAAACGATGGATGTCTTGGCACCAGACTGGAGACATCAGCTCATTATTATAACAACTGATGGTGCATCAACTATGACTGGATGCATACAAGGAACATGTACTAGATTGTCAAATGAATGTCATGGCAATAATTTTTGAGTTTTGTGTGGTGCACATCAACTCGACCTTGTTGTGAAGAAGGCCTTCAATCAGCTTTTGAGCGACAAATTCCTCACCACATTGACAGGAGTGACTGGACATTTGCGGCGCCAGCAGAATCTCATTCAGGATATGAAGAGCACCTGCCCTACATTTGCGATGACCCGCTGGATATCAATGGGGAAAGTTTTGAAATGGTACAAAGCAAACTGTATCAGACTATTTTGACACTTCTCTGAAAAGAAGCCAGCCTGTACACCATCTAAGGAATGGTGGCTACTTGTCATCATGATTCAAGGCTTAGTGGAGCGCCTAGAAAAAACCTTTTCAGCAATATAAAGGACAAGAACTCTTGTATGCGAGCAGAGACAGTTACTGACTGCTCTCAAAAACAGGACATCATGGAACGCTGCTATATCAAAGGCCCTATGACAGATGAGGAATCCATTTCATTCTTGGCTGCTGTTACCAATGATCCATTAAATGGATATCGCTTAAACAACTACTGTGCTCTGAGACAGGAGGTTGTGAATTTGATTGATGAAGTAGGAGGTTTTGTCCAGATAACTATGGATGAATTAAGATCAAGCAGCAGTGATGCAGATAAGGAGTCACATGCCTACATTATATCAACGATTGCAAATTTCTCGCTGCAATTGGTCAGTGGAATATCCAACGTGTGCGCTGTGCATGACAATCGTAACAACCCAGGAGATCAATTACCCCCTGTGCTGCCCCTTGAATTGTGTGCAGCACTTTCAAGAGACTTTGTGTCTTGTTTGGGAGATCAAAGAATCCGACTCAGGCACAAGTTTTCTGATGTAGAGGTGGAAAACATTGATGAGCAGTTTCGTAAGTTGCGTCTAGCATTTAAGGATCAATGTGGATTTTCACAAATGCTGCATGATGCCCAAGCATCTTGTGCTGTTCAATCGTTTGAAAAGTGTTGGAGTCTACTTGGAAACGAGTTTGAACAATTGAAAATGTTTTATGGGGCCATTGCAAGCATTATGGCAAGAAGCTACAAGCAGTGTTGAGTTAGATTTCTACTTGATCAATTGGACAAAGGATCCCAACTCGCAAAGCCTAAGTGACTTCTCCCTCGAATCGATACTGCATTGCAAGCAATATAAGAAGCTCAGAGACTTAATGGAATAAAACTACCAGTAGACAATACACAAAACATTGACGCTTAAGGCATTTTATAGCGTGCACACCGAAAATGTATGATACCGAATTTAAGGTTTGAAAGTGCACCGAAAATAGCTATTTTCGTTATTTCCGGTGCTCACCGAAAATAGAAAATAGGGAGGCCTCGGGAGCAGGCCTCCCTATTTTCGGTGGGCACCGAAAATACCTCAAATAGCTATTTTCGGTGCATTTTCAAACCTCAAATTCGGTGCACATTCGGTGCACGCTATAAAATGCCTTAAATGTCAATGTTTTGTCTATCTTCTACTAGTAGTTTTATTCCATTATGTCTCTGAGCTTCTTATACTGCTTGCAATGCAGTATTGATTCAAGGGAGAAGTCACTTAGGCTTTGCGAGTTGGGATCCTTCCTCCAATTGATCAAGGAGAAGTCGGACTCAACACTGCTTGTACTTGAGCATAATCATGCAATGGCCCCACAAAACATTCTCAATTGTTCAAACTCACTTCCAAGTTGACTCCAACACTTTTCAAATGATTGAACAGCACAAGATGCTTGGGCATCAAGCAGCATTTGTGAAAATCCACTTTGCTCCTTAAATGCTGGACGCAACTTACAAAACTGAATGTTTTCCACCTCTGCCTCTGAAAATTTGTGCCCAAGTCGAATTCTTTGATCTTCCAAACAAGACACAAAGTCTCTCGAAAGTACTCCACACAATTCAAGGGGCAGCACAGGAGGTCAGTGATCTCCTGAGTGAGTGTCACGCTCAGCGCACACCTTAGATATTCCACTGACCAATTGCAGCAAGAAATTTGCAATTGTTGATATAATGCAGTCATGTGCCTCCTTATCTGCATCACTGCTGCTTGATCTTAACCCATCCATAGTTAACTGGACAAAACTTCCTACATCATCAATGAAACTCGTAACCTCCTGTCTCAGAACACAATAGTTGTTTAAGTGAAATCCATGTAATGGATCATTGTTAACAGCAGCCAAGAATGAAATGGATTCCTCATCTGTCATAGGGCCTTTGATGTAGCAGCGTTCCTTGATGTCCTGTTTGAGAGCAGCCAGTAACTGTCTCTGCTCGCATACAAGAGTTCTTGTCCCTTGCATTGCTGAAAAGGTTTTTTCTATGCGCTCCACTAAGCCTTGAATTATGATGACAACTAGCCACCATTCCATCGAGGGTGTACAGGCTGGTTTCTTTTCAAAGAAGTGTTGAAACAGTCTGATACGGTTTGCTTAGGGTTAGTCACCTCACTTGTAGATGGATCCCTTGTTGATACTTCAAGGCCGTTTTTCACTATCCATTCCAAGTTGAATTTCTTGGCTTTACCTTTGCGTTTTGATTCCGCCATTGTTCGATGTGCTGTAAAGGGTAACAAGTAACAAGTACTGTCGTAAACAAGGTACCGGTAATTATCTCTTGTGTTCGGCGTTAGCAGTAAGGAGTGGTTCTATGATACGTTCTACGGTGGTGTTTCTGCGCTACAAAACACGGTAATTTGTTACGGTTTCGTCTGGCCTTTGTACGTGAGACTTCAATCAGCACCGAAAATAAGCGATTTTCCCAAAAACTTAAATTCGGTGTTTGCACCGAAAACAAGCTCGTGCACCGAAAATAGGGAGGCCTGCTCGGGAGTCGGGAGTCGGGAGTAGTACATACGACGTACGTATCATAGCATTGATTGTTATTACTGTTTTATTAGTTATGCTGCCCAAGAGTCTATGAGAGGCCTCCTTCACTGTTGCACCTAAACGTAAACGCGGAATGTGACAACAAGGACGCACTACCGGTATTTGAGACGACACTGCCGTACATTGTTTTCATCTTTTCGAAAGGATTGGTCATCTTCCCCCTCCATCATCGCTTTAAAAGTATCTGAACGACACACTCAAAGTCTTGACCGAAGCTCTACTAGTAAGTGGTGGTGGAAAGAAGACAAGACGGAAAGCGTCATCATCTTTCGTTCCAAAATCTCGAATTCTTCGTGGAACGCTGGCTCTTGTGAGAATAGTCCGTTTTCTGCCGCAAGATAATAATAAAAATGAAGTACCATTCCTGCAATTCGTTGCTATCCGATGCCTTGAATGGACCATCCCTGGACCATCGTACTAGTACCGAAAGGAACGACAACGATGACGCCTCCCTAGAAGAGCTTCGATTCGACCAGCAATTACCAGCATCACAAAATAGTGACAACCATGAAAAACTCTCACTTCCTCTAGAAGGTGACAATAGCGACAATGATGATCATTTACACAATGACTATGACCCTGGACCATTGAGTCCACCGTCAGGAGTGGCTTCTTATATGCTTTATTTTCCTGGTGGCGTTAGCAACGAAAACAAGAAGACTATCCATTCCTCTACTCGATCCTCCAATGGATCGTCACAAACGACGCATCCACCTCCCGATGACTCCTTTTCCTCCTATGTTGCGGCATCTTCCATGTCCAGTTTTGATACGCCCCGCATTGACAATGTCAATCCCAGCATCAAGGTATCCAACAAAGCCTCCAGTGGGATCAGCATGAACAGCTGGCTCACCAGTCGGAGCAGCCACAATAGTTTGCTGGGCGGGATGGACGATCAAGAAGAGGACCCTGCTATGCTACCAAGACATTCAGACTTTACTGTTCCCACCTCCAACAACAACGTCCTGAAAATTCCTTCGGCACCGCCCACGTTGCACGATCCAGAGCAAGCAGGCCAGGATGGTATTTACTCCAATCACATCAAGCCCAACAGAGCGACGCCACCAAGTACGGCACCTAACCTTCACAAGGAAAGCAAAGCAGAAGACTCCTCGCCGGGCCGAAGAAGCATATTGGGATCTTCCGTTGGCAAAAAATACCGCGTCCGACCACTGCCAACCACTCGGCTTTCGCCGTCCGTATCTCCTGCCAGGCAACCTCCACAAGACTCCTCCTTTCTCGAGCGAAGCCACATTTCTCCCAGCCAGCAATATCAACCAGGTCTTTCATTGGCAGTTCCAATGATATTCACGGATCTGACACAAATGCCTCCGACGTCCTATGGCAACCAAGATCCCTTGGCCAGTCCATCAAATGAACAACACAGTGCATTTCATAGTGATGTAAATGGCCCGACCATATCTCTGAACTTACAACCAGATTCTCTATCGCCATTGACCCCGGCCTATCCATACAATGGTGCGACCAAGGAAAATCCCAAACAACATCCCAAACATACTCGGTCGTCGTCCAGAATGCAACCACGGGTCGTTCCAATGTCGTATCAGCATCAAGACACACCACGCTTTTACGAAGCAAACGACATCCCGGAGGATATCTTTCGTTACAGTGCCCATGCTCCTAAGCCCGCCGTACACGAAACCATCCACGCACAATCTCTCCTGCTGGGTGTGGCCTTTATGGCAGTATGGCTGCCCAACAATGTCATGGCACCCAATTTGACCCAAATGGCCGACTTTTTTGAGATGACCAATGATGAACGAGACCTCTATTTAGGCAGTTATTGTGCCTTGGCTGTGGGGGTATTTTCCTTGCCACTTTCGGCCCTGTTTGGATTCATGGCCGACTTTTACTCCCGCAAATATCTCTTTGTAGCTTGTGTCCTGTGCGGCGCTGTTTCGGCCACATGGACAGGATTGTCCAAAAACTATTGGAGTTTGTTCTTCGCTCGATTGTGCAGTGGTGGGTGCATGAGTGGTAGTGTACCAGTGGCATTTTCATTGCTCGGCGATTTGTTTTCTACTGAAGAGCGGAATGCGGCTAGTTCCGGGTTAACGGCCATGATGGGATTGGGTATCATTGCGGGACAAGTCTATGCGGGAATGGTGGGACCCACCAAAGGATGGCAGTACCCATTTTATGTTTCGGCTGTTTTGCAACTTGTGGTGACACTTGTTATTGCCATGTGGGTCGCTGAACCAATCCGTGGTGGGAAAGAAAAGGCATTGCAAGACATGTTTAAGTCGGGGAGCAAGTACGATCGACAACTAACCCTGGAAGGTTTCATTCACGCCATGCGTGAAAACGCTTCCAATTCCATCTTGTTGTGGCAAGGTTTTTTTACCAGTCTACCTTGGGGGATCGTCTTTGTATTTCTGAACGATTATCTTAGCCAAGAGAAGGGATTTTCTGTACCCGAGGCTACATTCATGGTCATGTTGTTTGGGGTTGGCTGCGCCATCGGAGGAATAGCGGGAGGGTATATCGGTCAATTGTTTATGGTGCGCAACCGAAGCTTTCTACCGCTTTACATGGCAGCAGCAACGTTCTTGGGCATTTTCCCCTTCCTAGAGCTTTTGAATTCCAAGTTTCCAAACCACAGTGGATACAAAGCCAAGGCATTGTCAATAATTGGAGGTTGTGTCGCTTCGCTTCCTTCTGTGAATGTTCGGCCCTGCATTCTCAACGTCAATCCACCAGAAACAAGAGGAGCCGCTCTGACTGCTGCCAATTTATTGGTCACTTTGGGGCGCGGCATTGGTCCCTCTTGCATCGTCGTCATGGGGAGTTTATTCCAAGTTTCCCGTCAATTTGCGTTCAACGTTACGTTGGCCGGTTTTTGGACGATCGCGGCAATCCAGTTGGTATTTCTTGCGCGAACGTTGCCCATCGATCAAGACACGATGGAAGCATCTCTTGCTCAGTACGCTGCTACGGCACGAGGCGACATACCTAGCAGTGGTGGACGGAAGGCCAATAGTAAGAACGCTGTTCCTTCCACATGTGCCTCAGGATCAGCAAGTCCCGTGAATGTGGAAACTACCAGTTTATTGCTTCCAGCGACACCTGGAGGTCGTCGGCCAAGAACAAGCCATGAGGACGGAGAGTCCATAATGAGCATTGAAGATTGCATGACTTCATTTGACGGCACAGCTGCGAGTCGGTCTCTCCAATTTGTTCGCATGGGCATTCGCGAGTTGAGCGAAGAAATTACGTACCGGCAGAACGCCTGTTTAGGTTGCGAAGCTCAGAGCGAAGACGACGAGGACCCGCACAATGCCGTTGACGACGGCGATCTTGATGAATTCCAAAATAGTATATTACATGAAGATATCCCACAAGAGGAACTTGTCCGTCGCCGCAACTTGTGGTTGCAGCAACAAAGAAAGGAACGCACAAGTTAACTAGAAATCCTTGTATTTGTTTCCAACAGACGTCCAATTTTCATGTTAAGGAGTGTTTATTGTATACTTTGATTCTATTATAAAGAGTACTTAGTAGTGAAAGAGATGAAATGATCATTCGCCAAAGAAGGTTGTCCTCATCGGTACTACTGTGTTACTTCAACTGTGGCTCGAGTCGAGTGTAATCAATGTACCAACATGGCAAATGCTCCCTCAAGGAAATGACTTCGTACACAGCCCCCTGGACGAATGGCCTGTCCACTTCGCAATTAAAGGGTGCGCTCTCATGGCACGGGAGCGGATTCTGTTTCTGGAAGTGGTCGAGTGGAAGGATGTTTGATGGGAGGTTCGGTGAGGCCGGTCCATGCACTGGGCCACAACCCGCTTTGTTCAAGGAACGTCTCAAACGCCGAGGAAGAAGAGACACCGATCTCCGTTGGAGAATAATCAAGAATCTCGTCCGGAAAATAAATCTTCGCTACTTCCATTCCTCTTCCTCTTTCTTTTGGATCCTCGACCAAAGCATCGTAGGCTCTAGCAAAGCCGCTTCGTACTCCTTCAAAAATGGCTTCCCTTCTTGACTCCAATCTAGCAATCTCCGAGTATTCCGGTGAAAGCGCCACTGTCAGTGTTGGAGGTAGATCTGACGCATTATCTGGCTGGGCAGCCTCACTTAACTCGAGGACACTGTGCGCGTACCACCGTTTATGGCGTTGTTGCCACATGTGTCGAAACATGCGAGGGAGTTTGTTCTTACGCTTGAAAAAGCGAGAAAATGTCAAGAGCTCTCCAATGGAGCCGCCCTTGCCAATCACATCTCCACCATCTGGTTTGGATCGCAGAACTACCATGTGAGTGGCTCCATCCTGTCTCGCGACGTCGTAGGCTATTGGAGCGTAAATCATGGAATCTGCAAGCGGTTCATAATCGTCATCGTTGAGGTTGTTCCGCAACACAAACTTTGGTTTGTCTGTCGCCTCATCATTGGTCCTCAAATTCATAACTGCGCCAGTGATACCGGGCAACAAACAGGACGCGTGCATACACTGAGCCATTTCCTCCAGGGACGAAAAGTGACCATGTTCATAATCCATTACAACTGGCTTTTCTCCCTTCAAGGCAGAAGCCATGATTTTCAGCGGCATCTTTCCCTGTTGTTCTTCAAACTTCTTCCAGTCGAGACGCTTGGTATTCTGCAAGGTATCCTTGAGGAGATAATCCAAATTCAGTACTGGCTTTCCTGCATTCGGTCGAGTCACCACGTCTTTCAACAACTTTGGGTTCAGCAATCCTAGTCCCAGCATGCGCAACAATCGGCTTGTATCGATGAACTGTTTTCCCGCTGTTGGCAATCGATCATAGTAAAGTTCGGGTCCGAACCATGGCAACTGGCCCGTAATGAAATAGGCTCCGATCACACTGCCAGCACTGGATCCATAGACAACATCAAAGCAATCCCGGAGTCCCAAGTAGTCGACAGCTGCCACCATCCCCGCAGTCACACAGCCTCGCATACCTCCACCTTCAACTACGAGAGCAATTTTCCCAGTTGTTTCCTCCGCCGAAACGTCCGCAGGATAAGTTTTTGCATTATCTTTCGGCTGCTGCTGCTGCAGCCGGCGTCTCTTATCGTGCAAGACTTTCAAGACAGGATGGACAAAATCGGTATGGTTGGGACTACCAATGATTTGCGTGTCTCCGTGTACTTCCAATTTGGACAGGACTGCCTTGGGATTTTTCAAATCCTCGTTTGCATCCCAGTACATGTCCAGTTCTTCTACCGAAGTAATGTAGCGAATTTCTTCTTTGGTATCCTCCTTGTCTGCTTTCTTCTTGGTTGCAAAAGGGCGGCGGCTTTGGGAAATGGCGTGATTGTTATACCAAGCAAGAAAACGATCTCGTTTCCGGATGCGAGTATTCTGTGTGCTGCTGTCAGAGGTACCGGCAGTTGCCAGGAAAATGCCATTTCTCTTGCGGGCGCTATTGGGAATCGGTGCAACGTTTGTTCGTAGCACATTTTTAGTGGTTCTCGAAAATTTGCTGGCGACGGATCTTTGTGGAACGTGCACTTGACGCTGAAATCCCTCGGCTCTTCTGTATAGACACAGGGCGAGCAACACGATCCACAATCGTTTCATAATGCGTTCGTAGGATATCGTTGGAGCCATGTGCGGACGGTTTTCGATAAAGGCTTGTCTTTGCTGTTGGAATTCTGTTTGATTTCTTCGTGAGAATATGAAACCAAGCACGTCAGAGTCCAAACATCGTCCGTGCAGTGGGAACTGTTGATTCGAAAGAGTTCGGATTTAGCGTGTCGTTGTGGTAGGAGCTCTGCAGATGCATGAGCAATCTCTGTTTCGTTTCGATTTTTGATAATAATATTTTTTATGGTGTCATCATGCATTATTTTGTCGTCGTCGTCTCTTTCTCATGACGAGGAGCTTGCAGAGATTCGACATCACGTCTGCCCCGTACGTCCTTCAACCCTTTGCTTGTTTTACACGTCATGACATGACAATCTTGCTAAAATCTGATTGGCTGGTGGTGGACGCGAGCTAGCACATCGTCAAACTGCAAACTGCAAAATCCAGACACGACTTTCACCGGTACGCACAGGTATCGAAAATAGGTACCCTACATATGGTACATAGTACGTAGTAGTGGGCAAATACATCCTCATCTCTAATTGAGCAGAACACATGACAGCTGCATTCACAGCACGACGTATTCGAGAATGCGACAAGGCGACGTGAGACAAATTCCAAAAAAATCTAAAATCTCACAAGATGATGCTCTTCCGGTTCCAAAATGGTCTGGTAACAGCAGTGCAACAAAAATCTCGCTTCTAACTGTAAATAGAAGTATATCATTGAAATACTCACATTTAAAAGAAAATACAACGTCGTCACACTTTTACCATGAATCCAATGAGAATTCTGTTGCAGCCGGGAATGAAACAATATACACCATTTGTTAGCAGTAGTCTCGTGAATCGATCGCATCTTTCCGCATTCACCAGTAATTCATGGCACAGAAGGTTCTCGACGACGCCCACTGACCCAACAACGACCAATAGCAATGAAAAATCCAGTAATCGTCAATACGCTAGTCGATTGAAAGGGCCCATCGTCAATCAACTCTGGACCCAACGGGAATTAGCCAAGGAAGCGGTCCGCAACTCAATCATCGACATGGAACGACCTCGACCGCCCAGTGAATCCATCACTACAATTAGCTATCCCTTTTCGACCGACGAATTTCTCAAGGAACAATATCGCAATCCGTTTGGTCAAATGCGATTCGGCAAAGTATTGGAAGATTTGGATGCTTTGGCCGGTAACATCGCTTTTGCACATGTACAAGATCCCGACATGACGATTGTCACGGCATCTGTCGATCGCATTCGACTGTCGGCGCCACCCAATTTGGATGCCGATCAGCATTTGAGCGGAAAAGTGACCTACGTGGGAACCAGCTCGATGGAAATCCGAATGCAGTGCAAGAATGAACAGCATGGAGAAGATCCATGGATGGAAGGTGAGTCTGATGGAATACGTCGTATTGGATAGAGGATAGAATGTCCCCAAGAAGATGATTCCGTCGTATTCATTTCGTTGGTAGATTTTGTATAACTCTTTTTCTAACGTATTGTACAATGCTACGTTCCCTTCGTCAGCCTACTTTACGTTTGTGGCGGTCGATCCTGAGACGAAACGGCCACTGAAGATTCCTCCCCTTGATCCACAGACTTGGTTGGAAAAGGATCAATTTGAAGCAGGCAAACGACGAGCCCAGAATCGAAAAGAGGAGCGCAAGCGTCGACAAAATTTTGGAAATCCACTTGATCCAGCCGTCGAAAAGGAAGCACTGCGGATGTTACGAGAAGCGGGCCCTCTGAAAAACATTCCCAGTTTGGCAAATCCCCACAATATTTTGGTGACCCATACCAAGCAACAAAATTGCGAAATTGCCCAGCCCCAAACCAGCAACTTGGCCAATCAAATATTTGGAGGCTTTTTGATGCGCCGAGCCTTTGAGCTGTCCTACGCCACGGCCTATGTTTTTGGGGGAGCCCGGCCGCGCTTTTTGGAAGTCGACGAGGTCAGCTTTAGTATCCCCGTCCACGTGGGAGACTTGACGAACTTTCAGTCTCACGTCATTTACACTGAAGTTCAGGACGAGATCAAAGATTTCAATTTATTTCGTGGACAAAAGAATGTGCCGTTGGTGTCCGTAGAAGTAGAGGCATGGATTGTGGAGCCCGAAATTGCATCGGCTAAGCTGTCCAATCGGTTCAATTTCACTTTTGCCCTACCATCGGGAACACCGTGTCGCAGAGTCATGCCGTCAAACATGGAAGAAGCCAGGAGGATGGCCATTCGAATGAAAATAGAACATGGAGAGCTATAACATTCGATTCGGAATTTTTTTGCGACTAGGTAGAGAGATTGTTTGGAGTTGCAATACAGTTCTCGGATTGTATTATGTACATCGCTGGTATTGCTGCACAAAAGAAAGGATCCGGATCACCATGTCCGAATTTCCATTGTATTTTATCATTCCCCAGTATAATTATCTTTCTCGTCGTGTGGGACTTAACACTTTTATTATTGGACTTGGTTGAATTCATTGGTTCGACGATCACTTCCTCAATGAATCGGTCTTGTACACACAACATCATCTCCCCCATCTAATTTGATATTGTAGCGGTAGCAGTGTATGATAGGTCGATGTTGACAAAAAAAATAAACATGTTTCATAAATCGCACTGGACTTTTTCAATTCCGGTGATGGTTGAAAGTTCGTGGCAACACAACTTGATCGTACATGGAGTGAGGGGTCCACAGGGTGCGTGTCACGGTAGAAGTTGATGATGTTGCACTGGAACCGCAGTCACGGCCGTCATTGTGGTCTGCTATGATCGGGTCCTCCTTTGGCTCTGATTCATCAGATGATGATGATGCGGAAACCGTGACCAAGCCACCCATAATACTTCTTTGGTTTGTATCCGAGCTTGTCGAGACGCTCTCTGCTGCTTGTTCGACGTTGCTACTGACGGTAGTATCGACAGCTGGAGGCACTAGAGAGCTGACCACAAGAATCAAAATGGCAATCAGATACGGCAAAATAATGGGCATGGCCAACCGAATGGTTTCGAAGGCGGACTTGCGTTTGCGAGCCGATTCGTGCTTGACAATTGTGGCCTCGTCAAACGATACCCGTCGCTGTGAAGTTGTACTGAGTAAAGTGGCGTTGGATTTTGTTCGGATCTTGCTGTTGCCACGTTTGATAATGCTTTTGCATTGGCGTTGGTTCCTTTGTGGATTAGTGGTGACTTTCGGAGACACAAGTTTTAACGGGCTGTAAAAGAGGTCTTCTGGATTATCTGAGCTTGTCATGTGCTTAGTTGTCGTGGAGCTTGAAGCATGCTTGGCCTTGGAAGCAAATGGTAGGAGTTGTTCTACTACCACTTCGTTGTCATGTTCCAATACAATAGAAATTTTAGGGGAAGCAGGTTTTGTTTGATGTACAGCGGCGTTGACATCTTCCACATCTTCATCTGTTCGGTATTCTTCCAGCTGCTTTTCTTCTTCTTCATTATCCTTTTTCGTTGTTGTTTTATCATTCTCGATAAAAGGCGCAGCTGAAACGGCATCGGAGGATGAGATGATAACTCCCTCCTCTTTCACTAAAACTTCTATTGTTGGACGTTTCCTCCTTCTTAAACGATGGATGGGATTACGAAGAATGGAAGGCTTGGTAGGGCTGATATTCCCTTTCTCGATGGTCTCTGGAGAACTTGACGCCGACATCAAGTTGGACGATAGCGTCGTCTCCACGGTATAATCTGCATCTCCAGTTTTCACTTGTAACATTGAAGATGCCGAAGCCTTCTGCGCTCTTTCCTCATCAGGATGTTCCAGTGTCAATGACTCTGCCATGGTTGGTTATCGTTGATGCCAGTGTAAGAGCTGCTTTCTAAGCTACGCTAGCTCTACCGGGTATTGTTCTTGATACGGTTAGTACCGTGATATTAGGAGATATGTTGTTGTGATTATCGGATGGTGATGGAATACATGCCCTTCTTCTCTCTTGGCTCTCGTTTGGACGGTTTTTTGTTTTGTGTGTGTGTGTGTATGGATAAAAAAAGTACTACGGTATATGAAAGCGGGGAACGGAACGATGCAATCACCCCAAATGTAGCCAGCCGATGCAATGCAACAATACGACGTTTTTGAAAAGGAAGAAGTCGCTCCAGCCACATGATTCGCTGAAAGGCTCCTTCAATGTACTTTACTCGGAGTATTACCTTTTCCGGCGTCAACTAGCCCGACGCGCGCAAGCGAAACACCAAAGATAACGAAATTCGAGTTCACCATTCTCAAATTCGTCCTCTCACTTTTTTCTTCTTCTTCGACAAACTCAAAAACATTACACAAAATTTCTATGGTACGAACCATGACGACGGATATGGCGACACGTCGCCGTAAATATAGAGTTATTCCCCTCCTGGGAGCCCTCCTCCGCCATACGGACAAGTGTCGACGCGGGAACCAGTGTCCATTCCCACAGTGTCAACAATTTCGACCTCACCTCAGCCGAAATACGTTTTGGCTTTATTGGCACGATGAACCATTCCTAATCAACATGAAGAAGATTCGAGCACGATACTTTAACAGACACGACCACTACTTCAAGTGCCGGGATATTTTGAAAGATAAGCATGAAATGAACGATCCCGTTCGATACCATTATCAACATGGTTGTTTTTGCGCTGCCACACGCTACTGGGCGCAACGCATCGCTCAAGAGCTTTTCCCACCGCAGCCACTGTCGCTCGAGCTTCTGGCAACATGCGCTGTTCCCAACATTTCGCCGTCTCTATTCGTGTGCCACCCCGACACGGAACCGGTCTTGCGCCTCTATTCCATGGCCAAACGAGTCCAAAAATGGTGGCGGGCAAAATTGCAAAGTCGCGGCTTGTACCGCATCAAGGTTTGCAAATACTACAAGCAACGAGGTTGGACGGGATGTCGCAAGAGATGCGACTGTCGCTATGCACATGGAACGCATGATGTTCGCGCCAAGTTTGTGACCTCGTTGCGAGATCTGCACCGGGCGATCGCCAGCAACAACAACAACAGCCGCTAAAAAGGCGACAACCGGTATCGGGACAGATGGGTGTGGCCGCAGTCGGAACATCATGGACGATGAGATAAGGGTGGGTCTAATGAAGCCTACTAACGTAAAACAAATGAATTGAATGAGTGGGAATCCATCGCACCATCTAGAGGAAGGAAGTAGTGAGAATTCTTCCGAAAAATAAGAAGTACACGGCTTGAATCGAACTAGAAATAATATAATTCCCTATAAACATACGGCGTGAGAACGCAAACACCAACCTAATTTCTGAGGTAAACCCAAACGATATTGTTTCCGTTTACGAACAAAGCGAAATGTAGCGAATTCTCAAGGGGCTGTGCCATTCTTGGAACTCGACCCGCCGCCCGTGGCTTGATGGTAATTTTGGGAGCGCCTGCTCCTATACCCGAAGCAGGACCCATCGATCCTACAGATCTTCTTGGTCCGTTATTGACAGTTCGTGAAGGGAGATCGGCCACACGATTGACCTTTCGTTGAGGGGCGGAAGGCCCACCAAATCCTAGATTTCTTCGTTGCGGCGGCATGACTCGCAATCGCCCAGCAGGCGTTCCAACAAGATCACCACCAGGATATGCTACATTCAGGGCTTGCTGGAATATATCTGGCGTGGTAGATTCGTTGGGCCGTTGGTCCGGCGTTCCATATTCCCACTTTGCCGCTTGTGCATCAGCTTCTCCCATCATTTGAGCAAACAATCGAGATTTCCGTGACAAGATGTATCCTACTTCTCGCAATCGCTCAGCTTGAGCTTGCACGTCTCCTCCACAGGCATCTGTCAACTACCATGTCAGTTTTTTCCGGCGTCGAATAGCCCGACGCGCGCAAGCGAAACACCAAAGATAACGAAATTCGAGTTCGACATTCTCAAATTCGTACTCTCACTTTTTTTTCTTCTTCGACAAACTCACAAACTCAAAAACAGAGACACAAATTTCTATGGTACGAACCATGACGACGGATATGGCGACACGTCGCCGTAAATATAGAGTTATTCCCCTCCTGGGAGCCCTCCTCCGCCATACGGACAAGTGTCGACGCGGGAACCAGTGTCCATTCCCACAGTGTCAACAATTACAACCTCACCTCAGCCGAAATACGTTTTGGCTTTATTGGCACGATGAACCATTCCTGATCAACATGAAGGAGATTCGAGCACGATACTTTAACAGACACGACCACTACTTCAAGTGCCGGGATATTTTGAAAGATGAGCATGAAATGAACGATCCCGTTCGATACCATTATCAACATGGTTGTTTTTGCGCTGCCACACGCTACTGGGCGCAACGCATCGCTCAAGAGCTTTTCCCACCGCAGCCACTGTCGCTCGAGCTTCTGGCAACATACGCTGTTCCCAACATTTCGCCGTCTCTATTCGTGTGTCACCCCGACACGGAACCGGTCTTGCGCCTCTATTCCATGGCCAAACGAGTCCAAAAATGGTGGCGGGCAAAATTGCAAAGTCGCGGCTTGTACCGCATCAAGGTTTGCAAATACTACAAGCAACGAGGTTGGACGGGATGTCGCAAGAGATGCGACTGTCGCTATGCACATGGAACGCATGATGTTCGCGCCAAGTTTGTGACCTCGTTGCGAGATCTGCACCGGGCGATCGCCAGCAACAACAACAACAGCCGCTAAAAAGGCGACAACCGGTATCGGGACAGATGGGTGTGGCCGCAGCCGCAACATCATGGACGATGAGATAAGGGTGGGTCTAATGAAGCCTACTAACGTAAAACAAATGAATTGAATGAATCATCTACATCTAGAGAAAGGAAGTCGTGAGACTAAGCTTTCTCACGCTTCTAAATTCTTTCGAAAAATAAGTAGTACACGGCTTGAATCGAACTAGAAATAATATAATTCTCTATAAATATTACGGAGTGTGAGGACGCAAACGCCAACCTAATTTCTGAGGAAATTCCCAAACGATATTGTTTCCGTTTACGAACAAAGCGAAATGTAGCGAATTCTCAAGGGGCTATGCCATTCTTGGAACTCGACCCGCCGTCCGTGGCTTGATGGTAATCTTGGGAGCGCCTGCTCCTATACCAGAAGCAGGGCCCATCGATCCTACAGATCTTCTTGGTCCGTTATTGACAGTTCGTGAAGGGAGATCGGCCACACGATTGACCTTTCGTTGAGGGGCGGAAGGCCCACCGAATCCTAGATTTCTTCGTTGCGGCGGCATGACTCGCAATCGCCCAGCAGGCGTTCCAACAAGATCACCACCAGGATATGCTACATTCAGGGCTTGCTGGAATATTTCTGGCGTGGTAGATTCGTTGGGCCGTTGGTCCGGCGTTCCATATTCCCACTTTGCCGCTTGTGCATCAGCTTCTCCCATCATTTGAGCAAACAATCGAGATTTCCGTGACAAGATGTATCCTACTTCTCGCAATCGCTCAGCTTGAGCTTGCACGTCTCCTCCACAGGCATCTGTCAACTTCATTTCCCGTTGTGCTCGCAATACCCCTTGTGTATACATGTGCTGATCGTCTTTGCGATTACGCCCATGGTGAGTATTTGCCCATCGCTCTAGTCCCCTTCGACAGTGGCCGTGCAGGACCCACAAATTCAAGGCATCTTGGGCTTGCTGTTGAAAGGCGCTAATGAAAACACCATCCAAGTGCTTGGAGTGTCCATATCGTTCTGATTCCTTGGCAATTACGCGCGCAGTAGAACGAGAAAAGTGGAAATCACTCCGGGCGTAAAACAAGCTTTTACGGTCCGCTTCACTAAAATTCATACAAGGTTCAATTTCGGCTACCACCTGTACCATGTCAGTTTCCTCAATGGGAAACGTGACTGACAACGCCCGCTTTGCGCCTTTGCGCGGCTGATGTGGTTGCTTGAGAGACGGTGGTGGCACCATGGAGGAAGACTGAATGGTCCTTTCTGGAAAGGTAGAAGATAGTAATTGTTTCTCCATTATAATATATGTAGTATATGGTACGGGATGTCGATCCTCGATAGCTACAGGAAGCGATGCAGCTGAAGGGTTGGCTACAGTCGGAGATTGGTTGTGCTGACTGTGAATGCTTCCTCAGAGTTTGATCGTCAACAGCTCACAGTCAATCACAACAACAAAATATTATTATCGAGTCCGGTGGAAGCATAGGTAGCATGCACGTTCTGCTGCGGAGCTTATAAAAATATACACAAAAATAAGAATAAAATGTCTCTTGCTGAAACTCTCCGTCTCGTCTTGGTAGAGGTTTCCACGTTCCCACAGACTTTTAAGACACTGATAAGTCCGTACTCAATGGTGATACTTAACGCAACTGGATTACGTTTAACACCTAATAATTTGTAGAAAAGATGGTGTCGAGATCTTCTTAATGTAGTAATGAATACAAATAATCATGAAAATGACTGGCCAAAAGAACAAGAAATCACAAGCCTCCTCCTTTATCACACACACTACTAAAGGTAGTACGGTATGGTAGTGTTCTCGTGACATTGTCCGTGGTCCGTGGACGTGGAAACGTGGAAACACCGAAAATAGTCTGTCGTTCTCCGTTTCTTTTTTCTCACTCAAATACTCCTATGCAGTTACTACAGTACGGATCATTCCGAATCACCGTACGTTCACCTCCGAAATCCGATCATCGCCGTCATCTCACAAAACAACACATTCCTGCCAATATCACTACGGTAGACTACGGTACCGGTATACGTCGTAGTTGTTGATACTACCGAGTACGTAGTGCAATTCATGACTGTCCCTAGGTTGAACTGGAGCAGCCTTCAACGTGTTGATCTATCCCCTCTTCTCCTTCAACGGCATTCCGGCAACCTCCTGCATGCCTCTACCATGATGGCACCACAGCAATCACAACAATATTCACAGCAGCAGCCGACCACGATACGACCGCCCCTATTGTTCAACGGCGTGAATCATCATTATCCTGGTTTGCAACAATTTCACAACGATCCACCTGTGTTTGGTGTCTTCGATTTTTTAACCCCTCAGGAATGTCAATTTTTGATTGATGCAGCCAGTGACTCGTTCAGTCCAGCGCCGGTCGTTGGCAAGGGGGCCGGAGAAGTCAGTCCGACACGAACAAGCAGCACTTGTTACCTTGCTCGGGAAGATTTACCTAATTTGATGCGCAAGGTGTCGTTGCTGACGGGGAAGCCCATGGAACATATGGAACTACCGCAAGGTCAGACCAATGATTTGTCAACAACAATGATCACGAGCTATGGAAGATGATGATATTATGTCGACAATCTTCCGCTCACTGTATCGTATTATTACACGTCTCACTCACTTTTTGTCATTGTTCTTCGATTGCATTCCAGTCGGCCGATATTTGCCATCACAACAATACTATCAGCATTATGACGCCTTCAACTTGGACGAAGAGGATGGTCGCCGATTTGCTGCGAATGGTGGTCAACGAGTCGTGACTGTCTTGATTTACTTGAATGACGTCGAGCGAGGTGGACAAACATCCTTCCCGACCTTACAGCTGGAAGTAAGACCGGTCCGGGGTATGGCATTGATCTTCTTTCCAGCTACAATGGACGGTGTTTTGGATCCACGGGCCTTACACGCCGCATTACCAGCCGTTGATCCAAAGTTTGTGTCGCAAATTTGGATTCGACAGGGAAATTAGTGAGTTCTCCGAAGTTTTGGAATGGAAGAATTGTGCCATGTCCCGCGAAGGATTACTTTTCCTCACACTGCCATTCTGGTCATTTCTTGTATCACTAGCTATGGGCAACCCAGCAAACGGTTGGATCAAATCATGGGACCACCTCTGACGCCGGAAGAAGTGAAAGGCGCCGTGAATGCTGGGGCTTTGAGCCATGGTAGCACAGTCAACCCTGTAGCTGGTCACGGAAACCCATCATATCCTGGAGTCCATCCCTGATGTCCACATTGAAAGCCGGTCTACCTAATCGCGTCTACCTCTTTACAACAATCACTTTGACTGCCTGCCTCCTTTTCGTACCAAGTGCTGGTTGAAGGGGGTTGTTTGCATGATTTTCTATCTGTTCAAGGGATCGTCTCCTAAATGAGGAAGTATCTCGTATTTTGCGGATTCCTGTGGTATTGAATGCTACTACTCTACTGGATTTGCGAAAATTGGACATAAACAATGGGTTTGCTAGATTTAAGTATGAACATTGTTGTGAAATTCCTCCGCTGATCATGATAGTATGATTAGTGAATTTCATCGTGGAACCACGTATCCCATCCCAACTTGGCAAAGGTGAAGTTACGACGTACGTCGTCCCAAAGTTTCTTGTCATTGACCGACTCTCGTTTGATGCGGTCCAAGGAAGCGGGCGACAAGTCTTCTTGCAAAACACCACGGATTTTTGACTTGCCACGGTTGAAAACTTTGACGGGTTTTGTATCCTTACCATAGGTAGCGTTGTTGATCAGCATTTTGGACAAGAGAGGCAAAGTCTCATTGGAGAGCGTCTCCGTCAACCCCACCCAGTCCATGGTGTCCCAAATTGCATCGTACAGTTCCTGCATGCGACAGTTGCGCAAGTCTGGATTTTTAGGAGTGGGCGGAGGTTCCCACATACCGGAGGCCGGTGCCGACATGGTTCCCTCTGGATCAGATCCGAGCATGCGACATTGTCGATCCGGAACAAATTGTTGCATCAAGTTTGTCTCGGTTGGTGCTTGTGCCCGCCACGGATTCCAATCACGGTCGTACGACTCCAAGCGTACTTGAAAAAAGTTGAAAAACGAAATGGTGTGCGAAACGGGCTCTCTTACCAAGGTGAAAGAAAAGAATCCCAGATTGCGACGATGCGCTTCCATACGCCATCGTTTCATAGTCGGTGCCAAGTCAACGATTGATGGAAAGTGTGGGCTGGGATGTTCCACGTGCAATTCCACTAGGACAATTTTCTTTTCTTTTTCGGCCAAGTCCAGAACAGGCAAACACTCTTCTTCCCATCGAACAAATTCCCGCATCATGGTAAAATTCATCCTATCGTCGTATTTACCTGCCAACCTATTCATCATCATGCCGGTGGTGCTTCCACCTGTCTTGTACATGTGATAAAAGGCGACAATCCCTCCGTTGGAAAAGTCAGGCAAAGTCTTTTTGTGATGATGCGTAAGAGCATCTTCGGCTATGTTTTGTTTGGGGCGTTTGAGTTGCATTTGCAGCCATTTGCGATCGGCGGTACGGTCATTGTGGTCTCGAGTAGCTGGATCGCGTGCTAAGGATCGTTGCGTAGACATTTGTTGAAACGAAAACACAGTCACGACGGAAACGACAACAAAACTCACAACTGTGGCAACTTGGATGAGTCGTTTACGTCGTTGTTGTGATTTTTTATTGTAGGAATTGTGACGTTGATTAGGAGAGTATTTCTTGTCCCCGCTGTTGTTGCTTATCTTGTGCCGATCGGGTAGCATTATTCCGCCGTTGGGTTGAAGGACAGAGTCACCCCGGTCAATAGATGTGAGAGTAATGTTGTCGCTGCTTTCTTCTGACTTTTTCGCTGTTCTCCGCATGCTTCTCTGCCATAAAAAAACAAAATGAAAGAGTTGGTATTTATACACAAAAAATTAGGTGATAGGCAGAGGATGAACAAGGATAGTCTTTTGTAGTAAGAATAATAATAATGGTAGCCATTGCCGCCACAGGGTTGTGCTACTAGTAGAACATTGTTGTTGGATGGAAAATGACGGGAGTGTGAACGGTTGTCGGCGCATGAAAAAAGAACCGGTCTTGTCGGACACAGGGAAGGGGCAGCAGGCCCCATAAATCAGAATGGGACAGCAATCGCCAATTCAATCATTTTTGTGCCAGGCTCGCGGCAACCAGCATTTTGCGGGACCGACTACTTTGATCACTTTGATGAAAATTATGTCCGTACGGCATCCGTGTTGTACTGGAACGTGGAACGACAGACATAAAAAAAATGAATAATGCTTCGTAATTCGGTGATACACTAAAGTCGATAATATTTTATACATTTATGAAATAGCAATACAACAATTAAAAATCCGTCTGAAGTGCCGTCGTACGAAATCCATCATCATCCCATACTTTTTGAAATGGTATGTATGTGTACTAATCGAAGTGGTGGTTTTGGTTGCCACGACCATGGCTGGACGGACAGTAGCATGTTCTCAATATCCATTCATTGAAGTTGGATTGAACTACCCGGAAGGAATTTGAGATTAAGGTAGCGACGCGCTTTCTTACCATGTAGACGATGAATGACATTGACGATTGCCATCGAGAATCGAGACAATATCGGAACTCACAGCATCCTGTTTCTTGAAACCAATTTTTCACAGGTTTCATTGTATTCGAATGGACTTTTGATAACATTGTTATTTGGATGGCTACGAGTATACCGTATTAGCGGAGTACAAAGATTGCAAGCTGCCAACAGATTGTCACCAAATTGAAACGTACTTCGCTCCAACAAATTTCTTTTCCAAGATGATGGCGGCTTCTACAGTTGGCAAGACGCCAATGTCTTTGGTCGCAAGAATGTTCTCAAAGCAACCTTTACCAAAACGGTACAGTTTGGCCGTTACTTTTCCACCTATGCAATCGCCGTCAACACAGATTCTGCAAATGGCAACAACAACATTTCACCCGACGGTGTCGACAGCATCCATCCTTACTTCTTCCCTCTGTCGATTGAGATCTCAAATGTCTCAATGGCGCATGTTTGGCATGTTTCCAACCTGGAATTCTTCGTTTGTCGTTACTACAATCAATCCCTTTGCTGTCAAAGAAGCATTGTCGAACAGCACCGCGACGTCGATTTTGTCGTGGGCTCTGTGGTTATTGAAACGTACCTTTCAACCATCCTTGTTGCGAAAAAAGCGAAAATGTGGCTACCTCAAGAGACGTCGCACAGTGGGCGGACGCAAAATTCTCAAAAGACGCAAGGCCAAGGGTCGTCAACGATTGTTTGGGGCGTAAAGAGAACGGCAATCCAAAATATTGAAAGAAAAATGTTCAAGATTTGATGTAAATCCGCGTCTATCAATTAACAGTAATTTATAATATCAATTCAACTCATGCGCAAGTACTCCAGGGTGTGTGGCAAGAGATTTTCATAGCTGGGCTCGGCTGTAGATTCGAAAAGTGACGGCACTGATGTCGTCGTCAAAGTTTTTCTTCTTACGACAAAACAGGCGATCTAGCATTCCCAGTTTCATCCAGCGCTGGTCAGAAACGCCAACAAGGTAGCACGATGCTACGTCGATGTTCGTTTCTACCTTGCTGCTGAAAAAAATACGTCGAAATCGAAACGATTGTCGTTGGTTGGAACATTCAACGTGTCCTATTTGCGTGAGGATGGGGAGACATAATTCCTGGACGGGCAATTCGATAGATTGCTTGCTCTGCATGCCGAACACCGAACAATTAGCACGGAAAATCGAATAGGCGTCATTGTCGTCGTCGTCCCAATCTTCTGCCGGATACGTTTCGATGTGGCAGAAGAAATGATCGGGAGCCTTGGTTTGGCGGTGCTCCGCCGGATCGACAAAATCGTCGCTGTCTTGAACAGATACTGGGCTGTTCATGCTCAAAAACATAACCACACTACAAGGAATACCTTCGGTAGTGATGCGTTGCAGATCTTGCTTTTCCATGTCAAGTCGCGACTCGTCGCATCTGGCCTTCCACGTAGCAGAAACGTCATTGTCATTTATTAGATTGGTGTCGATTTTCAATTGTTGTCGTCGTTCATTTTTCTCGTCTTTCATGCTTAGAGTACATGGCAAAGATGACGACAACGAGGAATGTGATTGCAGAGTCGATGGTCCCGGCATCTTTTTAACAAGGATACTGACTATCTATGGAACCATCACAACGTGGCCGATGTTCTTCCGAAGACTTTTCTTCGCTCGACGACACCACCGAGTTACCGGATATTGAAGGGATACAATCCGCCAACCTTTTGGTCGAAACACCCTACCTAGTGATATGTTGATTACTGTCGTATAATATGATTCTCGCTTTTACAGGGCGCGTGTCGCTCGAAGATGTTGCAATGGCGCTGAGGAAAACAATTGAAGACGTGGTGGTAGATACAATTTCGCATGCAGCAGTAGTAGCAGTTGTAATTACTATGAAACGGATGTGGAAAAATCAATAGAGATGATCATTCATTTTACTGTAGAGCTTGGAGGATTGACAGTGGTCAGAGGTTTGCTGGTTACGGTTTCTTCACGCATCGAACCTTCCCGTGAAGCGGAGTTTCGAAACCGATCGATCGTAAAAAGCTCCACGAGATTTTTTTCTTTTTCGCGCGCAAGCATCGACGGACCATAGCTTTTTCACGACATGGCCACTTTCGTGAATACATGTTCATAGTACTCGGGTACTTCGCACTGTTAGATAGATTTAATATTAACTGAGCATGATAATACTTCTTGTGTAACTAGCTACTGTTGCTGTCTAATGAAGCATATCTCGATATTTAAGCCGAGGTCGACGACAACCTTTCGCGGTTCCGCAAGTAATGTCGCTGAGACAGTCAGAGTCGTCGTCATTCACAACGACGAAAAAAAGATTTTTCCTTCTTCGGCGGTGCTATGAAATTCCTTAGTTCGTCTGAAAAGAAGGATTTGTGATGGGGGCGTCGGGAATGATGAAAGTAGTACCAACGCACAGCACGGCCAAATGTGTCTGAAATACCATGCTCTGCTGTCATGGGAACGTTGCAAGCTTCATCGAAGGGATTGCCCAAAGCGCCATCCGACGTCGCCGATAAAATGGACTGATCTTCCTGGTATCGTTGTTCTCCATCTGCTATTTCGGCCAAAATTTTGTCGAAGGTGCAAGTTGCTATTTGTTCGAATATGCACGGACCGGATTTGGAGTGCCGTCCCGGTAGGCTGTTCGGAGAAGAAGCCGGAATTTCTTCGTTCTCATGGAGACGTTTGTCGTGGGTGTCGTTGGAGTTGATGTCTACCGAAAAGTTAGGGTTTTGGCGCTGCGCCAACGTTCGAAAAGGTGGCTCATCGACTACCGACTGCTCGATGGGATAGATTGGACTGACAGATTGATTCAAACTTTCTTCAGCCAAAGCACCTTTGATTTTCCCTACCCAAACGAGGCCAGGACGACCTGTTGTTGGCAACGGCTTGTGAGAAAGAGATTCATTTGATTTCTCGTCTGTGAACGAATCCATCGTCTTTGTACTCGTAGTAGTTTTTTGGGAATCGCTGGATCGAGGGACCATGGTTTTGTATTCCGTTGGATTGCAAAAGACGTTGCCCATGGTGAGATTGTGCTGCAAGTTTCAGTACTATTGTAAGGAGAGGTACGATTGTTATACTTTCAGCTTGAACAGTTTTTGAAAAGTAATCGCTGCAGTTGATCAAAAGAGTTACTCGGGCTCGGGCGTAGTGAATCACGGCTTCTGCCGAGAGGTTTGATAACGCCCGTTTTTTCACGTCGTGGAGACTTTTCCGGGATTGAAAAAGCCAAATTAAGGCATGAGAGGGTTAGGGATGATGCGAAACATGCATTCGCGCACTAGCCCGGCTTTTTGAAGCCGCCCCTCGTCAACGGTAGTCACTCACCAAAATTTCGAAAAATGCATATGATCACGCGTATCGAGTGACCTCCGTCTGGTCTTGCAAAACTTGCGACTCCAACACATCTCAACGTTTCTTTCAACTGTACGAAGCACGGTGTGGTTATCGTTCTCAAAAATGTCGGAGCTTGTGAAAACAAGGAGATGTCATAAATCGACTTACTGCATCCAACAGCACGACAGTTTCTTTCTCTGCAATGATTTTCAACCGATTTTGTTGCTGTTCTTCGAACGGCTCGGCATCATCCTCGAAATGTTCTCGCATTCCGTATGGCATCATTCTCTTGACTTTATCTTACTTAATTTTCGTCTTATTTGTCGCGTTTTTGGCTCCGGAATGTCTCGATGAACCTTGCAACAGCGAAGGGCTTGATAACACTACCTTGGGATGGGCCACCGACTTCTGGATTGCGGCCGGCATGTTTTGGATGGGCTTGCATTTGTGGTGTTGCACTCCTCAAAGTGTATATTTTTCGGCCATTTGGTCCTTGTGGTGCATGGGTGCGGCCTACGTTCTCGGGGGTATCGGCCATTCAATATACTCTAACAGTGGCTTTGATGACAATGCTGGACAGCAAGAATTCTATATTACTTGGGCCGTCAGTTTTACGTTCATGACCATGTCAGTTGGAACAACGTATCGATTTATCCGACAAGTTTCGTATGGTTGCAAGACTGTTGCTCGATGTTGGAGAAATTTTTTGACGGCTTCTTTGGTGTTAGTAATTTTATCATGGATTGCCACAACGGGAGGTTATGTGTGGTGTTCGACGGAAGAAGACTTACATGTGGACGGTGTCATTGACGCAGTCCCTCCTCTGGACGAAGATTCTGAGGAGGAGCTCTACCAGTGTTTACAACTGGCGGCGATTGCCGAATTTACTTGGTATGCACTCTTTTCCTTGTTTTTGATCCCAGCTGGTGCGATTCTACGGGCCACCGTTCTAGAAACGCAACTAATGGAAAAAGGCGGTGAGCGGTTAACGGTGTACGGGTTTCGAGCAGCTTGGGCCGCTCTTTGGATTGCCATCATTCCCTGGACCTTTGGTATTATGCTTATTATCTATGCAGGAATTGCCGCGATTGCAGCCGGAAAAGAAGGCACCGAAGTGTACGGACAAATTTACGGCGCAGTAATCTACCACTACGGGATGTTGTTGGGATACTTTTTCTTTCACAACTTGGCATATTCTTTGCCACGAAGTGATGAACGAAAGGAAAGAATAGCGAATGGAGGCACCAGCAAGTCGTCCTCCAACAAGGGACCGACTCATGGCGACGATGATTCGTGTTAGCAAGGAGCATTGAAGAGCAAGAGTCGGCCTGAATTTATCCACTTTCCTTCCGATTGGTTCCAATGTTCGAATTATAGATTATGTTATCTTATCATATTATACAGCAACGGATTTGTCAAAGTACTAATTTGTATGCTTAAAATTCATTTACTGCCACGGAGTACAAAATTTATAGGAAAAATAATGTCGTATTCATTCCTTACAGTTACAGTAATCCATTTAAATTTTTTTCGTTCGACGATTGAGAAAGATGCCAACAAAACAGCTGTCATCCGGAAGTTAGCTCACCCACCTGGCCCCAAGCAACAAGGGGGCGGGGCAAATCATGTCCCATTCTTGCAATGATGCAGTACGTACTCCGCAGCACCCGAAGTACGGTTAGTTAAAAGTTTTTTACTCGACCATACATAATCTTGTTGTCGAGAAGCTCCAAAGAGGATTCCACTGCCTTCTGCCTTCTTCTTGCTTGCTTGTGATGTGTGAGAACTTGTGCTCGAAATCTTAATTTTTCCTACTCTCCTACTGTAGTAGCTACTAGGGTAGTATAGTATTACCGTAGGTACGCATTTCCGTACTTTCTTCGAATACATACACGTACAACTACGGTTACCTCTCTACCGGTAGTTCCCACTGGTAGGTATGGGTATCATACTTGTACGTACCGGTAGTACCTGGAAGTTTCACGTAGTGCAATCGAATGAATCGAAGTAATGGAAGTCACAGTCAATCGCTCCATACGCCATTCCACACATTTTTTAAACACGAATCTTCCTAATTCATAATGTTTGTACGGTAGTTTCCCCACATGCACTTCCAGTCCTGCAAGTATCATAGTTACTTCAGCTACCCTACCACTCTAACAACCCAATTACGGTATGATAGGTGGTGTGTGCAGCAATTATAAATACTTACTACTCCGTATTTCTATGGTGCGGAATAAATGTAAATTACAGTTAAGTGGACACGTGTGCATTCTAAATACTCATCGTATGAATTGTCGTCGTTGGATTTTTGGGATTCCGAATCATGATAAATGGACACAAGAATGGACACAAGAATGAAGTTCTTTGCTCTCTCTCTACTATCTACCGGTAGAGTAGAGACCAACCGTAGCAAGGTTCCGGTATTCATTGAGATGTTGGTGGACGTTTCCCCGCGCAATGGGGACTGAGCTCATGAATGTCATAGTCTGTCCTTTTGCATAGAATCCATTGGATTTTTCAATCTATTAACATTCTACAGACTGACACTAAAAGTATTTCTCATGATGGTACTGACCCTACAACTGTAGCATGATACCGGCACGTTGAAAGACCAAACATTAATAATAATATTATTATCATTTATTTCGTCCACACGACTCACATGTACAACGATCATTTTATGTACGGAAATTCGATCGAGTACCGGTACGGTACGGTAGTCTCTCGTAGTACCGTCCTTCCAGTACGGAAGTAGTACCGGGTACAGTTAAACCACTTTCTTCGCCATCTCTTTTCCAGTGAAACCATGATCAGTTTCGGCTTTCGAAACTTTTTTTAGCGTGTATCTATTCTCATCATCATCAACACATCATCATCTATCTTCACGAAATATATTCCATAAAACAACTAATTGTAATTGACAGACAAGCACGAAGAAAATAGTAAGTCAACAATAATAGTAACGCACAACTGCAGCCTTTCGCACAAAGCATGTATTAACAATCTGCATCAATAAATTTCAAAACACTCAATCATCGTAGCAGTCTTTGTTGAAACGTCATGCTGACTGCTCTTACCTTTCAAGAGAAGCTACAAGGAGGTAGTGGTAACAACGGTGATCCAATCGAGAACAAAAAGAAGCAGCAACAACAACAAATGTGGATTGTTTTCCCAGATGCTGTGTCCCACCGATCCTTTCTCTTTCACATACTTCTTAGCTCGATTGTTTGTTTTTGGATGGGAAGAATCGTATCATCATCAGAGACAACTGCTATTCCAATAACTTCTTCCGACGTCCTCTCGTCGTCGTCGTCCTTCCATTCCCACGAACTACCGCCTCAAATTGTTACTGCAAGTCCAAAAGTGCCGTGGAATTATCTCTCCTTCCTATCTGGTGCGTCACAAAACAACCACTGCCAGCAACAACAACCGCCAGCTTTTGATGAACCATCACTCAACGGATGGATTTCAAATGGCAGTGTAACCTCAACGTCTGCTACAACAACAGCAGCAGATAATGTATCCAAAATGTCATCCTTTCGGAATGTTGACCTAAACGAAGAAGAAAAAGAAGAACAAGAGCTTGCTTCAAGAATGCAATACTTTCAAGAACTGGTCGTACACCCTGTCCTTTTGACCATGAAGGAAGACCACCAAGCGGAACGAATCGCCATTATCCTGGACGACGATGATGACAAGGAGGACATGCTGACAGGATTGGTACAACAAATCCTTAACTATCGTTCCATAAGACACATTTTTGTGGTGAAAGAGTCACTGCAAGATTGTCAAGACACATGGACTGACCTATCCCAGCTTGTCCACTCCTCGTCCGTCGTCATGGAATGTGTATCCAAGGACAGCCTCTCATCGTCGTCGTCGTTCCAAGTCGATGTGGTCTTGATCCTGGACGATTGCAACGTGTTCGATAATCATGATCACGATGATGATGATACACAAGCTGAGAGCAAGCAAAACAATTTGGAGGAAACCTTCCGTTTGTGGTTCCAGCACTTGTCGCCAGGATCGGGATCGTTGGTCACATGTTTGGGAGAAACTTTGCCATTGCATCATCCGAGAGCATCGTTGCATCACGAGGAACGTCTCGAAAAGATTGATGCCTTGGAAGATGCTGACTTTCAACGAATTGTTGAATATGATATTCGACTTGCCCATTCGAGATATGCACAATCCATTGTTGTGGCATGGAAGGATGAGACATCGTTGGCGCAATGGAGAATGAACGAAGCGCAGTATGCACTACGCGTGCATTCCCGACTTGTCGATCCATCATCGTCTCTGGCATGGTTCGATAGTGCCACTATGGTATCACTCAAGTATCCATCGAAGCATAGTGCCCTTCGATTTTGTGAACCGTATGGCAACCATTTGGCTCCTGAAGACATCTGCGACAGCGTTTGTTCGGAAGCTGGCCACGGGTACGATCCATACATTGAGAATATTCCCGTCGAGGATCTGTACGTTGGAAAAAGCCAGGCAGGTGATCATTCCGGGCGTGGTGTCTTCACCAAGGTGGACATACCGACCAATTCGTATTTAGGCTTGGAAACAACCGTCCACTCGATCATTTATGAATGGCCGACCAGTGATCTGTATAACAACATGCTCGACTTTGTTCCAGTGTTTGCCAATACCAAGGGCAATGTTGTGTTTGTCTTTGCCGAGGCTTATGGGTATGCCCAGGAGCCATGGAATATGCCCCAAGAAACGGTCATGTCGCATCTGTTGAACTTTTTGAACCATGGATGTAACGGCACTGCCAATTCGGGTGACTTTACAGATGTTACGGAATTCACCATCAATTTGGATTTGGGACACATCCCCGATGCCCTCCAAAGCAAGGTCGACATTCCGTATGTACCACATTTTGATCGCGATCAAGTGAAGTTTGACACCATGACTCAAACCTTCCGTCCCATTAATGCCGGAGAAGAGATCTATGACAATTACATGTCGTTTGGTGGAGAAAGTCACTTTCGACAAATGGTGGAGACGCTGCGACAGGAATGTTCCGGTTCCTTTGGGATGGTGGAGCAATACCAAAAAGGCCGGGCAGTCGTTTCCGATATCCGGAAGGTTTCTGTGCCCAATGTATCTCGAGGAGGTACCGACGAGCTCTAAAAAAAAGAGAACGGAATATCAAACAAAGAACAAAACAACCAACACAACATGGTCCTCCCAAGAATCAGTGTCAATGTTTGTGTCATATTCGTGGGATATATAATATTCGTAGTGTTATATTATGAAAGAGTTTTTGATGTTTGGGGGCCGTAAAGTAAAGTTTGGGTGTTTGTGTTTTCTACCTCCTAAAGTAGATACCGTAGTAGACTGATCGCTCCAATTCCATTTTCAAATCATGTTCTGTAGTGTATATTATTCTTTCGTTTCCTGCGGTTGTTATTTTGCATTTGTGATCTTGACTACCTTTCGACTCCTTCGAATAATAGAGAGGAGTGCGTGCGAAGTTTTGTTGTAATGATAACGACTCGTTCGTTCGTTCGTTCGTTCGTTCATTCGTTTGATGATCTTCTGTTGTTGTATTCTTGTACGTACGCAGTATCTGCCTTCCCCGTTCTATTTCACATTCACTCTTCTTTTTCCCGTGTTGTGGTTTATGTTGTTGTGTCTTGGTCAAAATTCTGTCTACTATTTAAAGTATGAGTCATCATGGATCGGAAAAGGATTGGTTGTAGAGTGATGCCTCCTCGGCAACGAATTGAGAGACTTCCCATAAATGGAGCCGTTGCAGCGTGTAGAAAAATGTGGTGAAGAATCCTAAACAGATGAATAGGCCAGTTGTTATGACAAGTGTCGTCATTGTCATCGGAGGTAAGAACGACAGCATCAGGGTGGGTTGGTGATATCGTTGCTGTGTCGTTACTGGAGGCAGCGGCATTGTCATCATTATCCTTGTGTACCAAAGTGGTATGATAGACAGAGAGAGTTCTTCAATCTACGGTAGCTTTAAGTAGGTAGTAAAAGTTTAAAGTATGAAGTATGAAGTAGAGAGGATTGACTGTGAGAAGTGAAGTGGTTGAAGAGGATCGTGAATGATGTTGACTACGGTAGTCTACCGGTAGACCGGTAGACTATGATACCCCTGAGACTACTCCGTATTGTTTTTGTAGTACCGATACTCTGCTGCTGGTATCATAGGTATCATACCCCCTGGCACGTCGTATGATACTGGTACTCGTATGGTATGTACTTAAGTACGGTACTTTAGTAGTAGTCTTGACCCTGCTTGATCCCGTCTATCCGTATGTCCAATACGTATGTAAAAATATTATATACGTATCATCCTACGGTACTCGGAGTACGTAGTACCGGTACTCCGGTAGTGCAATGAACTGGCTGTGAAGATAAATGGCGGATTATCGCGTGCGCCTTAACTTATTCACAGTCAACGCAGTGACCACTCTACCTCCTGTATCATAGCTATGATACGGGTAGCGTTCCACACAACGGATGATGATGATGATGATGATGATGATGATCCGTTCTCCAAAAAAATTGAGTTTCGATGGCATCGCAATATTAGATGTACTAGCAGTACGAGACGCCATTATGCAGTGTTACACTTCCAGTACTAACGGTGGACGACGGGCTTTTCTTTTGTCGCAAGTAGAAACTGTCGAAGGGTTGTTTTAATTTTGAAGATACGATGGTACTGTCCGCGATCGTCTCTGTTTCACAGTCAATATGATACAAAATCTGCCATACGAAAAAGCTCTCTTCTGAAACGCATAATCAATGCACATTTCTCTAGAGCAGTCACGTCAAGTGATGTATCAAGATGAAGGTCTGCAACCATAGTCTCGCGCTCGTTCTCTTTCTGGTCTTCTCCGTTGTCAATGCTCAGATTTTTGAGCAAGATGACGCTGGCGATTTCAACGTTCAGGGAGGATTGATTGAAAGGGAGGAGAAGCTGAATGCTTTGAAGTCACTCGCTTTCGAAGGACAAAAAGACGCATCGGCGAACCAGACATTTGAAAAGGCTTGGGTTTACTCCTTTACAGAAGAGACTACAATATCGGAGAGTATTGACATTCTAGGCACCAAATCATTCATTATTGTTTATAAGGAACCAGACGAGAACGATATTGGAATTGCAGAAGATATCATAGCCGCAACGGACGATGCTGTCAAATCGGCGGTGATTGACAATGGAGGAACCATAACTCAAGAATTCAACGATGCTTTGAATGGAGTAGCGGCAGACTTGACTGCAGAAGCCATGGGAGCATTGATGGAGCAGGATGGAATTGCTTACATTGAAGAAGATATCCCCGTATACATTTCAACTACCTGGGGCCAGGATCGCATCGATCAGCCTGTTGGACGAAATGGCTCCTACAAATGGAAGGGCAACAAAAATGCCGGTCGAGGGGTCAACGTCGCCGTAAGTTGTTCTTGACAATAGTTTCTACTGGAGCATCATCGATTGCTTACATTTGCGTTTCTTTGATGTATTTCACTTTCCTCGCGCCCCCATATGACCTGGTACAACTGCAGATTATTGACACTGGAATCCGTTCCATCTACCGACAATCAGGTGTCGCCCGGGAAAATAAGCACATGGACCTTGTAGGAGGCTACAATGTCTTGTCATCTGATCGCAGTGCATGGAATGATTGCAACGGCCACGGAACACATGTTGCAGGTACTGGTATGTGGAAAACACTCAACTAGAATTGAGTTTGAGGTTTGAAAATGAAGACAAACCGTCGAACTAACTTGTACCCGGTGTGTCGTCCCTTTCGCAGTTGGCAGTAGAACGTACGGAGTCGCTCCGGGTGCAATCATTTGGGCCGTAAGAGTGTTAGGCTGCAATGGGGGTGGAACCTCTTCAGGTGTTATTTCTGGAATCAACTGGGTTGTACAGCAAAGAAACAACAAGGGTGGAAAGTGGGTTGCGAACATGTCTCTTGGCGGGGGATTCAGTCAGGCGCAAAACGACGCAGTGAAAAGGGCAAGGGATGCAGGAATTCTAGTGGTCGTTGCCGCAGGAAACAGTGCAGCCCCCGCATGCAATTATTCTCCAGCCAGTGCTAGTGCTGCCATAACCGTTGGATCAACAGACATTGACGACAGGCGTTCCTCTTATTCAAATTATGGATCGTGCGTGAACATTTTCGCACCTGGCAGAGGGGTGTTGTCGCTCTCACTCAGTGGAACTGCATCGAATCCAGGTACAAGCACAAAGTCAGGAACATCTATGGCCTCCCCTCATGTGGCAGGAGCAGCTGCGATGTTCTATCAGAACAATGGTTCTGCAACGAATGCACAAAATGCTCTGTTTGCAGCTGTGGCTTCTGGAAAACTCAAAAGTATTGGGAATGGTTCTCCCAATAGGTTGATACAAGTACCATTGACATTACAGGGATCGCCAACTCGGGCCCCAACTCCACGTCCCACTCGACGTCCTACTCGGGCCCCCACTCCACGTCCCACACGACGTCCTACTCGACGTCCCACTCGACGTCCTACACGGGCCCCCACTCCACGTCCCACACGACGTCCTACTCCACGTCCCACTCGACGTCCTACACGGGCCCCGACTCGAGCTCCTACTCCACCCACTCGGGCCCCCACTCCACGTCCCACGCGACGTCCTACACGGGCCCCGACTCGAGCTCCTACTCCACCCACTCGAGCCCCGACTCCAGTTCCTACTCCACCGACACCAGTCCCCACTCCAGTCCCCACTCCAGTTCCTACACCAGTTCCTACACCAGCACCAACATCAACACCAACATCAACACCAACAGACTCACTCATTACCTGTGCTTCTGGAAGTGGTGCTGAAACCCTTGTGACATTCGTTTTGAAAACAGATACATTCAGCAGCACTGATAACCACTTCAGAATCTGGAACACCATCACCGGTGAGACTGTACTGAGCAGGTCCAAGGGGTCGTATACTGCACCGGTTGGAACCCTTGTCGAGGACCAGACGTGTCTCTCAGCCGGTGAGTACCGTCTTGTATTTTATGACGATCCCTATTCTCCGGGACTGTCGGACGGTCTATGTTGTGGAGGGTACTTCCAATTCTCGGTCGGTGGTGTCGTCCCAACAGGCGTTTCTTCGCAATTTGTGGCGGCAGATACCCCCTCCTCTCCCCTTGCATCAACATCGACAACTTCTTCTTCTTCTTCTTTTGAAGCAGTCACTTTTGATTTCACGATTGTGTAAAGTGTAAGTTCGACTACTAGTAGAGCAACTAGCTAGCTAGAGTGTAGAGGTAGAAATAAAATTGTGGTGCAGCTCTATATATAGAGGTCATTTTTCTTTCAATGGGTGCAACGAAAAACCATCCGTTTTGACATGTGAGGTTTGACGGGAGAGAGAAACTACGGTACTACGTATTATAATACGTAGTATACTAGTCGTAATAATGATAATATATATTATATTATATATTATATAATAATACTGTAGCATATCATTATTTGGAACTTGGCAAATGTCTCCGGGCTGGTTGTGATTATTGTGAATCGATAAAATGCATACATCATCGACTACCGGTAGCTCTAGGTAGTATTGATACACTACCTACTCTATCTGTTAACTTGCAGGTAACAGGAGGTTGATGATCGGGATCAGAGAGTGAACCATCTCTCACACATCCATTCTTCATAACCAACTTACAGTTACATGTTAACTCGATCCAAGGGAAATTCAACAGTAGTGTAGTCTACCGGTATCATACCTACTAGCTAGAGTCTCTATGTACCCACCCTCCGAGCTCCGAGTACGGTACGGTACGCTAGTAGGTACCGTAGTACGGTACTTTACTACTCTATTCATTCGATTCGTCAACTTCAGAGAACCGAAGTACCGTACTTTACGGCCGCACGGTACGGGGGTACAGTAGTGTACCGGTCTACCGGTACGGTACGTACTACATACGTACGACGGCAGTACGGTACTGGTGTACCTAGTCTACTACGGTAAAATTGGACCTGTGATCTATCCTTGTTTTGTTGCCAACTACTGTAGTAAAAGAGAGTGTCTGCTGGCTACCGTACCTAGACAAGACTAGGTAGACTACCACAAGTTGATTTCTACTAGTGATAACAAACACACCGTCAAAGTAGTAGTAACCATGAGTGATCACCCTTCAATGGCGGTATCATCATCTGCTGTCATCGGTGGTGGCGGCGGCGGTGTCCCAGCAACAACCAATGGTGGTGGTGGTGGTGGTGGTGGTACGATATCCCGTGAGGAGAAAAAGACTGATCAGGAGCCATTGTCATCGTCATCGGATCAAGAACAACAACAAGGTGAAAAGGGTGTACCAGTGACTGCCATTGCCATGAAGTTGTTGGATGTTCGTTTGAAACCATCGACGGCTATTGTGCAAAGTCTTTTGGGAGATTTTACCGCAACAACATCACAACAACAACAACAACAACAATTGGTGATTGCCAAAACGAGTGGAGTTTTGGAACTATACAGATTGGTTGCTGGATCAACCAAAGGTCCAATGTTAAAGTTGGAACAACGTCTCGAAACACATTCCATCATAAGAAGTATCGCTTCTATCCGATTGGTGGGAAATAAACGAGATTTGGTCGCCGTTTCGAGTGATTCGGGTATCATTAGTATTGTCGATTTTGATACCATTTCTACAACAACAAACAATAGAACAACAGCCACACCCATCATTCAAGCAACTTACGGGAAAACACAATGTCGTCGTGCAACACCGGGACAATACCTGGCGGCAGATCCAAAGGGTAGAGCCATTATGGTCAGTGCCGTTGAAAAACGAAAGCTTGTTTTTGTCATCAACTCCAATACTACGACAACGGCCGCTGCTCCTGCTCCTGCTGTTACATTGGCATCACCCCTTGAGGCACATCGAGCAAGGACTATTTGTATCGCTACTGTCGGAGTTGATAATGGATACGACAATCCACTCTTTGCCTGTTTAGAAATCCAATATCCTGACGAATATGAATCTGCTGCTGATGGTGCAACTACGTCCCAACGTCCACACAAACAATTGGCGTATTATGAATTGGATTTAGGATTGAATCATGTCAGTCGAAAATGGGCCGTCACTGTCCCATCCACGGCCTGTTGTTTGACCGCCTTACCAGGAACGGCGGATGGTGGACCATCGGGAGTATTGGTAGGAATGGAAAATGCCGTCCAATGGTACCATTACGACACAACAACAACAACAACCACTAAAAAGACACCATGTACCACTTGCTTCTTACCAAGACGATCGTGGGATACATCCAATTCCAATACTTTGGTCACACACATTACCATCCATCGACAGAAAAAGGGAAAGTTTTTTGGATTGGTACAAACCGAATTGGGTGATGTATTCAAGGCAACCATGGAACTCAACAAAAACAACAACAACAATAACAACACTGCAACCGACGGAGAAGTAACCTTTGTGGAATCTATCTCACTCGCCTACTTTGATTCGTTACCACCAGCTAATACACTCAATGTATCCAAAAAGGGACTCTTGTTTGTCGCGGCAGAGTTTGGTGATCATGGATTGTACCAATTCGAACGGATTGATGTTCCGGAAGCACCAACATGTACCTCACGAGACTTTCATGATAATGACAATAATGACGACAGTATCGATCCATCGTCACTCCCATCCAACATTATTGCCAAAATTCCTACCTTTACCCCCTCTCCGCGACTGCAAAATCTCATCAAGATCCAATCCTTTGATAACCCCAGTCCCACCACGGGTGTTTTGGTGGGAGAATTGGCTGGAAATGAAGTGTCGCCACAAATTTATACCCTCGCTGGAAAGGGTCCCTCCAGTTCCCTGCGGATTTTACGACACGGTGCCAGCGTCACCGAATTAGCCGTCAGTGAACTGCCCGGAATTCCGGGTGGAATCTTCACCATTGACGATTTGGATGATGATGATGATAGGACCAACAACACCGACAACGACTACAGCCGCCCTCCCAAATCCAAATACATCGTCGTGAGTTTTGCCGACGCAACACTCGTCTTGAGTGTCGGTGATACCGTCGAAGAAGTTGGCAAGGAATCGGGATTCGATACCAATTCTCCCACATTGGCATGCAGTGCCGTTCGGGGTGGAGGTGGTGACAGTGGTGACAACAGTATCGTCCAGATCACTCCCAGTTCGGTTCGACAAATTTCCGGCAAACGAGCGACCGTATGGAACTGTTCCGGATTGAAACGTATCGAATACGCCAGTGCGAATACCAGTCAAGCATTGGTCGCCATGGCCGGTGGTGAGATCATCTACTTTGAACAGGAACCAATCACCGGTGCTGTCAACACTGTCACCAAAGAACGGACCATGCAAGCCGATGTCTGCTGTTTGGATCTGGGGGTCATTTCGGCTAAAAGTGGTGCCGCTCGAAGTTTGTTCTGTGCCGTCGGATGTCGTGATTCGACCGTTCAAATCCTCAGCTTGGAACCGGGTAACTTGCTCAAATCGTTGAGCTTTACCACCTTGAAATCAAGACCCAATTCCGTCAAGCTACTCCCTCCCAACAATTCCAATGAAGATTTGATTCTCATGATCGGTTTGGACGATGGAAGTTGTTTACGAGCAACCGTCGATCCGATCACTGGAGCTATCGGAACAAGTCCATCCCGTCGTTTCCTTGGTGCACGTCCTGTCAGTGTCTCTCGTATCCCACTGGAAGGACAAAGTTCCTTGCTACTTTTGTCCAGTCGTCCGTGGATCAGTCGATTCGATGCCAGTTCCGGAAAGCACATCATGGCACCTCTCTCGTATTCACCACTCGATCATGGATGCTCCTTCTCGTCCGAGGCAGTTCCAGAAGGCGTGGTTGCTACCGCCGGTAAAACATTACGAATTATCTCGGTCGATTCGACGGGAATGGAAGGAGGAGACGATGAAGCCTTCAACACCAACCGTGTTGGATTGCGATACACACCCCGTCAAATGACTCTTTTGGCTACCACTACCGGCGTCTCCGCTGATGACGGGACAGCGGCCGGTTTGGCCAACAACAACAACAACAACAAAAAGGTCGTCCTTGCGGTCGTGGAAAGTGACTACAACGACTACAGTTTGGAAGAAAAGAAATCCATGGGATTTGACCCCGATGCGACGGGAAAGAAAAAGGCCAACGGAAAGGCAAAAGACGATGATGCTATGGATATGGATGAAGATAGTGACGAGGAAGGCAATGAAAAGAAGAACGATGACGACGACGATGAAGAAGAAGAAGAAGACGAAGAAGAGACGATTGCCCGCACGACACCTGTACGTGGCCCAGTGCCACCCGACGCTGGTCATTGGGGATCTTGTGTTCGTCTCATGGACCCATCCGACTCGTGTCGAACATTAGAATGCTTGGAAATGGGACGCAATGAAGCCGCCCTGTGTTGTACATCCGTGCGTTTTCATACACGGGGAGGCGAGTCGCTCTTGGCCGTCGGTACAGTAACTGGAATGACCCTTCATCCGCTCAAGCAAGCCACAAGTCACGTAATCTTGTACCGAGTTGTCAATGGCGAACGTTTGCAGTTGTTACACAAGACTGCCATTGACGATGGACCCGTCTTGGCCCTTGCTCACTTTCAAGGCCGTTTGTTGGTAGGAGTCGGAAGGACGTTGCGATTGTATGAAATGGGAAAACGACAGTTACTGCGCAAGTGCGAGATTCGAGGCTTGCCTACCTTTGTAAAGACCTTGCAAACGGCTGGAGATAGGTGAGCGGTTGCGAGTTTTTTTCAGTGATGCTTCGGAGTTGTGAATGCGAGAATGTTTAGCCACTAACATTTCACTCTTTGCTTTTTTTTTGTATTTGTTTTTTGTTGTACCACACAGAGCCTATTTTGGGGACATGATGCGTTCTTTGCATATTGTGCGGTACGACACTGCCACCAACAGGCTGGTTATGATTGCCAACGATCCCAGTCCTCGTCCGATTGTATCACAAGAGTTGCTGGACTTCAACACTGTTGCTGTTGGGGACAAATTTGGCAACATTTGCGTCATGCGGTTGCCGCGAGGTACCGATACGGCCACTGCTGACTTGACGGGGCAACGAGCTCTGTGGGATTCTTCTCGTGATGACACAACCGCCAAGCTCGAAACGCTGTGTCAGTACTACATCGGTGAAGTTGTTACCAGCATGACACGTTCGTCTCTTGTGGCCGGGGGTGCCGAATGCTTGATCTACGTTACGGTTACTGGTAGGATCGGGGCATTGGTGCCCTTTACATCTCGGGAGGATGTCGAATTCTTTACGCAATTAGAGGGGTACCTTCGTAACGACGCTCCTCGTCCCACTGGCCGTGATCCCCAAGCGTACCGTTCGTATTATGCCCCCGTAATGCATGTCGTGGACGGTGATTTATGCGACACGTTCAGCAGTCTACCACATGGCGTGCAATCCAAGATTGCCGAACGGTTGGATCGAAACGTTGGGGAAATCCTGAAAAAGCTGGAAGATACTCGCAACTCACTCCTCTAATATAAAAAACAATGGTAGTCGTATATAAAACGTAAAACGATGCATGTATATATCGGAGATCCATTTGTAGCTAAAAAATGTATGATAATATGCATGATGTTATCAACCCTAACAATCGCATGGCATGACAAAACTCCATCTCATGCCGAGGCAGCAGGATTGACAACCTGGGCCGATTCGGAGTCCAAATTGACTGATGCTGGCTTTTTCCCCTCGTCAGCCGCATTTGCAATCTTCTCGATATCAATACTTTGATTGGCTGTCATACAGTCCTTCATATCAAAAGTTTTCAGTGCTGTGTGAGTCCGTAGTGCCTTTTCAAAGTCATCAAAGTACTCCGGTGGGCCTTGGAGACATACGGCTGTTAAATTCAAAACCGTCAACGATTTGGCGTTGATCAATAGGTCGGTCAAGTCCGGTACCAAGAGCAACGTGTCTCCCAGGTATACCTGTCGAATTTTCGGAAGTTTCCCCACAGCCTGGATGAGTTGGCTTCTCATGTCAGCACGGACACACGCCAAAAAGTCATCTTTTAAATGAACGACTTCAATACTGGTATTGCTTTTTAAAGCCTTGATCATGGCATCGATCTTTTGTCCCTTTTCCAAACACACCTTGGGCATGTCCGTCATGATGAGACTAGTAACCTCGTTGTTTTCGATTTGACTGACAATACCCATGATGATACAAGAAGACTATTCGATGTAGCTTGGAGGAGAAAGAAGAAGATGATGATGATGTGATCAATGGATGATACAAAGGACGACAATGAGATATCGAAAAGATAAAAGATTGTAAGACCTTCCAAATTTCTTCAGAAATTTGCCATTTTCTTGTTGAGGTACAATAAATTCTTTCTACCGCGAGAGGGGTGTAATCGTATTCACTCTTCTCGTTTCAGGGACATCCAACCCGCAATTTTGTTATGGTACTTCGGAGCAGGAATTAATACAGGAGAAGTTTTCGTTGGGCCTGTTAGGTAGACAACACTAACAAAAAGTTGATGCCATAGACAGTCCAGGGCTTGAAAGCTCAACAGTGGGGTATGATGAATTCGGATTTTGCACCACCTGGTTCGGGTTTTTGATTTCCGAAAAATGACCGCACAGCTTGACGATGACATCGTAAGATTCCTACCGTACGATGGATACATACCTCGAAGTACGTCGTTGTGGTGACTCACTCACAGTCACATCAATCATCATCACATCACACATCTTCTCATGAACATTCTAACGATACATGATGATTGTGATGATGTCATTCACCTCCTTCCATTCTTCTTATGGATTCATCAAGGATGGATGAATGTTGATGGATTCTTTCCATCAAAAATCACAAACACGACAGCTACCGTACTTTGTACTTTGGTTAACGAGTATTAGTAGACTACCGCTGTTCTACTACCGGTAGCCGCCTCTACTAGTAGCTAGATGGGAATAAAGGCACAATTCAAACAATAAACAACATTGTCACTTATAACGGTATGAGATTCCTCTTGGCCTATGTCAACGTCACTTGTTGCACAATTTGGATGCTGATTCTGAGAGAGATTCCTGTCGAAGCGTTTCCTATCCAAGCATCATCGTTTCGGAATCGAAGCAATGAGAGGCAAACAGAAAATGTTATGATGAGGAATTTTGCTTCCATATCCAAAAGTGAGGAGACGAATTCCATGCTATCGTCCAACGACATTTCAGGTGGCCTCACCATCATGACAAATGGACTTTCCCGTCGTTCTACAATCGGCACTTTGTGGAAAACGACTCTTGTGGCACTGACAGGTGTCGCCGTCGTCAACATTCCTGTTGCGTCGGCTTCTGCTGTTTCCACCACGGCTCCAAACCGATTTGAAGGCTTTCAACGGATATCGACACAATTTATTGCTGCCCTGGGTGATCCCAAGTCTTCCAGTGGTAATAACGCTGCCAGTGACTGGGGTGTCTGGACGGTCGACCCGGGTCCACGGGGGGTTCGGTTGGAAGATTCCAAAACGTTGGAACGGACTCAACTAGGTCCGTATGGATGGACATTTAACTCCAAGGATTGGTGGTTGGAGGAACATGGTCTCATTATGGAAACGCCCGACTTCTCCTTGCCAACACCGGGAAAATATGTGGTTACAGGTGGTCGGGAAACTACCTCCATCTTGACCGTGTTGGACGATGGATCGTGGTCCCTGGATGGAGGCGCTACCTTGGCCGATGTCACCCATTTACCGTGTCGGGCGGCACGATACACGCCACCCAAAGGAACATCCGCCAATATTTGCACCCCCTCCAAGGCCAATCCGAGCAATTTTCCTGTACGGCCGGGTGCCCTCATGCCCAAAGTCAACGGATGTGACAAGCAAGATTATGCCGTCATCTTTGTCATTGGGAAAGCCAAGGAAGATACTGCTGCCGAAAAGCTACTAGCAGTGGAGCTATAAAAAAGAATCGCAGCTTGTAACAAGCTACACAGTAATACAACTGTAGGAGTGGCAGTTAGACAGTTGTATTGGATCGTTTATTTTGACGATACGGAACTGTTGTTATTTTGGAACTGTTGTTATTTTTATTATGTTGCATATCACAAACAAGGAAATGGGCGCTTCTTCCCTTTTCCTTTCGAATGAAAAGTTTGGTAGCCGATTGTGTACACTCGTCACAACTTCCGTACTACTGTAGTCGTACAAACAATGCCTTTTGTCGGATCTCTACGCTAGTAGTCATCTCCTCGGCTTACCACCTCTTTGCACGTGGGTCGCATCAGAATGGTGTGTTCGTATTGGGCGGTGTAGCAACCTTTGGTGTCACAAAGTGGCGGATATGGATCGATAATACCCTAAAGTGAAAGAGATGACAAATGTCCAAATACGACATAAAAAAACATGAGAAAAGTAGATGTGAGAAACAACCAAAACACCAGGACGAATTGCACATTTGTTGATTTGTTGGATCAACCACCGAAACAACCGACTGATCGTCCGCTCGAAAGAATAAAAAAGAAAGTACTCACCACATCGCACAGATTTTTGAGGGCACCCATGTACTTTTCTTGTTTTCCATTGTTGCCATTAACGGTAAAGGACCCGCCATCGTCTCGTTCCAACCACCGTCGACAAAAGGCTAACGTGCCAAAGGTTTTGTTGATATGTGCCAAGAGCTTTTTGCTGGATTGCATTCGCAGCGGTACATGGGGAGCATGGAATCGTTTCATGTAGTGGCTGCATTCCATGTCTTCGACGACATACCCACGTCCTGTGGACCCGAACGTCTCAATGGCGTACGCCTCTCCCTCCTCCATTTTGATGGATTCTTCGCATCCGTTCTTGACGATGGGTACAGACTTTCCAGCATGAATTTGGTAGGGAGCGATCGAATGTCCGTTCAAATTGCGAATGGCCTTGACGGGATACGTGGTTCCGTCCAGTTCACATTCGTACGATTCCATGACTTCTTGAATGGCCTCTCCGATATCGCACAACCGAACATCGATACCGGACGTTCGAATACCAGCATCGGTCGCTTCCCTGACAGCTTCGACCAAGGGATCGTACCGTGGATTGAAATGGACCGTCCATGCACTATCGATGATACGTCCTTCAATTTGGACACCAAAGTCGAGTTTCATGACATCGTCGTAACTGAGGACGGTATCGTCCCCATTGTTGGGTGTGTAATGTGCCGCGACGTGATTCAGGGAACATCCCGTCGGAAACCCAATACCACGATCCAACCCATGTTCTTGTACCAATTCTCGGTTCTTGTTTTCTAGTTGGGTACACAAATCATGGAGTTTGATTCCTGGTTTGCAGAGAGATTGTGCGTAATTTCGTACTTGACGATGGACTTCGGCACCCCAACGAATTTTTCCGTACAAGTCCTCTTGAAGACGATCCCTCGCCCGTACTTCGGCACTGGTTTCACGATACGTTTGTGATTCGAGCTGATAGGGTTGAATTTCACCCTTGGGATACTGTTTCCCCTTGAAGAGCTCTTCCACTGGAATAGTGGGAGGATCCGTTTGTCCGTATTTGACGGCAAAGTCCGTAAAGGCTGTATCTTTCAGTCCCAAATGAGGAGGCTTTTGGGAAGGTTCTTGAATGACTATTGCAGGTGCTGCCGCAGTGGATGTTCCCTTCTTCTTCTTCTTTTTCTTCTTTTTACGTTTCTTTTTCTTGGAGGCTTCGTCCGCTCCTCCTTCTTCTTCTTCACCGTCTTCGTCACCATTGTCAGAATCATTGTTATCACCCTCATCGTCTTTCTCTACCTCATTGATTTTCTTGTTGAGGAGATCATCCCCATTCGTTGTTTCTTCGTCCTTGGGAGGCATCGTATTGATATTACTACTATTGTTGTGTTTATGGAAAAGGAACGATCCACTGGTGTGATGTTGGTCGTTGCTTCCTCTATAGCTGGTACTATTGATGTCGTCAATTTCGATGGCTTTACGCTTCTTTTTATCTGTTACAATCATGGACGATTTGTTCCAACCGGGATGGGAAGGGAATGCACTGTTTCTTCCTGTCAAAGAAGAGTTGCAACAACTAGCTACTAGTAGTACAACCAACAACCAACTTTGGAAACCACGCGTCGTACGGAACGTCGTCGAACTGGTGGTACGGACTACCACGACACGAGATGAGAGGAGGTACCGTATGTATGTCAAACGGTCGTAGAGAAAAAAATGGTGATGACTGAATGAGTGATGAGAGTATTACGCACCACGGACAGATGGTCTAATGAGGTCTTGACTGGCCCGACTCCTTGAAGGGCGGTAGTGCGATCTTCTACTACATGCCTCTACTTCTTACAGTTAGCAACTGTAGTTACACGAGCTAGCTACCTAGTAGTAGACAACAAACCGAAACAACTGGATAACAAGCCTGTTACGACAGCAGACTAGACACTACCTAGACTGGTACGACAAATCGAGCTAAAACTCCGTGGAAAGACCGGCTCCTCCGAGAAGAACGGATACCACGATACTTTGCTTGCGTATTTTGATCATGGGACGGAGACAGCACCTAAAAAACATCTCCAAATCAATAATAACAATCGTATTAGCTACAAGAGTACAAACGTCCGTATTATTACAGTTTCCAGATTATGGATGAATCGCAATAACTTTTTGCACCAATGGCCGCCGAACCCCAAATTCGTTCACAGATCCACTACAAACGTAGCTTTCTTCTTGTGCCTTTCACGTGAAAAATAATGCGAGAGTTGTAGAAAGGAAACTTTCCAAAGAGTTCTGATCCAACTGTTTGCGGGAATCGTGGGACTATTATACACACCAACATCATGTCCTTTCCTCCCCTGAAGTCTGGTGCGGATGGTTCAGAGGCTGGAAACTCCCGGAATTGGTTCGTAGATTTTTTTTTGATTTCGGCACCATTTTTCTTATGATTTGGCCGATCGGCACCAAACTCCCGAGTCCTTGTGCACTTGAAGTGCTTCCTCTTCCAACACGGGTCCCACAATATCAATGTGTCGAGCACCTGGTCGAGCCATTCCGTACAACTCTTTTACGGGAATGTCAAACCCGCCTGGTCCACTGACCTGTTCCTCCAAGGCTAGGGCCGTACATCCATACACCAATCGACCAATCCCGCTCCAATAAATCGCACCGGCACACATGACACATGGCTCCGTGGAACTATATAGCGTGGCCTGTTGTCGTTCTTCTTTGGAGAGGGACCACCATGTTGGAGTCCGTAACAGCGTCGTTTCGGCATGACCGGTCGGATCCGCATGTTTGGCTCCGCCTCGTTCCGATACGGCGGGAGTGGGATTGGAAGATGACACCAAAATATTTCCCTCTCCATCGGCCAAGACAGCTCCAAAGGGCATACAACCATTCTGATATGCTTGCCGTGCCATGTCAAAGGATGCTTGCAAATGTGACTTATCGTACGGTCGAAGCAACGACTCGGCTTCGGTGTTGGACGATGGGGAAGTGGACGATGATGACATGACACAAACTCTTTTTTTAAAAATGGGAATGTGAAAAGAATAAAATAAATATACTACGATCCGTAGTATAATGATGATATGACGATACTACGTTCCATTTCCAAACCCACTCCACTGTGTATGATGAAAGAGAAGGAACGGTAGTAATTGTAGTAGTAGTGTGTACAGAACGGAGAGAAAGATCGCTCTTTGTGTTGTACTACTCTCTACTACCTAGCTAGAGTCTCTAGTAGAGTGGTGGAACAACGAACTTCCTGTTACTTGTTGGGAAAAAAGATTCGTCTTTCATGAAACGAGATCTTTCTCCGTCCACAAGATCTCGAGATCGGAGAGAACTTTTGGAACCACCCCTTCCACGTGGAAGTAAAACTACCGGTGAGTTAACGGTAAATTCGTCGTATCGTGCTACTCCGATTACCGTACCGTACTTGTACCACTCCACCAACCGGTACTTACTGTTATTACATTGCGTGATAGACCCACCGTACTCTGTGCGCAGCTTCGCCCTTCGTCTTTTTCCGAGTGGACGATGAAAGGTTCTGGTTCGCCAGCAGATCTACCGGTAGTATCGCCACTACTGTGGCACTACCGTTGTACCGGTAGATACTCCGAGTAATAAAACCATTGGCGTCGTCATCATAATACCTACTACTTCGAAGTAATGCCATCATCATTGTTGGATGAACCTTTTCATCTTCAAGGATTTCCAAAGAATGATTTTTTCGTTGAATATGTTGGATGGCTCATTGGGCAAGGACATCCAAACCAATCCTAGCTAGCTACCGGTAGGCTACTCTAAGCTAGTAGAAAGAGCGGAATTATATTTAAACCAAAGCCACGAAAGAATAAAATAATAATAATGATGTTTTCAATCGTTGGACGAAAACCAGTAGTAGCACAACAATGACAAGTTACTCAAGTCGTGATGGGTGTTACGAATGGTGGACACAGTAATATTATATTATTACCGTACTTCGGGGGGAACGAGGAGAGCACGCACTAAAAATGCTGTATTGGAAAATAATGTATTGGTAGTTTGCCTACCATTGGAGTAGACTACTTTTGTAAATCTAAGAGTAGCTAGCTAGGTGCAGATGGATTTTCTATTTTGATTGTATATAATATATAATATAAACAAAACATATTAATAAGTGTTAAAGAATATAGTGTATGATTTGACTGTGAATGATGGATTGTAGCAAGTTGTTGTATAGCTGTGTATCGGTGGGGGGGGGGGGGGATGTTCTTCCCAAGAGTTTCTTTTTCTTGATTGTATCTTTTGTTGTTGCTTGTTTGTTTGTTTGTTTGTTGTTAGTGATGTAGAGTTGTATGTAGGGGGGAAGGTTTGTGTTGGGAGATTTTCTTTTGTGTGTGAAACATCCTATCATCAGGGCCCGAAAGTATCGTCAATCGGAGTCATTCGGCTGTTTTTCCAAAGCCAGGTCTTTTGTGTGTGTGTTTGTGTGTTTGTGTATGCTCAGAGAAATGGTTCATTGGACGCCAGCCACAATGGGCGAACATGCCATGCGAGCACGAGATGCCGGGCTGGTACTTCTTGCGAGAAAGGATGTCGGCGAGGATGAGTTGGTCGTTCGTCGATACTTTTGTTGGTACTGCTGCTGTTGTTGATGTTGTTGTTGATGATGCTTTGAGGATGAGACAGCAGAGGAGGATCTTCCTTGATTTGGATGATGGTATTGATGTGCATGATGATGAATGGTTCCTTGGTGCTGCTGCTGATGATGATGATGGTAATTGAATCCATGCTGTTGTGTTAATGGTTCGGAGGAATTGCTCATGGGTGGAGAGGGGGAGTATCGAAAACTGGCACCTTCTTCTTCTTCTTCGTCCTCCGTGTCTGGGTGGTGTACGGACATCATGCGATGGTCGTCTCGTCCACAATCCATGGCAGACGATGCCGTGTGATGGTGGTTTGGATGCTGTACAGGGTCGTTCCAATCTTCCATGGCCATCATCTCTGCCGCAGAGGTCGGACTGGACGTCAAAGATGCCGTTGAATGGATGCTACTGTTTCCGTGTCCGTTTCCGTTGGCATGACCGTTCTGTGTCGATGCCGTTGGCTGTCCAGAGGAAGCAGCAGCAGCACCTGCGGAGGTAGTCGTTGTTTGGAACATGTGTCGCAACTGATCTCTGGCTTCCTGTAACAATTTGGTTCTGCCATGACATCGTCCGTAGTGAGGATGCAGCTCGAGTCCGACATTGACACTGACGAGGTCCCAGAACCCTTGTTTGCACGACGGTGGTAGCTTGGAGGGTGGCATGTCATCCATGACGTTGGCCAAAGCGGCCAGGGCGACCAACGAGGTTGGGTAGGGAACAAAAAAGGAATCACAAACGGAAAGTTCTGCCATGTAAATGGCAACTTCGAACAGTTCCTTTCGTACGGCATGTCTCGGAATAACGTCAGCTTCGTACGGATGATGATAGATATCTTGTTGTTGTTGTTGTTGCTGCTGCTGTTGCTGTGGAAAGAGCATCATATAGTAGCTTATAAAGGCAAAGAGCGTGGGAGGATGAAGTTTGAACTTGAGTGCGGACATGATTTGCCATTCCATCTGTTCAATGTGTCGAGGACCAAACTGTCCTCGACTGAGTTCGGCAAGTTTCTGTAGCTTGAAGGTTCCAGTGGACGAGTGAACTTTCATGGCAATGTGTAGCGTGGTCAAGGAGACCAACAGAGCCAAAGTGCCATTGCATTGGTTTCCTCGAGTGGCGAGGAACCGATCAAAGTAGTTCAATGACAGTGCAACGATCTCTCGAGGCAAATCATACGTATCGACGACATTGTACGTCCATTGGCAGATCTTTTCTCTCCATTCCTGATTGAGTGGATTCCATTGTTGTTGATGATGAAGAGACGGATCCGGAAAGTACGTTTCGTATTCGTACCCTTTTGACTCTTGATACAACATGGCACGCAAACGATCGATTACCATATCTTGTGACAAGGGAAGAGCTCCCGTTGCCGATGAGGAAGCGGATGCATCCAGTTGTTGGTGATGATATTGTTCGGTCGTTTCCATCATTTGGCGGCCTTGTCCTCTATGACAATGATTGAGATTATGTTGTTTGTTATGATGATTCATCGTGATGTTGTTTTTGTTGTTTTGGATGGTTTTGGATTGTGTGAAGAAGAGCATATGAAAAGAGATGCTCCAATCGAGACGAGAGAGGCTCCAAGGACACAGAGAGAAGAGAGCAATTCAACAACAAGCAACGACAAAAAAAAAGGTCGACTATTCGATACTCTCTCTCTCTAGTAGTAGAGGAGTTGTTGGTCTGTCACAAACAACGGAGTATATTCGATCGGTATGGTGTTGTTGAAAAAAGGGATGGGGTGGGGAGATTCCAACCTCTTATAAGGCACACTACTACTCTCTACCGTGAATGATATTTTTGTGGAGAGAAATTGTGGAAAAGGTGCAAGGAGGTTTGTATGGGGAAAATAAAAAATGAATGATTGATCGGAAAAAAATGGAGAGGAAACGACGACGCGCAAAAAAATCAAGCAAGCAAGAGGAAGGAAAAAAAAGATTAATAATAACTGTTGTAATCGTCGTTTATTATTATTATTGGATACACGAAAATAAATTGAACGCGCAAAAGCAGCCTACTACCGGGTAAAGTGGTGATGAATTCGCGTCGGCCCGACTACGCTAGGTAGAAAAGCACCGTAGGTAGACATCTCTCCACTCTCTACTACCGGTACATACCCGCACACAAACACACACACCACAATACGGTACATGCACCCACACACCTCTCTATCCAATCAACGTCAAAAATTCACTACCGCGAGAATTTGGATCCAATCGTCGTCACAAAAACACACACCACAATACGGTACATGCACCCACACACCTCTCTATCCAATCAACGTCAAAAATTCACTACCGCGAGAATTTGGATCCAATCGTCGTGCTATTCAATTTTACGATGGACATGTGCGAGCATGAACCATAGAGATGGTAGAGGCTTTGAGGGCTTGTTACAGTTAATACGGATGTGCTACTCCGACGAGTGAAGGAGTGACGTAGGTCAATTGCTATTGACGCCACGCAAAAAGTCTTCCTATTCATTGGGCACCCCACCAAAAGAGAGACAGACAGAAGGAGTGAACATTGGTTTTGGAGGGCGCTATTAACTGTAAATAGACGCAACACTCTGGCTACGATGTCTGGGCGCCCATTGTTAAAATGTCTTGAAACTGGCTTCTCTGTTTACACAAGAACAAATGTGAGGTCATCCCACTTCATTCTTCTTTTTTGATTGGAACCAAAAAAGTCGCATATCCCCCCTCTACCTATTCACTTCGAGTATCATACCTCTCTACGTCAATGAATTCTGGAACGCGTCGTCATCAACGTCGACTGACACACCCAAACAGAGAGACTCCACCATCATCAACAACTATTTTATTATCATACACAGCAGTACATATTTTATAAAAAATAATCGGAAAAGTGCGAATTAGGTGGAGTAGATAGCTTTTTTATGCAACATTAAATCTCTATCTCTGCAATACAGTCCAGTAGATATCACGACCACAACTGGAGTGACGTTTTTTATAAGAATGCATCATCATCATGAGACTGATGTATTATCGACATTGAAGGGACAGCCTTTTAAACTTCAAATGGTGTAAGTATTATACAACTCTACTCGATCTAATCAATTCTCTCTCTCTCTCGTTCTCGTGGGATGATGATGCGGTGATGAGAAGATGATGATTGATCGTGAACTTTATTTCATTGGACGACGAATGTGAGGCTCTCGTACCCCTGGATCATCATCACAGTCAGATTGTCGTCATCATCGGAGGAAGATACAAACACGGATTCTCCCAATTCACTGTCATCGCAATCATCAAGCAAGAGAGGCACACACACACACTATTATTACCTTTTGTACGACTGGCACTCCGTAATGGGCATCACAACATCATAATCACATCACATCCCATCATCATCATCCCAATCTTTTCTACACGACTGGATCATTCTGGGACCAATGCTGAAACATAACATCATCATTGTTTTAATAGAGAGCTGTACACCAATATAGTTTTTTACTGCTCCTCTCTCTAGCTAGCTATCATACATACCGGTAGAGCATCATGACGGTACGTAGTAAATTGTACCGGAGTACGTCGTAGTCTCTACAATAAAAATTTTACGACGCTGGTATGTTAGAAAATCTTACCCCGAGAACAAGAGCGAGACACTCTAGCTAGTAGAGAGAGGCTACTGTAACAAGATAAAAGAACCGGCCGACTGGATTGCTCTCATGGAGGATGTGATAACGACTGACGCATACGAACGTCATACCGTGAATGATGCCTACCTTCGTCCTGCAACAGGAGCCTGTCCCAGAGCGACATGCATATAATAATATTATTATGTTGTCCTTCCTCATCGGAAACAAGGAACACTTGCGCAGATCTTCTGAAAAAGAAATTAGGATTTTTTTGGTTGTGATTTCGTTGTTGATTTGGGAGATAAGGAGATAAGATTCTCCTCTCCTACTGATCCATATTCCAATGTTCCAGTAGTTCCAATATGGCAAGGAATGTGTTGGTTGTGTTCATGGTGATGGGCATTCCCTGCCACGTCCACCTTTTCTCCTTTCTTGTGTCTCAAAATCATCACATATCATAAGACGTGCTTCTTCGGTCTTGTAGACAGTGAGTATCATCCAAAACAGCCGTGACTACTCTTGGCAAATTCCACCAACTGCTCTTGAAAGGTTGCATTGGTCATGATGATACCCCGTTGCCGTTTGAGTTGTCGAATCGCGTCCAACATGGGAATCTTGGCAAAGTGCATCATTGCAGCGGCCACAATCGTTCCACTTCGATTGATCCCAGCCTCGCAATGGACAAATACTTTGGAATGACATTTTTCTTTGTTGTTGGAGTCTTGGGGTTCATCGTTCAAGAAAGACGATGGGATAGTACACTTGTCACCGTCACCGCCGCCACCACCACCATCATTTAGCCAGCAAACATATCGACAATAATCCTCCATCACAGGTTGCAGGAACTCGTGACATTCGTCCCAATGCTTTGGCAATAATGGATATCCCAAAATGTCTAATGCTGGCACATAGCAATGCTCAATTCCCTCGGACAAACGTGTGTAGCTGGGTGAGGAACAACAGTGTCGTGAGTAAGAAATGGATAGTTGGATATATTTTGATATTTATCTTGGCTTGTGTCTCGTGGTTTATTGTCATGTTCCCTCACTCACACTCACTCACTCACTCATCCACTCCTTCACAAACTTACTACAATTCTTGCGCGACAGATTCTGGTTGCATTGCATTCATAGACAAGACATGCGTTATGCCAATATCAAGCTGCAGTTTGGAAAGGTCGTTTAAGCATCGTCGTGGTCCAAGATAGAGCCACGGCAACACTTCCACGGGCGGTTCCGGAAGATCTGGCGGAATTGGTTCGTTGACAATGGCACGAATCTCGTTTATCCAGTGATCCTTACGGTCGTTTTCGTCGCTTAAAATTTTGCCATGTTCTATTGTTTCCATCGACATCGTTGAGGTACAACGAAGTAGGCCCAGATTGCATATGGTACACTCTGGTCTATAGCTAAATGTAAAGTACGACTTTGATGATGATGATGATGATGATGATGATATCATTTCTGTCGATGTTTCGCAAAAAAAAGGAAGCAGTTCACACAGTCACAGGTCACACGTTTGTTGTTCACACCCTCGATTTTCACTCCCCCTTTCCACACCCTCTTTCTAAATGAGGGGAATGGACTTCAAAAAATAATACTTCGTACTACAGTACTACGTACTGCTCTTCCTTCGATTCAAGACCCTTTTTCCACAACCCTCCCTTCTTGACGGGGAACAGAGATCACACCCTCCTGCTTTGATTTTCACATCCTTCTTTCACACCTCTCTTCATTTTTTTGAAGGACAAAGCAAAGTGTTCCCATCCTACCTCGATTTCCAGACCCAGCATTAGAGTCTGCGTTCAACTTTTGAGTTCAACAGAGAGATGTGAATGATCCTTCGTATCTATTCGTACGTTTCTAACTGTAAGTAAACTCTGATTGATATCATAATATTGGTTACTGCTTTAATGCTGTAATATATAATAGATGTCTTGGGTGCTCAGTCATCATACTGCCATACATACATAGTTGGGACATGAAAAAGAAGACAAAACGCAATGCCCTGTCGATTATATTCTTTGATGATTCGACCTCCAGCTCTCTGTTGATTTTAAAAATGGTTGTCGCGAGGGCAAAAAAAAGGTTTCGGAAGTTTAGTACTCGTAGTCAGGATATTGTTCTTCGCCAGTGGCCTTTTCATCGACGGCCTTCTTGCTCTTGCATGGCGAAGTGACAGCCTTCTTGAAAGCAGAAAGCTTCTTGCCAACCTTGTATCTAGCAGACGCCTGCTTCTTTCGTTGAGCCTCTTCTGCGGCCAATCGTTCCTCTTCCAGAACTCGTCGCTCCTCTTCTTCTTGACGTCTCTTTTCCTCCGCGGCACGGCGGGCCTCGTCGGCACGGCGGATGGCTTCCTGTCGGGCACGTTCCTCTGCTTCCCGACGACGTTGTTCGGCAAATTCGATGGCACGGAAATGTCCGATCAGTCCGTCCATGACTTTCTTCCAGCCTTCTTGATGTACCTCCTTCCACTCCTTCAGTTGAGAGCACCACTTGTGGTAATAAATCTTGGTGATGGAAGGTTCTTCGACTCCAGTCTCTTCATTGAAGGTGGTTCCTTCGATGACTTCCTTGTTGTAGCCCTTGAGCTATCGTTTGAATGAACGGACGCGTAGGCACACATAAAAAGATGCTGTATTAGAGGTACTGTATACGCATGGATATGTACGTATGAAAACATCCATGTGACGTTCCTCTAATCGTGGAGGTACTAGAACTCACCTTGTTGCATCCCTGTCCACACCAGCTGCATTGACGAGTCTTGAACATCGCTGACGACATGGAATGGCCGGCACCACTCACGGAAACGCAGGGATTAAAGTCCAGCAAGGCGTCGAAGCGTCCATTCTTTTCGGAAGTGGGAGCTTCCTCTTCTGTCACAGTCTCTGGCTTGTCGGGGGTGGTGGTATGATAGGCAGCGTTGCTGCTACTGAACATGGAGTCTCCTGAGTATGGTGGCATGTTTGATAAGTGTTAGTGTGTTTGTTTACGAGAATCAAGCGTTGAGCAGGTAGTGGTACAGTAGTTTGTAGTGAGATGATTTTGAATTTTATGTGAAGCAAAGAACTTGTAAAGATTGAACTCTCAAACGTTCCCTTTGTCGACAAAAGATACAACACACCGGATATCGAAAGAACGAATTTTGGAGCTGAACGCTTGATTCTGTCACGAAAAAATAGCGTCAACGCACAATCGAAATAGGAGTACTGAACGGATGCATTTTATTTAAAGGCCACATGCCTTTTACAAGTTTCAAATTCTAATGTTTAACGCTCGAGCTAATTGTTCATCTTGAACGGTCGATTCGTGGCCAATAATTCGGTGTCAAAATTGTTCGTGCTCGATATTTCGGATGGCGACTTGGAGCAGCTATCATAGGAATTTGGCGGCCGAGTAATCGGAAGAGGTGATTGGCTGACGCACGATCGATGAGAAGAGTATCTTTCGATTGTCTTTCTCTGATTATTAATAACTAACCTGTAGATTGTTCACGGAAGGGCTCTTCTTCCATCTTCTTCCCTTCAACGGAGTACAACAGCACATCGCTGTTTTCTTATCGTGGTTGCTTAAATTTGCGGTACGACTGCACAAGTTGCAAGACTGGCAACAGAAGAATCTACATTTACGTTCAGATCACGACTGGGCGGTGCAATATACGAGCTCGATTGGTAGAAAGGTCACACCGGTTTGGTGGCGATCGACCTATGCCTTTGTTCTTGGTCAGCAGGTGGAGTACAATACTCTCTATGTATCTGTTCAATTCTTACCAGAATAAGAGTTCGGAAGCAAATGTATCATGAAAGATGATGCTCCTTCTTGACGGCGTTGTTCATGGTCTTGAAAGCAATGAAGTCAGCTTGCGTTGCATTCCATTCATTGCATGAACCGATCGTCATTCAAACCATTATGATGATTTGACTTTTTGGTCAGCTTACTCTTCCTTCAGCACCCATCACCTCATGTCAAGACCTTCCGCCGAGAACATCCATTCACCACCATCCGTGGCTTCGTCGTCAAGTGCAGCGGCTTCCCACCATTCAAATCAGCCCCGGTTCAGTCGATACCTACAGCCGGTCATCCAAAAACCAGTGCTGCTGTTGCTGGTTGGTGTACTTTCTTTTTGGTTTCGAATCTTTCTTGTAAAACAAAAACGACGACGTAATGATTACGATGATACAATGGAGCCGAATCGTCACTCTAAATGGAAAGTGTAGAGACACATACAATTTCAAAGCGATGAGAAACCCAATAGCTGCCCACAGGAATAAGAAAAGTAATATAGTACGCCAGAATTGCGCTCCCATTTCCAACAAAGTCTATTTTGCAGTTACTGTTAGTACTAGTACTCGTTCACGGTAGTCATCGTGATAAAAATTCGTCTTGTGGATGCGCTAAAATCACCAGAAACTTCTTCTCGTTATCTATGCATGGAGACTTGTATCTGTATCGAACACAAAGATCAAAAAAGAAACGAAACAAAACAAAAGAAATCTGGCTTGCGGTCCGCGTGAGGATCACTGGGGCAACATCGGCAGATATGGCGTGTGGGGAGAATCTTGCAACGGGATGGATACTGCTGTCCAACGGAGACACGGTCCAAACATTGATTGTTTTTGTTCCCTTTACAAATTTGGATCTCGGTAAAAAGTCGTGGAGTGTATGGAAAGAGAAGTCAGCAGGGTTTCCCGCCCCCAAAGTGGTACTAACTGTCCACTGTCATGCAACGAACGGTTCTACTAAACGTACTACGACGTACGTTGGGCAAGGATTGAACTGATCGTCTCTTGTCTTCCTCTGAGACACAATCAAAAGTGGGAATTCGGCTAAAGTCATGTCACATTTCTTGTAGTTGTAATTCAAAGAAAGAAAAAAAAAGAAATACAATAAAAGAATAAATTGATTGATGGATTCCATCTATTAATATGTTATGAGTGCTTTGGATGTCACTACTAAAACTTGTAGAGATACATATGCCAATCTTCCAGAATCAGTAATGAAAAAGGCACCGGAAACTGATTTAGAGAGATTGATAATTTGGACTGGATGGATGCCAGGAAAGGGCGAGATCCTCGGGTCAACGACCATTTGGCAAGCATGGTGGTGGTCTTTTTGCTTTTTTGAAAAGTCAAGAGAAGCAAATCGAGAAGAAGAAAAAACACGACTCCGTGTTTTTAGCGAAAATGCTTCCGTCTACACTTCGGCTGTGATGGGTTCCAATTGTAGCTCCAAACTGCCAATAGTACCATCGGTTTGTGCCCACGAATCGGCGTCAGAATCACCGTCCAAACTTTGTCCGGATTGTGGGAATAGACCATGGACACCAAAAGAGGACATGAGTCCCCCGCCTCGTTTTGGGTTGTTGGACTGGTTTCGTCCATGCAACCCCATGAGTTGATCCTTGAAGGAACTTCCCAGATCAAATTGCATTGTCCCGCTGTGACCTTCGGTCGGTGAGGGGAGGTCATCCTCCGTCAAGTTGGTATTCATCGGAGGTAGGTCGTCTTCGTCCTTGCGAATATAGACGGAACTGTCATGACTTGTATCAAAATGGTTTGCAGTTTGATTGTTGTTGCTGTTCTTGTCGTTGCCTGATTCGCCGCCATGTTCCATTTCGTCTTCTTCCTCGTCGGTATTGGACGTATTGTATGGTTCCAGGTCCGGATCGCTGCCATTGTACGGTCCTTCTCCCGCCACACTCAGTTTGTCCAGATGGTCGTTGGTAAATTCTACATGTCGACTTTGTAGGTAGGCTTGTCTTCGTCTCCAGAGAATGAATAGAATAAAGACCAAGGCAATGCCAAAGGCTGCGACTAACAGTCCTCCCACAATAGTGATTGTGGTACGATCTTGGGAAGGCGATGCTGTTTGGGCACCTTCCAAATTGGAAGGATCATTCAAGTGTTCTCGCCCGGCATCATTTCCCCCAAAGAGTGGGTCACTTGCAGAATCGTGTGGATATCCCTGAAATTTGGTGGCATAGATAGTACTGTTCGAGTCGTTTCCGTTCAAGCTGTCCACTAGAGTTTGGCTGTCCACGGTACGTTGCACAAAGGTAACAACGTCTCGAAAGTTGTCAGTCGTTCCAACATACGATCCTCTCAGTGTGACTTTGTAAAAGTTACAATCTTGTGCATCAGTGTCCATGGTATCTTTGAATTCTGCAGATCGACAGCCATCTGATTGCATGCAAAACCAAAAAAAGATGGTGAGTGCGAACTGTGACCCAAGAGGACGGAACGGCATGATTCTTTGTAGCAAATTCCACTGGCGTAGTTTTCAGTGTTTAACTTGTTAGGAACTTACTGAACATGTCCACGACCTGAAAATCGTTTGGTTCCAATTTGAATTCCACAATCCATGTGGATCCATCTACAGGGATATCTTGACATCGAATTCCGGACCGAATTTGGTACCGAGCTGCAATGGCTTGTACCAATCCTTGTTGTATCGTTTGAATGGACAATTCTTGTGTTCCCTTCGAGGATAACAGATCCATATAAAAGATTTGTTCCATTTTGTCGACCGTATTGGACTGAAGGACATTTTGACAGGCATATCCGATGATGGGATTTTCGGGATTGTCGTCAATGTAAAATTCAGAAACGATAGCCGAAGATGTCATGGTGACTGGCTTACTACCGTAGCTAGCTAGTAGGGATTTTGTTTTGTTTTGTTGAATACACAGAAGAGTAGCAGTTCTGTGTTGTTGTTGTTGTTGCTGCTGCTGCTGTTGTATGTGTGTGGTATTGGATGACAGTGATTCAACAACAAGTTTTACTACTACCGTTTGTAGCTTCGTACACTGTGTTGAGGCAGTCGTGTGTAGAAGATGGAGTAGTCCGATGAGAAGAGGATGTTCTTTTTCTGCCAATGGTACGACCGAGTTCACAGTAATTGGCGATAGATTGATTCTTGATCAAGATTAACAGTGTAAGATAAAAATGATGGAAGGGAGGAAGGAAGGAAAGAATGGTGTTGTTGTTATTATCGTGGGTGTATAATTGCCAATGGACAGACAGGTAAAAGCAGTCGATTCATTCTCTTTTCTCTCTTGTTGTGTGCGGTCTTGTCAACGAGAAAAGACCATCAACAACCATTCATCATTTATCATTACAGTTACCACATTGTTAGTTTTACTACGTGACATACATTCCAACGACAAAAAGCCACCCCGTGAAAAACCCGAGCTGAAGCTTCAATTTTGGTCGCAAACCGATCCTTTTAACGGCGAATATCCATTTTCTTCTTAATTGGGAAATCATATATCATCTACAGTTTTGTATATATTAGAAAGAATAAATCCTATGACGGCAACACGATCCCTAACTTCAATGGAGAAACGCGATAGTGACATGGATAAAAAAGACCGAGAAAAAGATACGCATCACACCCAACAAGAAAATGGTCATCCATCCTGTCTTCCAACCATCTATCATACAGTAGTATCAACCATCTATCAATCATCATCACGGTCGACTCCTTCTGTTTTCTTCTCTTTTTAACGATCACCCTAAAGACCATGAAATCTGATATGAAAAAAATTCGCCTCTTTACATCTCTGACAGGCCATAGATGCTGCTACAAATTGCACGACAAACCAAAGTTACTACTAACTTCCAGTTGTGGTTCCTCTATTCTTGATCATCATGTCGTCGTCTAGTAGTACTGAAGACGACGACGCCTACGGCGAAGATAAGGGAGAAACCACTACGGATGCAAATGATGCGGACACGGAACAAGAAACAACACTTCAAATTCCTCCCGAAAAGATTGTCAAGATTACTCAAAATGTCAATGCGTCCAACAAAAAGAAAGATCAATCCTTAGCGACACAAGATGCTAAACTCAAACAGTTTCTCAGTAATGCCGACGAAATTGAATCCATCGAACATTTCACCTTTTGGAAAGATGAATTTCTCAAGGCCTTTCGCAAATATCTCGATCCGTTGGGGACTGCTACCGCACGTGAAGCCGATGAAGAGATCTACCTACATTTGGAAAAACTAGCAAAAGTTTGTCTCGACGTCAAAGATATGGTATCACAGGGCAATATCAGCAAGGAACGATGCACCGTCAAGGGACAACGGTCCATCAACGAAATGATATCCCAACTGTCCGTGTTAGAAACACGCATTGTGGGATACTGGCCCAAAACACAAGAAGAAGAAGTAGTATGTGGCTATACCAAGTTCGAATTGGCGGCTATATTGGTCCGTGATGGATTCCGGGTCTATGGCCTGATGGTCGCCACCCGTGATTACGTCGAATCTCTCTCCCAGGGACCACTCATGGACGTCCTCAAGAGCAATCAACTGTCGATTATCCAATTTTATTTCCGTTGTCTTGATAGCTTCACGCAAACTATGGCTGACTTGGGCATGTACAAACTCATGACGACCTGTGTCGAGATATACAAGGTCCGACCCCGGAAAACCAAAAAGAAGAAATTTGATAAAAACACCGGCAAGGATGCCTTGTCGGATAGCAGTGACTCGGACGATGTCAACAAGGGACGGATGTTTCAAAAGGCCAAGTTCAAGACTCGATCCATCATTGACCGGGGATGGACGTCCGGTGTTACACGAACGGCAGTAAAAACACCGTGGGATCCCGATGGGACGTTAGGATTGGAAAAACCACCACCCAAACCAACGGGATACAAAAAGAAACGCGATACCGATGATGATACGGACAATGATGCGGATAATGAGGCCCATCGAGAAGCCAAGGATCAAGAATCGGACGACGAAGAAGAAGATCAAATTGTCGACTATATCTATTGTTTCGATCCCGTCCATGAGGTTGTGACCAAGGTACCACGAGCTGCGTGTATTGAAGAAAAGATCATCTATACGGAAGATCCCGATGGAAAGGAAGTTGCCGAGGGAATGATTGAAGAATGGGACAGTAAAGATGGACAAATGGGGAAGACAGAATTGATTTGGAAATTGAAGCAACTATTGCGTGGCGCGGCCCAAAAGAAAGTCGAGGGCCTGGTATCGCCACCCAGTTCACCCAAAAAGAGAGTTTCCCAATCGAAGGGATAAAATAAATACTATATGGGTGATTTACAAAAAGAGTATGGGTCAACCTCGAGGAGTATAATTTACTCAGAAATAGAAGGATTTTGACGGTAATTGGAGTATGTTTCAACAGGAAACCAACTCCTGCAATGTTTGGATACATAGAAGGAACTCCATCTGATACATCCGCAGGGATTCTATTTGGAAATTCGTTTTGTGAGGACATTTTGAGGAATTGTGAAGAGTGTCATGGTGTTTTTCTGTAGTAGTTGACGTTCGAGTCGGAAATGAAACCGCGAAATTTTCATCCACTCCGTATATTGTACCAACAACAAAACATTATACTAGAGTATGCTCCAAACACCGGGATGATTCATGCTAACAATGATGATGTTGTAAAATATGAAGTATTATGTTAGCAAGATACCCTGTCTTCGTCGTCTCTTATTGCGTTACTGTCGTTTAAGTTTGAAGTATTGTGGAAATCCACCACCTGTCGAGATGGGCTGTCTCTCAAAATCTCCACACTTACGTCCCATAGAAAGCTAGAATACTTGGCATCGGCAGTTAGAAGGGCTTGGACAGCATCCAAGTTAATTTCCATCGTTTTGCCAGCTCCAAGCGGTATTGGAATGGTGTTTTGAGGTGACAAGTCTTTTTCCGTTGTCGATTCTGGCAGAACAGCGCGACACAATGCATCCAAATACTGACCACCCCTTGAAACATGATCCTCCGATAAGGCAGCACGTAAAAGTGTTCGTGCACCTCCATCTACGTTCCGCCATAGCATTGGAAAGTAGATATTACCTACCACCCACGAAAGTCCTGGAAAGATACCTTCAAAGGTCTGTTTGATGCTGTTGCGGCTGGAGTCCGTGACAACGGCTCCCGTATGAATCGCATTCGCAATAATGGGCCAGTTCATCTCTTTCATTTGTCGATTTAGTTCTAATGCCAGCAAGACATTACACAATTTGGCGCGTCCATAGGCTGGCATACTGGTTGCTAGCGTGCCATCGCCCCGTGTGATTTCTCCTCGGAGATTGTTCTTATTGAACATTGTCTCTAACGGTCCAAAGATACCCATAGCGGCATTGATGGACATTTCACTCGATACCATAATGATTCGTGAGTTCTCTTGTTTGGAGTGCGGTTGCACTTGTGTGTCGGCACCCTTTTTCAGTAACGGTAACAATCCCAGTGCCACGGCCATATGCGCCAAATGCATTCCACCAAATCCATCTTCGAAACCTTCCTCGGTCAATGGATATTGTGGCGTCGTCCCGGCATTGCAAAACAAGTAATGAATTCCATTAGGAAAGTTTCTTGATATGCTTTCGACCATTGCGTTGGCCGATTGGAGACTGGACAAATCCAAAACAGCTGCCGACGCTGATCCTGTAGAAATTGTGCCTCCATGTTGTACCATTCTATTGATTTCGTCGACTACCGGTTGGCACTTGGCAATAGAACGGCACGTTACTACGACATGCGCCCCCCGCAACGCCATCCATTGGGCAGTGGCCAATCCAATTCCACGGTTGGCGCCAGTAATAACGGCCACCTTTCCGGATAACAGATTGTCGTCATTCTGGGGAGGGTGATACAATTCAACTTCGTCCACACTAATTTTCATAACGGCGACAACAACTGCCCAGAGTAGGACATATAATGCCAAACCTCTACCAATGGAAGATATTCCGACCAATTTGCCTTTCCACAAGGCTCGAAAATAAGCGAATGTTCCCACCGATGCGACTATTTGTGTCAGTTGGACCAATCCGACGGGTATACAACTTGTTATATTTCCCATACGACAGGAATGATAATTTTGAAAGAGGCGGATCCAACTAATCTGTTCCGATACTCGAAACAGGAGCAACAAACTTGTTGGATATAGAACATAGACAACGCCCAAAAGGGACATGGTGGCAGTAGCGACCTTCGTTTTCCATGATACTAGGGACGATGATGGTGTTGCTGGTGGAGTAGTAGCGATAGGTTGTTTCTTGACCTTGGTCGGAGCCGTTCCTTTCTCATTTATCTTATCGGCTGGAGGTTTCCGTTTCCAGAAAGACAATTTTTTAGTTTGTTCCTTTCCTCGGATCTGGCGGGTCGGTCGTTCGATATTCTTTGTTGGGGAAAAGATCCCCGTGACGGCAAGAACAAAATTCTTGGCTACCCACAGCCCAACTGCTGTTTTTACCACATCCTTTCCCTGTGTTGTTGCTGTAGCAGAGATACTACTAGACATGGCTCTGGTGCAGTATTGATAACGTAGTGACTGTGAGGTTAGAATACGTCCTCTTGGCTGTGAAATCAGAAAAGATCCTGATGGTTACTTTAGAGAGACAGTGTGTACTCGTCGTACTCTAGCTCTAGTAGTAGAGAGTCGTAAAAGAAAAGATACCGAGTGTCATACTATTTGACCACTAACGTACTAACGTACAGTAGGAAGATAATGGTATTGGCCATTCATACCTATGACCTAGGTATGACTACGCAGTGCTTGGAGTACCGGTGAGTTTTGTTTACTACCGGTAGTCGTATACGACGTATGATACAACTGTTGATAAATAAAGGGTTAACGCTTTTTGGATTCGACCAAAACGTACAACGGCATTCGCCGTTGAAGGGAGCAGCTGCTTGATAAGCCCAATCATGCTCCTCCGTCACGAGATTTATGGAATGTCGTTGATGGAGAATGGAGAATTCATTATTGTTTGTCTCCATTCATGAAAACGAAGATTGAAATTTCAAATAAGCGCGTGTGCATCGATGGCCGCAATAGTTAGGTACATACAAGGGGGAACATCTTGTGCAGTCCATGATACAATTTGTTGTTGTTGTTGTCTGGAGCCAATCTATTTTTTGTTTCCGCAAGGAAAGTTCCGACTGTCCCCCATTGCTACAACGACACATTTATTTTTGGAATTTCATCCGGGAGTTCAGCGAGAAAGGTCTTCACCATACTACCGTACTCGCTCATACAGTGCAAGAGAAGCAGAACGAAGCAACTAAAGTAGGAATCGGAACACACCAGAATTTTCATTCCCCTTGTTGTATCAGATTCAGCAGTCGCTCCAGTCATTGTAGCAGAGTGGTAACTGCCAAGAACATTCGGTAACAGTCGACCAACTCTTCCTATTCCGTTTGGACATCTCAATCTCGGCAAAAGTGATTCTATCACCACATCATCGTCACCAAGTCAACCATGGTGAACCAACAAACAATCTTGAAAGTTCGAAATCTTGTCAATGGGCGTGTTAATGGAGATCGAATCCAGGGCAGCGCCTGGTTCCAAGACGCTGCCGCTGGAAGAGTCACTGACCAATCTCAAGATACACGACAAGGCTCGGGCAGTAGCTGGATTGAAGACAGTAATGGTCGAATCACTGACTTTTCCCAGGACGATCCCTACCTTGTAGGAAATGAAAACAGTGCAGGACTCATCTCCCAAACCGAACAGGTTCTTGTGCCAAATAATCGACCAGTGATTGAATACGCTCAATCCATGCCGCGCTACCCCATTGCTTACTCTTGCGAACACATTCTCTTATTACCACGAGACAGCATGGGGTTCCCAAGGACAGACAATAGATACGACTTTTTCTCTCCTATACCACAAGTGGCACCATTGTTGAATGAGATAAATGTGCCCATCACCCTCCAAGTTTTACTTCCAGAATTCGTCGAAGGCAAGTCCTTGACGTCGGATATGGTCGTTCTAAATGTCGATGCAATGGAGTGGTCCTTGTTGAATTTGGTCGCTGGGACTACCGGATTAAGCACTAATTGCAATGTCAACATGCAGTACAATCATCGATTACTTCAACAGCACAGCTCCCGAAACCTTCGTCGCCAACGAATCGTTGACACAACACCGAAGGCACCAACACGGCGGTTGGGAAGTCTACCGTATCCCACTGGCGTCTACCAAGTTGCCACTGACCGAGACAGCACCAAATGGAAAGGTACGTATAGATAACGATATTTGATGTGCGTAATGTCTATTGATCCGGCTCTCATCTTATCTCCATCCCCCCGATGAATTTACTAGGTAAATGTGCCGTCGAATATGATCGATCGAAAGAGAATTGCTTCACAATACACACGGAAATGAAGATCAAGTATCGAGGCGGCAAACAAGAAAGCAATTTGGTGCAAGAGTACGTCCAATCAATAGTGCAAAATCAAGTTTCAGAGGATCCATCACAACTTTTCGCCATGGACGTAATCGGTCTACACTGGGGCAGTGAAAGTGAACCCTCAACCGATGTATATGTAGATATCGGAGATTTCCAAAATAATGGAAACGACAACAAACCATTCAATCCAACCGCCCATGAAGATCCCACCACAAATTCCTCAACACTGAGCATATTGTCACCACAAATCATTATTCCTCTCTGTACCGGGATCGTACTGCTGCTACTCTGGGTGGTTATCCATATCTACACCCGAAAGAAGCTCCGTCAACATTCTAAAACAGCAGGCGTCTCCGAGGCGTCCAAAGAACAAAAAGGAGATTTGGAATCTGGAAGTGTCGCTACGGCTCCTACCATCAGTCCATCCTATTCCGGCAACGATATCAGTGGAGACTTTGGAACACCAGATCGTAAACCTGTCACACCCCTCGAGAAGAAACCGTCTGGATTATTGCGTGATAAACCTTTCAAACGCAGTTATCCAGTGTCGGTGGATTCACCCGAACGGAAGCCTCTACCGGTATCAGTGGACTCTCCAGATCGTTCTGCCGCAGGCCTGCCACCTCGTCCACCTCGTCGCGGCACTATAAAACTCAAACACAACCGCAAAAAGAAGAAGAGAAAGAACAAGAAGGTCGCTTCCTTGAAGAGAGTCAACAGTCGTGAAGGTATCAATGAGATGCCCATGATCTCCGAAAGTGACGAGGATTCCGAAATTGGTTCCGAAGGGGATTCCGAATACACTTCGGACGACGGAAGTTCCATCGATGCATCGTCTGGTTGCCTGACTCCAGCCCGTTCTAGTTCTTTGTCCCGCAAGTCATCTCGTGCGTCTAGCCCCCAGCTTTCGCCTCGCGAAGAGTTGTTTTCTTCCGAACCTTTTGATCAGGACGTAAAGTTTGTGATTGAAGCACCGGATTTTCCAAATCTGCTGAACAGCAAGGAACAAGAAGGCAGAACCGAGGTTCCAGCAACGTCTCTGCAATCGAACCACACTTTTACGAGCGACCAACTTGCCAATCGCTTAAAGCAAGAGTTTTCAAAGCTTGAAATCGAGCCACGTGCCCCCGATGAATCAATGGAATCGGATTGTGATAGTCCGACGCGGAAATTGCCCTTACCATGGTTGTCGTAATACATTGTTTCATCAGAATATCGCCCCATGAAAAGTGTTGAATGCGTTGGAGCTACAATCATTACTCCATCTATTGTTTGTATCTATGTTTACTGTTGCAGCTGCGGACCATAAAGCTCTCCATGACAATTTTCTTCGCTACAATGTAGCAGGTCACCACTCATTATAAAGATGTAAATCGTTACGAAATATATATAGAGCACAAAACATTTTCTGAGCTATCAATTATTATAGGTTTCCCTATGTCTTACGTCACCTATCAATGTTTGTCGTACCGTCATGTTCCAGGGAAGTCAGGATTGGAGATTCAAGATCGTCTGTTGGACTACCGGTACCTTGGAATGCATCGTTGTTAGCCCTTTGGGTTCTATTGTTCTGATCTCCATCAGATGAGTTATCCGTGTCGTGCAACTGCTTATCGTATAGTGATGTTGGTTCCGTGATAATAGTTGTGGTGACAACATTAGCGGCCTCTTTCTGGGTGGTACCGGTAGAACGGATGCTGGACGGTTGTCGTGGAAAGAGTATCAACAATACGACTTGAATGGCCCCCAATGCACCACCAAGTCCATTGGGAACATAGATAAAGGCATCCGAGACGGCCAATCCGTAGGCCAACCAAAAGGATCCATTGAGGGTGTTGGTGACCATTGTTGGAATGTGAATCGATGCCGTGTTGCGTTGTTTCAGGACCGTCCAGATGGTCGATAGGGGTGCACCATAAAAAAAGACCAGGTTGAAATTGACCACATATCCGACAATACTGATGATGATGGTAGGGGTAGTTTCCATATTGGGATTGTTGTTGTCGTTGTCGTTGTCGTCGTTCCATTGTATCAGATTGGTACTTCCCGCAAATCCTGCCAGAGTAGCGACGGCCATCCAAGTAGTTGCAATCACTAGTACGAGACGTTCATGAGGTGTCGGAGCCGGTGTGGTTTGTGATGTGACTTGCCAAACAATGTTGGCCCAATCTTTGGTAGTGGTGGCAGCCGACTGTATAAAGTTTCCCGTGACAGTGGGAAATGATGGAGACGTATCAGGAACAGAAGCGGGTATCGGTTGTTGCGGCTGGTCATCATCATCATCTTCTTGTTGTACTCGTTGATGTTGTTGTTCTTGTTGTAGAAACAGAACGAGACTACTCCTGATGGCTGTGGAATGATGTTTCTGATAGAGCAACTTGACAGCACCCAAGTTAAGCCATAGACTCATCAAGAGTCCAGGAGCGTTGGCAAAGTATACCCAAAAGTTGTTTCGTAAAGTCCCATACAGGACCCATCCAAAGCAGTTTCCAAGCATGAAGGCCCACGGGGTACAATTCAACGAACCGATGTCTCCCAATCGTACCGCCGTTTGCAAATCTTGAAAGGGAGCCGCGAACATGACATTGGCGATGATCATTCCGGCACAGGGACAAACATATTCCAAAATAATACTCGAAGCGGAAAGCGTCATGATGTTTTTTTTTTTGTTGTGAATTACGTCGTACGTCGAGAGTGGAAATGTCGCTCTCTGGTTGTTGTTGTTGTTGTTGTTTATGGTGGACCTGTAAATAAGATGCGACTGCAGATCCTGCGTGAAAAAGCTGCTGATGCCGCCTCGTCTATTCACCGTTCAACCACGGTAGAATATATAATGCTGTAGTAGTAGTAACAATAAACTAACTGTAAAGAAGGTTGTCTCCCTACCTTGCTGACTGACTGTGATGTGAGTGATGATTACGACGTATTGTGAATGATGGATGGTGTGGACTTCGAATATAATATTATCGTTTCTTCGCAAAGAGACGATGTGACGCGAAACTGGAGAAGCCGCCAGTACAGACATGGACCTTGATGAAAGACGCCGTGGACCCTCTTATGAATCATGGACACAATACATACCTACTTCCATACGTGTGTATGTACGTCGTATGATACCCTGATAAAATGGATCTCCAAAAGATCTGCTATCAACCGGTATGTTGCCACCGTAGTAGAGAGGTTCGGTACCATCAGTGTATGATATCATACAGTGTGGAACATACCGGTATGATACAACGCACCTGTACTCCGTACTCCGTCTCTTTTCTCTCCCCAAAAGAACGAACAACACTTTGGTGATCCGCCATGCTCAAGTCAAGGCATAGTTTGTATCTATTTACTAACAACAGTTGTAAAGGAGGAAGGAAATGAAGGAACCAAGTCATGGTGCTGCATGAATTGCACAATATCAGCGGGAAGAAAAGATAATGTACGATCATTACTTTTCTCTCTCTCTCATTGCATCCACATGACTGTGTCAAGATTGTTCAAAGGATTATTACATTGCTGCGCTGCTGCTTCCATTTGCACTATCTGTACCAACACTTCACAAATGTCGTCGTCCCGATTCCAATCTCCCAAGACATCTTCAACAGCACCACCACCGCCACCCACAGCAACACATCAACATCAGCAGCAGCAAGAACAGCAACAGCAACAACCCTTTTCGGATCCACCTTCGGTATCCAACTACAAGTCCAATGTTATTCGACAAGTTCCAGGATACGAAGCCATGCAGACCATGGCTTTGGTACTATTGGAGGAATCCATTAACAAGCAAAATCAAATCATGAACAACAACAGCAACAACAACAACAACAACGACGACGACGACGACGACGACGACGACAAAGCAGCTGCCAAAAAGAAAATACTGGTGGTCGGAGCTGGTGGTGGATTGGAATTGTTGAAATTTGGGACGGCACATGTCGACGATTGGACGTTGGTGGGTGTAGATCCCTCTTTCGAAATGTTACAACTGGCCAAACAAACCACTCACTCCTTGAGGACGACAATGAGAACAAGTACGAGGAAGACTACGGATGATACTGTTACTACAACCTCTACTGCAGCAGCAACAACAACAGATAATAACAATGATGGCAACAAGGATCATGATGATGATGATCACAATAATACGATGATGACATTCTATCAAGGATATGTCACCGATCCGACTGCACCCAAAGGGCCGTTTGATGGTGCCACATGTTTATTGACGCTCCATTTCCTACCAAAACCAGAACGACTTGCTACCTTACGGGCTATTTACCAATCGTTGAAACATGGTGCTCCACTTATTGTTGTTCACCATAGCGTCGACACCACCACCAACACAGAATCAAATACCAACACAAATGCAGTCACAGTCACCACCACCACTAGCACGACCACCATCAATCCATGGCTAATGCGATATGCCGCCTACACGGCTCACACGTCCAACGGCTACAGCAGCAGCAGCAACAACAACAACAACAACATGTCCACAGAACAAGCATCGCGGATCGCACAGACCATTCAAGATAAGTTGCCTCTACTCTCTCCGACTCAAGACGAAGACTTGCTTCGACAAGCGGGATTTCAACACGTTCAATTGTTTTATGCTGCCTTTACCTTTCGGGGATGGGTGGCCTACAAATAAAAGTTGCCATATCATTGTCATACATAGTATGATAACAAAAGGATCTCCGATACGATACGATAAAATACGATAGTTCCAAACGCATACAACCAATACAGATCCTACAACAATAGTGGGGCGAGGAAAGGATAGATGATCGCAATACTATGGTGCGGCCTAGTTCTGATAGATTGTCATCCTTGTGTTATCCAAAGATGCCGTTTATGTTGGTGACCAATGGAGTGGACTGTCAACAAAGTAGGAGGACTGCCACACATCTGACCATCATTTTACATTCTCTAGTAGGATAAAGAGTACCAAGATGGATATATAGATCTACTTTTTTGTTGAAAGAGTCAACCATGACAAAAAGTTGTTAGTCCATCATCATCCTTGCGCCGTTCATCGATCTCCTTTCTGTTGATTCTTTTACTTCCAACAACATTACTGTTCTGTCGAAACTCTAGAGTGCTGTGAATTATCACAACGCTACATTTCAGTGATGTCGTCGAAAATTCGAAACGGTTTCACCCGTGGCACACAAACCGACTAGTGCGTGTGTGTGTGTGTGTGTGGGTTGCTTCATCCTGCAAATTCAAATCGTAGGAATCTGACGATTGCCATGACCGTAGACACTGTCAGGTTTGTTGTCGAGAATCGTCTCCAAGGCTTCCATGTGTTCGTTTGTCAACTTTTCCACCACTTCAATCGCCTTCAAGTTGGCTTCGATTTGTTCCGTTTTGGTAGCACCCAACAAAACGCAACTCACATTGGGATTCTTGACACACCAAGCCAAGGCCAAATCGGCCATGGAACAATCCAAATGAGTTTTGGCATACTCTGTCAAAATTTTGACCTTTTCCAATTTGCCTTCCTTTTCCCATTGTTGGATGATACCTTCCAACCAGGTATATCCCTGCTGTTTGGCTCTCGAATCCGAAGGAATATTGGACGTGTCGTTGTACTTGCCCGTCAACAATCCCGACGCCAATGGACTCCACGTCGTCAATCCGATGTTGTAGGGACGTTCGTACATGGGCGAAAATTCCTTTTCGACACGTTCTCGATGGAACAAGTGGTATTGTGGTTGTTCAAATTGGGGCGGTTCCAGTCCCTCCGTCTTGGCAATCCAATACGCTTCCGTGATCTTTTGGGCCGGCCATTCGGAGGTACCCCATGCCATGGCCTTGCCAGATCGAACCAGGTCCGTCATGGCCCGCACTACCGTTTCGGTGGGTGTCAAGGAATCGGGACGATGACAGAAAATCAAATCGACGTAGTCCAACTGCAGTCGTTTCAAACTGGCATCCATCCCTTCTAGGATGTGTTTTCGAGACAATCCACGTTCGTTCAAGCCACTACCACCCCAAAAGAGTTTGGTCGTAATCAAAACATCCGTTCGACGCCATTTGTCATTATCTTCCTCCGACAACTCTTTGTAGGCCTGTCCAAAGATCCGTTCGGCTTCTCCCACAGGATTGCCGTACGTTTCGGCGTTGTCAAACAGATTGATTCCACCGTCCCGAGCGATCTTCAGAATGCTCTTGGCTTTGTCGATACCCTCCCGTTCCAACAAACCGTTCTGACGACAGAGGAAAACGAAATGGAATAGAAACACTCACTTTAGAACCAACGGTCAACAAAAAAAATGAAGAAAGAGAGAACGACCATCGGTTGTTGTGTTAGGGGAACTGCAACATTTGTTATGTCTTACTCACCTTTACACCAAAAGTTGCCCAGAAGCCAAAGCCAAAGACGGATGTCACCATCCCCGTGTTCCCAATGGTTCGATAGTACATGGTAGGTCTTGTTGTTGTGTTCTTGATATTACAGTTTGTTTGCTGCGATTGAGAATTCGAATCGAATGTTGTTTTTTGGTGGAATCATCAGCTTTGATGAGAAACTCTAGCTAGCTTCTGTCGTAGTCGTAGCAACAAAAAAATAATTGTGAGATCTTTCGATCTTTTCCCATCATGACGTTTGGTAGTTTCCATCCGGTTCTTTTTCACTATACGAGTACTACTCGACGACGTTGTCTACTACCTACCAGTACTGGAACACGAGTCTAATAAAAGCCAAAAAGATCGCTTCGCGGGGTTTCATTGATCGATGCTGTTCGTCGAAGGTCCTACGGTAGGTAGTAGCTAGCTAGCTACCGTAGTATGATAGCTACTACCGGTAACGGTAGCGTATGACATTAGACTACGATAAGGTAATTCATTTGTCTTACAGTTATTACGGTATTAACAGTGTAAATATTATGCTTGCAGTACGTAGTAGGTAGTAGTACCGGTAGTCTATTTTTTTGACGATGTACAGTGGATTCTATTCATGTGACAACCTACGCAGAATGAACGTTCGTTCCTTTTTACACAAGCTCATCGGATCCGTTCTGCGAACAAGAGTTTCTAGTGTCTGGCGACTGATTACCAGAATCAACGACGCTAACGGATGTTTCAAGAATTGTAGATGATGGATGCATCGCTTTCAATTAGGCAACCATTTGAGATGTAATGGCTTCCCCTTCTTCCTTCCACTTGCGACGGTTGATCAAGGCGTAATTCAAATACTCGTCCGATGATACACCAAACACACCGCAATCCTTCAACTTTTTGGCAAGGGGGATGATGTAAAAATCAAAAAAAACCAATCTCTCCCTGGGCCCAGTTTTCGGTAGGGTCCTTTTCCGAACGTCCTTGAATGTAGGCAAGGTACATTTCTCCCAACAGACGCTCATTCCACTTTCGATACACCTTCCAATGCTGCATGGTATGAGCTACGTCGGATGCCTGGATCAAGTGTTCGATTACAATGGTCGCCTTGCGGTTGATAGTGTCCTGAGGAGACTCTTTCCCGTTGGTCTCAGAAAACGCGACATTCCAGCGGTCATTACGCAACGCCTTGAGATCCGGATCAAAAATGTCAGTGGCCATGACAGAGTTGACAACAATCTGTCGGAATCTCATCTGATCATCATCGTTGGCAAACAAAACCTTACGCAAGTTGGCAAAGTCATCACTGGAGAGCAAATCAAAACACAAACTCAAGGAATTTTGTTCCGCAACACTCTTGTTCTGGTACCGTCTTCCAAGGGCCTCATTCTCTTTGATTAGCTGGGGATTTTAGACACACCAGGATGATCCGCATCATGGATAAGTCCACAAAAGGCGCAGGCAAAATGCGTCAACGGATCTGCAGTGATTCCATACGAATGGTCAGCCACATTGTTGAAGTCATCCCCAGAAGGTTGAACAATCCTAGATAGCAGCTTGAGAATGGACATGGTAACATGAGATGCATGCTCAAAGTTGTGGAAGGGATTGTCATTGTACAAATTTGCCACCTGTTGGATCAAGTTACGGAGTTCTGTCACAACAATATCATCAATCAACACAGTATCAGCACCAAGTAAATGTTCCGGAGAAGCATGTTCGAATCTGGGCAATTGGATGATCTCTGCAACTTCGTTTGTAAAGGTTTGAGGACTGGGCAAGCCAAAAGCGTCGGCTGCTGGAACAGTCAATGCAGAACCCTTTGTGCCTTTCCGATGAGCAACAATACGTTTGATTAATCCAAGTAAGCTTTCTGTATTCCAGTCGACCAGGGCATTGTTCTGAAAATTTCAAACCGACACTCCCCCACTGATCGTAATGCTTCTCGTGTCAGATGAGTATTTGGTCATTGTCACAGAATCCTCGCTGACACTGGAATCTGTATCCGTCTGAGCCTTGGACTCTTTCACACGATTAATATCCAACCAAAAAGTATCCATGACACCTTTCCCTTTGGCAATCACCGATTCACCTCCTGGTGACAGCCATTTGTCCTTTCCTGCCTCAAAAAGCAAATCGGCAGTTTCTCTGGAAACTTGAATGAAACCAGGGTCAGAGGTGGATTCCATCCTAGAAGCAGTATTGACACAATCTCCAAACAGTTGAAAACGTTCCCTTTCATTTCTCAACACACCCATGGTAACTACCCCCGAGTGGATCCCACAACGCAAACCCAGATCGGTTGTATCAGGTCCATGTTTCAGCGGCAAGACATCAAGCACTTCAATGAACGATTCCATTATGTCACTTGCAACTCTGCACATACGCACAGCATGATCTGCTTGTACATATGGAGCGCCAGTGCAAGCCACGTAACAATCCCCGATAGTTTTCACCTTGAAAACCTTTCTCTTTTTGGCTGCCTTGTCAAAAATGCCAAAGACTTGTTCCAAGAAAGTGAAGATTTCGTGCGGCTCACGCACAGAGGCCCATGCAGTGAAGCCAGAGATATCGGCCATGAAAACAGTGACATCTGGAAAGAGCTCTGCCAATGCTTGGTTTTCACTCCGTTCTGTTACATCAGTATCATCATTTTGACCGCCTCTGACCACCCTTGTCTGGTCCAGCACCTTGTCACGGAATTTACCAGGAAACGTGACGACCTCACTGGTTTTGGCAGCGTCGACAATGAGCTTTCGATTCCGTCTGGCAATCATCCAGTCGTAAACTGCAAATATGATCAAAAGGACGCAAAAAGATATTGGCAAGATCACAATGTACAGCGAAGATCCTTGACTTTCCAACCCAGCATCAGTTTGGATTTCTTGGTACCACATCGTCATACCAACAGTGGCAGCAATGCCCGCAGCAACGAGAACGACGCGCGTAACACTTATGAATCGGTTGTCTTGAAAAATGAGACCTTCAACTTCGATTATTTCATCTCGATCGTCCTCTTCCAAACTTTCTTTCAAGCTCTTGCGTCGTCGCTGATCCATGACAACGCATACAACAACTGCAAACATCACAATCAAACAAGCGGAAAGAATTCCAATGAAGATTCCATTTTCGTTCTCTTGGGCATCGTACTTGCGGCAGATGCTCGGATCTTTTTCGTCCATAAGTTCGCGATTCAGGCGACAAGATTCAACTTCTGTGTGAACGTCAAGTCCCAGTGATGCTCGATAGATGTCCAACTGATCCAGAGTTCCCTTCGCAGTGTTAATCTTATTCCATTCCTTGTATACATTCGCTTTCAATTCTGTGATAGATGTCTCGCCGTCAATGTAAAGTTGAAATTGAGATCCGAGGACCTTGGCAAGCGGAGGTTGAAGGCTCCATTTACATTACTTGAGAGACCCCATGTCTGGATTGCCTTGTATTCTTCAAATGCCTCAAGCGACCATCCAGCATTACCATATTGGTTGTCCGTTCCAAGTTGGGAGAAACGCCAGGAATCCAACCACGAGTTGTAACTTGATACGTCATATACAGATGTTTCAGATGAGTTCGTGTAGACGAAGAAATCCCAAATGAGATCTTTTTTGGCCGGATCGGCATTTTTACGGATAAGAGTTCCAAGACCACCACTCCAATAAAATGGGGCACGGTTGATGAGTTGTCCTTCTAAAGGTGATGGAACTAGGACTCTAGCTCTATCATCGTCACCATGGTGACCTTTGGCTGGGACGACTTCAGCTTTTGGGCAGAGCTCGGGAGTACAAGGCACCATCTTTTTCGTTTTGGGATCAACAACTTGGGTAGATCCAAAAGGCTTGAGTTGATATGGCTCGACATAGGGTCCTGCAATCAGAGGGACACTTGAATTAAAATTGCACGGGAATGTCGAGAGACATTTTATCGTTTGATCCTTTGCCAAATACTGTACTTACTGTTACCATCTTTCATCGTCGGTTTCCAAACGACCGTACCATTCACATTCCTTTCAACCCCATTTAAGAATGTCCCTTTCCAACATCCAGGTGGACCATATCCCACAGCACATCTTCCCGTCTCCATATTGACACCATCGCAAGCACCAGCACCGTTGTCCCATATGTCCTTCCAAACATTGACTGCTCGTTCCTATGTTTGGCTCGAGGGTGTTAGGATCAAATAAGAAACCTTGCTCAGTGCCTTTCAACTGGTCGGTCGTTGCCCAAGTTGAGTATACAAGCTCAGAAAACCACCAATCCCAATGCCCGGCCCCAGGTCGCGGAAAATGGCAAATCGAGTAGTCGGGTTCACCGTCGTCGTTGATGTCTTTGCCATCAAAGGACTTGGCAAACTCGATAAGTTCTTCCCAAGTGTTCGGCATGGGCAAGTCATACTTCTCCAAAAGATCGAGACGAATGATCGGAACGAAGAAATCCCCATCGTACATCATAAAGTCAATGTTGCTGACTCCATCCTTGCGATATTGTGACATGGCTTGGACCTTGGGCATCACGTCTTCCCATCTTAACCTTGCATTGTCTTTGCGGATGCGATCGTTCAAGTGTTCCGCAAGATCAAGCTCACTTACTTCGGGGAAATGCGAATAACTCATGAAGTATCCGTCGTAGATCTCACCTCCTGTCCTGGTCTTGGTACCTAAACCGTTGATCGGATCTTCCCAAATGTTGTTGGCATCTGAGAAAACGATCGTTCCTCCTGTACAAGCCTCAAACTCCGCCGCTCGAATGGGAAAGTTCGGTGAAGAGACATCCGTCACAAAACTCAAATAGTTGGCTGTCACGCCTTCATACTGTCCTGGGACGAAATGTTCCAGTCCGGGCAAGGTACAATCATAGACCATGGACGAAAGATTTTCTTCTTGCACTTGGATAGTTGCTCGCCAAAAGGCAATACAAGATAGGAACAACGCTGTCTTCATAACGATGACAACAGGAAAAGACTTTTTATTTTTTGTTTCGATATTGGGAGTTCCACAACCTAAAAAATGACTTCCTGTGATGACTGATGTGAGCGCTGTGTACGACGTACCGGTATTCTCACAGTCAATTCGGAGTAGAATGTTCTGACCAGTACGACGTTTGGCACAAGGAACTACGTAGATTATTCGATGGTTTAGACCAACACAAGGAGTAATAAAAGAATACGCTCCATAGTACGTCTTACTAGCTAGTCGTAGTTAAGAAGTTTGCTGCCCACCCTGCATGGCTACCAGCAACAGGCAGCAGATTGCTGGGAGAATAGAACGCTAAAGTACGGTGGAACAAAAGCATGGAGAAAGCAGTCGGCATTCCATGGATGAAGAACTAGAAAGGAGCAATTATTAATTTCAAGGCTGTCCAACCAACTACGATATTAGCTAAGTAGTTGCTTACTACGTATAATAAATAGTACTTCGTATTACGGTATTATTTTACAGTTCCAACTTCCAACGACGTCTAAAACTGTTGACAATTCCATGTGGATACGACACCATGAATCAATTTCTTCGTACTTCAGTTATTAGATCAACCAATGATGATGATGATGATGATGATGATGATGTGTATTACGAATTACGACGTAGTACGACGTATGACAGCCTCGCAATGTCTGTTCTGGTTCTTGTTCCGCATTCACATATTATCCTACCCCAAATCATTTCTTTACAACGGCTCAGCAAGGCCTACGGCCTACTAATAAGTGTCGATTCTCTTTTACCCTCCGTTGAATGTGTGTATGTAGTAGTTGGTACAAGCGAAATCTACCGGTAGGTATCTCTCCTAATAATACTATGGTAGAGTACGTAAAATAATGTTCAGCTGTCGACAGGCTCCCGTACAAATTTTGTCGTACGACCGTAGCACTGCCGAATGTGCACCCATCACGGCCTGTCTGTACGTACCCATCTCACAGCCACGACATCTCACAAGCACTACTACCATTTTAGCTATGTACCGTTGCGGGGTTGTCTTTTTTTCTTCTTCATTTGTATCTGTTCAGTCACTACTATTACTGGACTTGCTTCCTCTCTTTTCACTCCTGGATTACATATACCTATATAAAACAGCAGCAACAACAGCAACAACGTCATCATCATGTTCCGATTTTCAGCACGGATCGTTTCCTCTTGGTTGGCCGTTGTACTTGTACTGCTGTCACAATCCGACGTCCATGCCATTTCTCTGACCACCGAAAATTTTGCTGCCGAGACGGGAGGGAAGGCCGTCTTTATCAAATTCTTTGCACCATGGTGTGGCCATTGTCGTGCCATGGCCGACGACTGGAAGAAACTCGAAGACGAATGGAGCGGTCACGAGGTCGGTTTGGTTGCCGAAGTCGACTGTACGTCGGACGAAGGACAGCCCATTTGTGAGGACTTTCAAGTCGAAGGTTTTCCGACGATCATGTACGGGGATCCCCTGGCGGCCGAAACGTACGATGGACCACGGGATTATGAACCCCTCGCAGCGTTTGCCAGGGAACATATTTCCAAACCCATCTGTTCCGTCTTTCGGACCGAGGCGTGCGATGAGGAGGAGACCAAACTGATCGAATCGTTGCAAGCCAAGAGCAGTGAAGAATTGGAGGGTATGGTGCAAAAAGTCACGGAACTGGTCCAACTCGAAGAGGCCGAGTTCAATGAAAAGGTGATGAAGGTTCAGGAACAATACGATGCGATTGTGACCGAGTTCAACAACAAATTGAACGAAATCAAAAAGACGCACAACTACAAGTTCGTCGATCAAATGTTGACGTCACGATTTGCCGACTCCCTCGAGGAAATGGAGCTGGGACAGGAACAGGAACTTTAGGAATTGGACCACGATTCTGTCGCAAACAAAAGCAAAGAAAGAAAGTAAAGAATCTATTCATGGACCATACAGTTGTTGCAAAAGATTCAAAATTATGTACTTTTTATAGTAGTAACGGTAGAAGCTTTCAGAAAGAAAGGATAAGATTCGGCAGATTTTCACCGACATGGTGGGTCTTTGTAGTTTTTAGAGACGGATCCGGACGATCGTTCGATGTAACAACAAAACGTAATTCATGATAAAAAAAGTATCCAAGAATGGCGACTCTTTTGTACTGTCAGTCGATAGGCCGGATGGCGATTTCGGAAGGAGGGAGAGAGTTGGCGCTGGTGCTACTGGTCATCGTCGCCATGGTTTGTTCACTCTCTTTCTTTCCCCGTTTGTTCAATGGCACGAATGTTATTGTCTCCGTTGGGACTGGAGAATCGTCATCGGCGCTGTCCGATGATGCAGCGGTTGCATTCGCCGACGCTTCGGCCAGAGCTTCCAAGAACTCTGGACTCAAATCGGGCAGTGGATCCGGAAAGGCATCTTCCCATTTTGCATGCATAGTCAGCTCGCTTGGCATGCCATCGCGACAGAAAATTTCAAATTCCTCCACCGACACGACACCCTTACCGGTGATATCGGCACACGCATGAACTTGCCGAGCTAGGTGCTTGTAGTCATCTTCCACGGACAGTCCCAAAAAGTCACGAAGGCCGTAATGAATGTCGTCGACTGTCACAAAGCCGTCGTCATCACGATCCAAGACGGCCAAACGGAGTCTCCCCTCGATACGATTCATATTGACGGGGTGTGAATAATCCTCAGCAGCCAGTTCAGGATCGGGAATGAGTTCTCCAGTCGCTTCCCACAGTTTTCGGAACATACCCCGGGCAAAAAACTTCATCAGAGTACTGTGGATGTTAACGTACTGTCCCTTGGCTGGCAATAATTCCGGATGCGCCAAGAAGTATTCCTTCAATGGTGGACTGGAAATGTCGAAACAGAATGTCCAAGTGTTAGGTGTTATGGCCAAAACAGATTAATATGTTACTCGAATTCGTTTCATTTCATCGACGTACCTTTGCCCATTGGTTAGATCTTTGATCTTGGTTGCCACTCGATAAACTCGTTTTGGATTGATGGGTTTTCCATTGACGGTTAGGACCTTTTTGGTAACAGGATCTTGGGTAATACCGTCGTCGTATTGGAACCATCCAGGGATCGGATCGCCTGCATGCGTCGCCTCAATTCCCGCCGCCAAGACTGAACCGGGCATTTCGGTAAAGCCAACCACCTCGTCGGATTTGATTTCGGCTTCAAGGGTCTCCAAACTGAAGAAGGAATCGTCTGGATAGTCTTCGTTGCCACGGATGTTTCCTCCCATGAGAATGACAGCGTCGATTTTCTTCTGCATGATTGGAAGGTTGTTGTGGTTCTCCTCTTCGTCGCTGGATGATTCGTCCGTGGCGGCGTAGTAATCTTGCAAGAGTGCCTGTTTGAGCATGCTACAGACCAACTTTCCCATGGTACAAACAGAACCACGGGCATTTTTGGACGTCAAGGGTAAGAATTGAGGCAACACTTGTGCCAACATGGTATTCCGGAGTGGTAACAAGACGTCATATGCCGCATCTGTCTTGGCCTTGAGCTCCGGACAAGGCTGGTATGTAGATGTTGGCACAAAGGTGGATCGAATTTTGGGCTTGGCGTTAGATTCGTTCTTATCGTAGACGATTTCAATGACGGCCGCATGGACAGCATCCATTCCCGGTTTGATCAAGCGAGTATTATTGATTTTCTGGTCGATCCGATGATGATCGTGTCCCGAAAGGATAAGTGGAATCGATTGGCAGTTCTTGTAAATTTCGGTTGTCTTGGTATTTTCTGGAACGTACATGTGTTCCAAAGGAATCACGAGATCACAACCGTGTTCTTCTTCCAGGATCTTCTTGTACTTGGCCAAGGTTTCCCATGGATCTTCGATGGTAGCACCACCAAAGGCTGGTTCCTTGAAGTGTGAGTACAACTTGGGATCGTTACTCAAGAGTGCCACCAATCCAATTTTGTGTTGGTGTTTTCCATCGGGAGAAGAGATCTCAATAATCTCATATGGCACCGAACAATCATACTTCATGGAATCGTGTGATTGCATGTTGGTGTTGATAAAGGTTCCTGTGTAGTTCTTGACGTGTTGGCAAACGTGCTTGTGTGGAATATCGGCTTCGTGATTACCCCAAGTCAAGTAATCGATTGGTGTTTCATTGATAGCCATCATCATGCCTTCCCCACGATCAATACTCGATAGCAGATATGGCGCCAAAAAGTCTCCCGTCAACATGGAGATTACTTTATCATGTGGACCTTGAGCTTTGCGAATCTCTTGAAGCATTGTCTTGAGAGAGGCAAAGTTGTCCAGTGTATACACATCGGTGATCTGTACAATCGTCAAACGAGCCTCATGGGGTTGACAAGGTTGCAACCATGTCTTTTCATCGTTCGAATCCAACGCCTCTTGATTGGCTTCGTCGGGGCGTCGGCCTCCACCACGACCAAAGAAAAGGCCAGATAGGATTTCTTGGAAACTTTCGAGGGACATGGAATGAATGCTACTAGTAGTACTAGTACTGTCAAGCTGTCAGGTGATGATGTGTAGTAAGTGATGTCTTTGAAAATGACACTTATATAACAAAGTATGCGTTGGCAAGAGTTGTATCGATGAGGTGTTATTATACTGCGTTTTGGTTTATCAACACATTACTAATAAAGGAATTGAACGGAGTGATGGAAAATCGAACGCTTTTTTACGAAGCAACAGGAGAGGAGAAGTAGGATGGATGCTTCCATGATGATGAAGATCACAGAACAAAAGAGCGAAAAGACGCTGATCTCGATCGATGTCTTTGGTGAGAAGGCGGCGGTTTCATCGGCATCGTCACCTTCTCGATTTCCATGATGAAAGAACGCGCGGTATTCACAGAGCGACCAAAATCGGCGTCAAGAATTCGGAATTCGCAAAAATGCAACGATGTTGCGAGGTCGACAATCGGGTGAAAATTCTGTTTTAAAAATAGACCTCAAGACCTCGAGGCACGATGCTACCGGTATAGTCCACATCCCCCCCTACTCCGTATCATAGGTACCGATAGGGGTACTAAGGTACTTAGCCATCATATCTAACCGAGTCAGTTATTACTACTTAGTCGTACCGGTACTACCCTTCAACACAACTCTTCTCTTCATTTCCTTCTACCCTAGCTATCTACTGCTCAGTGCGACTAATTACCCGATAAGACAACGATCACTTCATCATGATAGAGGCATTAGATCAAGCAGAACTGCTCTTCTGCTACTGATAACTCACGTCAACAATTCCATTGTTTTCTCTTCCCAAACTGCTCGAAACGGTCTTGGACAAACGCTTTTTAGCTTCGGGACGGACATTTTGGCAATTTGGGTTCCCGTGTCGGGATGACATGCCTGACACAATCCCAAATCTCCCTGAACACTCAAAAAGATAAAAGCTTCCTCGAGAGAAAATCCCCATTGGCCCATTAGAATTTTGGCGGCCTCTTGACAGGCAATTTGCGTCGTTTGGGGAATGTTTTCGATCACTACACCATACGTGATCCAATGTGTAGCCGTTTCAGTAACCGGATATTCCAGTTGAAGAGGAATGAAAAGATTGTTGCCATTATCTTTGGATTTGTTTGGATACAACTCATTTCGCTTCCAAACATGGCAAGTCAACAATACATGTCCACCAATTTCAACGCCAGTTCCGCTGATCTCCCCATCGCCTTGGAACGCATGCATATCACCAATACTGAGCAAAGCACCGGCGTGGTTGACTGGCAGATAAATGGTAGATCCAATGCCATTAGCGCGGTTGTCCAGATTCCCGCCGTGTTTGCCGGCTGGCATGGTACCAATAGGATCGCCCTCTTCTTCAGCAGGTGCCACGCCAATAACACCCAACATGGGCGATGCGGGAAAGGCAATCGGGCCGATTCGTTTGACGGATTCGTCGTTCTTGCTTCCGTTGTTGTTCGCAACACTATATGTGTGATTGGTCTCTCGCATCGTCACCATGATCCTTGTTGTATCTCGTCCATTCCCAACTTGTTGGCATGTTGTTTCCTCGGTCAGATCAAAAAACCGTATCGCGGCAACTGAAGCATCAGCATCGGTAGTACAAGGGTCGTTGTTTTCCAGTTTGTATTGTCGCATCCAATGGCACAATTGACCAGAATCTGATCCACAACAGGCTACGCCCACTCCTTGTGGTCGAATATCGACAAGTGTCACGGCCAGGACATCTCCTTTCTCGGCTCCTTGAATGAAAATTGGGCCAGTAATTGGATTTCGATCTTTCACTGGAATGGCAGACAGCCAATTGAATGCCGACACTCCATTTACTGTAACGTCATTATTGTTGGGCTGCACTTTTCCATGAAAGCAATCGTTCGTCTCGACATGAACCAACGAGTCTGGTTCGACGGTCAAGATGGGACGAATAGAGGAGGAAAACTCGCTTTGACAGTGATCTTTCGATAAAAAGTACTTGGCTTCTGGGAAAACAGGGCTGCACTGGAGGCTACTCCTTCCTGGAAGTTGCGACATGACAGTCTTTCTGTGTGATGCCTCTATTGATTGGACTGTGTGATACTACGAGGTTGTGAATCGTTGCTGTGACATCATTCGAAGCGGAACGAGGATACTGATTGGACCTCTCCGAGGGGGGGGCGTCGAGTTCCGGCGTGGATTGTCAACTGTAAATAACTGTAATACTTGTAGTAACAAAAAATGACGTGTATCATAGAGTGTGAATTACCGGTACGGTATTTTTCGTTACTACCGTACGTAGAGTGGTATAAGAGTACGGAAGCGGTAGTTTCGTCGGTAGCAACAAACTGTAACATACGGTTTTACCGGTACGTAATTGTATACGACATAATATGTTCTACCCACCTGAGTGGATCACCTTGTCAAGAGCCTGGGGAACTAAAGAATCCACAGACGATCTATCAGTGCAACGGAAGAGATCGTCCCAGCGGTAGTACAAACTACTGCAGTCTTGTGCATGGCATCATGCAGAACCGGTGGCCGACCGGAAAAATTGTGTTTCTCTTATTTAGTCGGAAGGGGGCTAAGGGAGAGGAGGAAGAGTGCTTAATGCATGATTCCTTATAGAGTTGTGATGGGCACTGACATTTCTGTGGAAGAAATGGCATCATAACTCAGTCAAGTGTCAAGTGCAGAGGGACGGTACTATTTCATTGGAAATATTACTGGTGCTTGGCATGGAAGGCTTCTTTTACACGTACAATCCGCCCTATTGGGTTGCAACAGGTAAAAGATATCAACACACCCAACACAATTTATGTGGTTAATTGCTGCCTTCCCAGCATTGTTTTTGGAAGACAACGCCATATCTGACAATCACTGGTTTGCACTTTTCCTCATTCGTGAGGTTTTTTGCCTTTCCAGTACTGAGTGGTGAGCAACAGGGTACTGAGTGGAAGGAAAGCTGTTGCATAATTTGCCCTGCCCCCTTGGGGGCGGGGCGGGTTAGTCAACTTCTTAGATACGGAACTGCCAGTAGCTAGTAGTTGGCATAGCCATAAAATAGATTTCATTATCATAGGTCGTTCCTTCACCGTGTAGGTTTCAAGTGAAGATCTTGTTAAAAGGTTATAAGTATCATGCTACGGAATTGCACCCTAGAGACCATGACTCTTCATAATGTGGGTTACTATCTTATAGTACCTTCCAACACCCTCCCATAATCCACAGTTATGGAGCAATGTACCCTACCATGTCCTTCAGCCCTCTTCACATGACATTCACTAAGGATCGGGTCATCTATGAATTCGTCCATGTGTGTCACAAAAACCTAGCGACAATACTAACCATTATCTCTATGATACCATGTTAAAAGGTTATAAGTATCATGCTACGGAATTGCACCCTAGACCACGACTCTTCATAATGTGGATTACTATCTTATATAGTACCTTCCAACAGATCTAACATTCACAGTCAAACGATTGAAGAGGTACTTTGGAAAATGTAAAATATATTCTTATGCAGGTAAAAAGTGTACGGTGTACGTCGTAGTCAGAGCGAGAGAAATAGAAGAGATGTCACGATAGGGATGGAGTTTCATGGCCGAGAATTCGTGCTCTCTTCTTTGGGGAGGGAAATATAACAGCAGGGCGTTTGGACTGGGTTCCAAATCCTTGGCTGGGACGGGAAAAACAATTGTAACAAAGTAGGGTATGGTTTGTTTGGGGATTTGGATGCGTGGTCATTTGCGGTGGAGAAGCAAGGAAGATAGACTCTTCATGCACACTTTTTGCTTTGAGTTAAAGAAGGGTACAATGAATTGATAGAGGGACTCAGTACACCAGAAGGTCAAGAAGAATATGTGAAACAGGTTTCTAAGTATGTAGATAGAGTGATGAGCACTCGTTTGCATGATTTCAATCATCGGTCTGTACCAAACGCATGTAGTAATGACTGCACAAGCGTTGGCGAAGGTATAAAAGGATTTCTGAAATGCACAACACAAGATCTTAGCCAATTGCGAACGAAACATGGGGAAATATCCTTTGGAGGGGAAAAATTGCAATGGTGTCCTGCAACGTACAGGTTTCAAGTGAAGATCTAACATTCAAACACTTGAAGAGGTACTTTGGAAATGCGTTGCTGGGTGAGAATGAAAGATTGTGGTCAACATCAAGACATCTATCAAGGTGTTGTCTTTTGATGGAAATGGAAGTGCTCCATGCAATGCTTCCTTCAGAATGTCAGGCACAGGTGCAATTGGTGAGATTTTCACCTTCTTCAAGATTGAAGTTTATTGTAACGGCATTAAGAAATTTGCACAGAAGTGAACATTGTCCTTCTTGCTTGTCCAAACGTAGGACCTGGCGATTGTATCCTGGTGATTTATACAAATGAAACAATGATCACTGAACAACATGAAATTACATCTATAAGGAGTGAACGCGATGATCAGTTGAATGTTTGAGCATTAAACGAATTGGCTATAAAATCTGTCAGAAGAATTTTTGATAAGAAGGGACACATTGTTGATATAGAAGTCAATGGAACTTTGAAAAATGTTTGCGACTTTGCTGACATTTACTTCTGCGAAGATGTGGAGCAGAAGACGTCTTTTCGAATAATTATATGTGCATTCATTGACCAGCTCTATAAAGAAGCTGAATAAAATACAAAGGAAAGTATTGAAGACGAATGGGTGAATGATCATCCTTGTAAATCTACAAAGAGGAGACGTTGTGATACTCTTCGACAACTAATCGGTAAAGTAGTGAACAACGAACAGTTGATTGGCTTCCCCTCTGGTGCAGGTGGGACAGGGAAAAGCCATGTCATTAAGACTGTTTGTAGATACTCCCGGAAACTATGTGAGGAGCTGCGTGTAAAATTCCACAAAAGAAGTATAGTACAGGTGCAGCTGCTGTCTCAATTAATGGTGAAACAACAGCAAAGGCTTTCGCCTTCAAGAGGGAAGTAAGAAATGAACTCGATGAGTTCAAATATGCTCAGTTGGTCATTGTTGATGAAGTTTCGTTTGCATCTGTTGCTGATCTCCAATTGCTAGATGAAAAAATGAAGGAGATATTGGACAGACCAGTGGAACCTTTTGGAGGTGTACCTATACTTTTCTCTGGTGATTTCACACAGTTGTCCCCTGTGGGAGGGGTCCCTCTTTACAAATGTGATGACTGCGTTATATGGAAGCAACTTATAAATGTTTTTATGGAGCTAAAAGTCAATCATGTGCATTAATCAAAACGAGGATGTTTCAGGGTGCATTGCTAATGGTGCCATGTGTGAATTCAGAGGTGTGAAATTGAAACCAGGTGTTTCAATAGCTGATTTTGAAACAATTCTAATTGATGGCTATTGTGTCAATTGCGATTGTGTGACGCAAATTGAGTCAATGGTTGTAACGATGCTGGATGGCACCACAGGAGGAGATTAATCGAATTGAAGCCAAAAACTATTTATGAGCTAGGTTTCCTGTTCCATGCGTTGGACCAATCACAAAGAAAAGCATGAGAGTTTCAAGAACAATCAGCTTTGAACAATTTCCAGTTAATTGTGCCAATGCAAGAACAGTTCACAAGTTGCAAGGACGGTCCATAAAAAATCTTGTCGTAAGTGCATGGGATTATACAGGCAATTGGACTTATGTTTGTTTATCCAGGTGCACAACTTTACGTGGTCTTTTTTACGTGAACCATTAACTGTAAATCCAAACATGACCAAGGGTATGTCAGAGGAGGGTTAAGTCTTTTATGAAGAGTTTGAGAGACAAAAAACAATGCAAAACAGTACATTTTCATGAAGATCTTTAGGAAACCTAATATTTTGGTTATGGTGATACTATTTACCGCAACTGTACTACCTACAGTCTAAATACTACAGTCAAAGTACACGTAATACGAAAGTAGCAATTTGGATAGTTGTAATTCGAGTCTAGTATCCAATTTAAACAAAATAGCATAGCAAAAATAGCATAGCAAAAAGTAGTAATTTGGATAGTTGTAATTCGAGTGTAGTATCCAATTTAAACAAAATAGCATAGCAAAAATAGCATAGCAAAAATGGCAAGCAACTCGGTCAAAATTTGAGGCAACTCGGTCAAAATTTGATATGTTGGGTTTAAACGATGAATCCGTTCGTTTTTTGATCCATTTCATCTAAATAATTGCGTTTTCCGGTTTAGTTTCTAGCCCCTCTATTTTGCCTTCTCAACATGTTCAATGTTGTAATTGAGGATGGAAAGCTTATTCTTCATCAATGCTTGAAAATAAAGAAACAGATCCTCACCAGTCATACTCATGAATTTATCCTCGGATTTGGAACCAACTGAGTATCGCCCCTCATCCATGGACTTCATAGACGCTGGAGCTGTGGGAGTTTGTGGGGATTTCCAACGTGTAGTTACCAACTTGTTGCGTATGTTAAGCTCATCTTCATTCAATTCTGACGGGTCGAGCACTACCGCATACAACGAATAAGCAGTCCAGAATCGAATATTAACCAAATGGTGTGTGAACGATTCAAAGTTTGTCCCGAACTTTGAGGCGACATGGCAAATATGCTTGCATGGAATTCCGTTCCTTTCATATTCACAGCAGCTGCATTTCATCCTGTTGTTTTCGTCTATGGACACAGTCCTTGCGCGTGCAAAGACTGGTAACAGACGTACAGGCAAATTACGGTGGCCGGAATACAGAACCCACCACTTGCGTTCACAGACACGGTAAGAAATGTAACTCTCCGACGCAACCATTGCTTGCTGCAACATACTCTCTGCCGTTTGTAAAACATGTGCACTGGTGTTTGTCCTGGCTTGCAACGGTGTCTTGTGGAAAGCGTCCGAAGCCCTCTTCCGGTTTTGGGTGAATTTGTCTTCGTCTTGGTTTATCATTACTTTGGTGGCCTTGGCCTGTGACATGTTTAGGAGAACCCGATTCTCACAATACTTGACGCCGTAGTTTGTGCCTTCCAGGCAAGTGTTGGAGTATGCATCAAACCCACGCACATCAACATAGAAGCACCTCGCAAAGTGTTGTTCATGCAAAGACATTGGAGCCTGCCCTCTGCGTCCTTCACTCCAAACGTAATCAGTGGTCGGTTTTCCTGGTTGGTTTTGTGGGTAGCATCGGAGAAAAGAAGCTCAGGAAAAGCCTGTAGACAGCGCTTACCAATAGGCATTGCCCATACAAGTGAGATGAGCACATGCTGGTCATCTCTGGCTGACACTGCGTCACGTCTCTGCGATGCATACTCGAATAAATCGCCAGCAAAGACTTCCTCATCCGCAAGGACCTCACATTGAACGTGGCCTTGATTGCCAATGTAATCCATTCGTTCGGTCCAGATTAGTTGTCCCGAATCAGCCTTGTCAGAAGCTCCAACTTCTGTTTTGGTTTTCTGCTGGGTCTGTGGTACTAGTTCGGCACTAGTACCCTGAACCCCATGATACAAGACACAGTAGGTTGCACCTTTCTTCTTCAGATAGGCCAAAACACGGTCGGTATCACTGTCCAGATGCTTGTATTGTTCCAATTCATCAGTGTCGTTCAAGTCATCTGCAAGTTTGGCCATTTGTTGCATTTGTGCTACTTGTCGACGTGTTAGGTGAAGTCCAAACTCTTCTTCAACCATCGCCGCGGTTTTTCCTGGTCCAATGTTGTGGTTGGCAGACATCTTCTGGAAGTCAGTAGCAGCTGCTGGAACAATGCGTTTGCGTGTGGCCATGTCAATGGCATATCTTGGGAGGTGTCCTTCATGCTGAGATTCTCCGATTCCGCAGACAAGAAACATAGAAACAGAATCAGCATCAAAGGCAAGCTTCACTTTACAAGTTTCTTTCGAGTTTGTGGCTTTGCTTGTGCTTGTTCGCTTTGGAAGGGACTGGCCCTTTGGACCACGGGAATTCTTCCTATCACAGACCAATGTCGATTGGCGCAACTCTCCCACCGCTGCTTTTGTCGCTGTGTTTTGTCGATGGATCTGAAAATTAGCACAACAGAGATATTTTCTTCCAGCTGTGTTTTGGTTGTGGGAGACCAGTTGACTAAAGCCATGATGATGGGAAGCGCACATAAGTGCATCGAACAGTTTCTTGATCGAATCTATATTCTTTGCAACACCACCGGGAACAACAGGGAACGTTTGGGGATCAAATCGTACAATAAAACCCTTGTAGATGGTTTGAGTGAATGAAAACAAATCATGGAGGTCTTGGAAGGATGCCATTAGCACGTCGTCGGTAGGTTTGCACAAGAATCCGCTGAAAGGCAACGTTGCTGTCCATTTCTGCACTTTCAGTGCAGCAACGGCGGCATCTATTTCATCTAAGAGGTGGTTTGTATTAGCCATGGTAAAGACGACGTATATTGATAAGCAATGGCAGTGACGGGCGAATGACAATGGCAAAATCGGTTTGTGATGTATAATGACAGGGAATGACAGTAGCAATGGAGGTAGACTGGATTTGCAATGTATAAACGATGTATAACGACAAGCAATGGCGGTGGCGATGGCGGCCGCATTGCAATGGCAATGGCAGAGGAAATGACAATAGCTATGGCAGTGAGCGGAATCGATTTTACGATACTTGTATAAAATATTTGAATGTCGATTGGCAAGTCGGCGGCAGGGTCAATGACGCTGACGTCATCTAGGTCAGTTCGACCCGTTTTTACTTTTTTCTAAATATATTTTTACAGGTAATAAAATGGCTTAAATGTTTCGTTTCACTCATTCATATACATGAAGAAAACGAGAGTGCTCATGTCTCAGTTGGTTGCCGGCAACGCCATATTTTTTCTAAGTGTCCCCGAAGTAAACTGAACATGCGCGAAAGTCGACTTTTTTCCCGTGTGCCCCCCCCCCCCCCCCAAACCCCCCAGAGCTACGCTTTACCCGACCTCGTGGAACTCGATCGAATACGCCGAAAACTATACCGGTGACTACTGGAACAGATTATTTGTGGATAGAGTGATAGTTTTATTTTATGTTCTTCTAAAATACCGAAGTATTGGGGAAAAATTTCACATTAAGAGCTGTCTTTGATATGAAACAAGCTAATATAATAATACTTGAATTAACAGTAAAAAAATTCCACACTCAATGTATATTTCTTCCATTTCCCAGGGCTGATAATCTCGAAGGCGGCTAGAGGTATGGCATCAAGCTCTATGTGATAACTAAAGTAGCTGTTTTTTGTTGTTGTTTTGGGTAGTTCTTGTTCACCTTGGAAAATCGGCAAACTCTGATTCAGGGACTGAGCCTACCAAAAATACCGTGCAGGTCGTTCAACATCTCTGCGAGCCTTTCCTAGGGCCCACAACACATTCGATGTCGACCGTCTATACAGTTCCGTTGAACTACTGTAACAACTGGACGCAATAGTACACAATATGGCTCATTTTCTTCAATCGAACCCGAGGGGTCATGACTATAAGGAAGAGCTCGAAAGACTTCGATTACTGAGAAATATTCATGTGAAAACAACGACGCAAGAAACGTTTATGAAAGGTTTACGAAGGGGAAGAGAGGATAGCAGACTCGTAATCCTTATGGTAGTCGCTATTGAATACCAATATAATTTCCGTTGTTGGTACAGTTATTGTCAAGTCTTTTGACAATAGGAAGACACAATGGTGGTGAAATAAATTTTTGGCTCTTCCTGCCTTGCCCTGATCCAGAACTAGGCCCTCTAAACCATGGCATCCATTGTTCCAGCATCATTGCTTCGAATGTGGAAAGTTCGGTGCTGGAAATCTAAACTAAGTACCATGGACTTTTAGACAAAGCCCCAAAACAAACCTTATTCTTAGCTTGCTCCACCACAGGACTTCTTGCAATCGCTATCAATATCTTCATATTGTGAAGTGCATTCCTGGAAAGAGAGGAGCACTTGAAAACCATTTTCGAAGTACACGAAGAAAACCTGCTCATGCTGCATCCATAGATGGAGTCATAATGCCATCCAATAAAAGGGAGGACTAAAGACGCAGCCAATCATCAGCTTCACGAAGCGTGAAGCCACGATACGACCTACGTCGAACGTCCCGAAGCTTGAAGACAAGATGATCCAACAACGAAAAATGATACCATTGCAAATAACATAACAACCTACATCGTTGGTATACATTGGCTCTTGAGTGACTTCAATCTGCTCACTCTCGGCAACAGTACGTGCTGAACAACGTAAGTATACATCATATATCGAACGCAGGTCGTTACAGAAACTTGCTTGTTCAATCAAGCGTCTGAGTGTTTCGAATCAGGTTAAAAGGTTTCTGACGTCTGTCTCTTTGTTAAAGCGGTCGTCCATAGTGACATCGAAGTACTGGCATTCAGCTCTGGTTTCAGCATATTTGCCATACATGGCGCAAAGAGTCTTATTTCCCACTATTTATATGAGCGTTCCCATATGATTCGAATAATGATGCTATCGGAGAAAAAGAGTCCATTCTTTGCGAATACTGGAACTGAATTGTGCCAACGTTTGGGTAAACGGACTACCCTGCTTACAGTGGAGAAGTTGTTGGATTCTATATACTATTCGATGCTCTCCGAATTGTGGGTGTCTTGTAGCTAGGTCCATGAGGGTTGGGTCAGGGAAAAGAAACTCCCGCCGTTGCCAAATGTGCTGTTTGAGGTGTGGCATGTTGGTGCGGCATAGATGTCTTTACTGCTTTGTTGAATGAACAATAATTCTTTGTGTTGAGTTGAAAAACGCGACCACTATGTAAGGAAAGATCGCTGTGTCGTCGTTTCGGGGTTGATGGGTTGACGAAGGAAAGAGCCTCGTCGTTTTTGTGTTGAGTTGAAAAACGCGACCGTGTAAGGAAAGATCGCTGTGTCCTCGTTTCGGGGTTGATGGGTTGACGAACGAGAGAGCCTCGTCGTTTTTGTGTTGAGTTGAAAAACGCGACCACTATGTAAGGAAAGATCGCTGTGTCGTCGTTTCGGGGTTGATGGGTTGACGAACGAGAGACCCTCGTCGTTTTTGTGTTGAGTTGAAAAACGCGACCACTATGTAAGGAAAGATCGCTGTGTCGTCGTTTCGGGGTTGATGGGTTGACGAACGAGAGACCCTCGTCGTTTTTGTGTTGAGTTGAAAAACGCGACCACGATGTAAGGAAAGATCGCTGTGTCGTTGATGGGTTGACGAACGAGAGAGCCTCGTCGTTTTTGTGTTGAGTTGAAAAACGCGACCACTATGTAAGGAAAGATCGCTGCGTCGTCGTTTCGGGGTTGATGGGTTGACGAACGAGAGACCCTCGTCGTTTTTGTGTTGAGTTGAAAAACGCGACCACTATGTAAGGAAAGATCGCCCTGTCGTCGTTTCGGGGTTGATGGGTTGACGAACGAGAGACCCTCGTCGGTTTTGTGTTGAGTTGAAAAACGCGACCACTATGTAACGACAAATGGCAGTGTAGTCTTGTCGGGGTTAATGAGTTGTCAGGGAACCTATATGGGATTTCAGTAGTAAGCTTAAAGCATACACTAAAGAAAGGAAGAAGTTATGCCTATGAGTGCTGATGGACCAGTATGGTCTGTTCGTCATAAGTGGTTGTGCTGACACCCTCCCCTGATTTCAAATCATTAGATTTGGAATTAAAAGAACGGACCAAAGAGGATGGTGGAAGGGCAAGATCATGGCGTCCTATAAGTCCGCGGGCATGATGTTGATGTAGCACCAACCAAGTGACTTAGTGAGATCATCGGACGGGTTTATCGGGGTTGATGGGTTGACGAACGAGAGAGCCTCGTCGTTTTTGTGTTGAGTTGAAAAACGCGACCACGATGTAAGGAAAGATCGCTGTGTCGTCGTTTCGGGGTTGATGGGTTGACGAACGAGAGACCCTCGTCGTTTTTGTGTTGAGTTGAAAAACGCGACCACTATGTAAGGAAAGATCGCCGTGTCGTCGTTTCGGGGTTGATGGGTTGACGAACGAGAGACCCTCGTCGTTTTTGTGTTGAGTTGAAAAACGCGACCACTATGTAAGGAAAGATCGCCGTGTCGTCGTTTCGGGGTTGATGGGTTGACGAACGAGAGACCCTCGTCGGTTTTGTGTTGAGTTGAAAAACGCGACCACTATGTAACGACAAATGGCAGTGTAGTCTTGTCGGGGTTAATGAGTTGTCAGGGAACCTATATGGGATTTCAGTAGTAAGCTTAAAGCATACACTAAAGAAAGGAAGAAGTTATGCCTATGAGTGCTGATGGACCAGTATGGTCTGTTCGTCATACGTGGTTGTGCTGACACCCTCCCCTGATTTCAAATCATTAGATTTGGAATTACAAGAACGGACCAAAGAGGATGGTGGAAGGGCAAGATTATGGCGTCCTATAAGTCCGCGGGCATGATGTTGATGTAGCACCAACCAAGTGGCTTAGTGAGATCATCGGACGGGTTTATCGGGGTTGATGGGTTGACGAACGAGAATGCCTCGTCGTTTTTGTGTTGAGTTGAAAAACGCGACCACGATGTAAGGAAAGATCGCTGTGTCGTCGTTTTGGGGTTGATGGGTTGACGAACGAGAGAGCCTCGTCGTTTTTGTGTTGAGTTGAAAAACGCGACCACTATGTAAGGAAAGATCGCCGTGTCGTCGTTTCGGGGTTGATGGGTTGACGAACGAGAGACCCTCGTCGTTTTTGTGTTGAGTTGAAAAACGCGACCACGATGTAAGGAAAGATCGCTGTGTCGTCGTTCTGGGGTTGATGGGTTGACGAACGAGAGAGCCTCGTCGTTTTTGTGTTGAGTTTAAAAACGCGACCACGATGTAAGGAAAGATCGCTGTGTCGTCGTTTTGGGGTTGATGGGTTGACGAACGAGAGAGCCTCGTCGGTTTTGTGTTGAGTTGAAAAACGCGACCACTATGTAAGGAAAGATCGCCGTGTCGTCGTTTCGGTTGACGAACGAGAGACCCTCGTCGGTTTTGTGTTGAGTTGAAAAACGCGACCACTATGTAAGGAAAGATCGCTGTGTCGTCGTTTCGGGGTTGATGGGTTGACGAACGAGAGAGCCTCGTCGTTTTTGTGTTGAGTTAAAAAACGCGACCACGATGTAAGGAATGATCGCTGTGTCGTCGTTTCGGGGTTGATGGGTTGACGAACGAGAGAGCCTCGTCGTTTTTGTGTTGAGTTGAAAAACGCGACCACTATGTAAGGGAAGATCGCTGTGTCGTCGTTTCGGGGTTGATGGGTTGACGAACGAGAGACCCTCGTCGTTTTTGTGTTGAGTTGAAAAACGCGACCACTATGTAAGGAAAGATCGCTGTGTCGTCGTTTCGGGGTTGATGGGTTGACGAACGAGAGAGCCTCGTCGTTTTTGTGTTGAGTTGAAAAACGCGACCACGATGTAAGGAAAGATCGCTGTGTCGTCGTTTCGGGGTTGATGGGTTGACGAACGAGAGAGCCTCGTCGTTTTTGTGTTGAGTTGAAAAACGCGACCACTATGTAAGGAAAGATCGCTGTGTCGTCGTTTCGGGGTTGATGGGTTGACGAACGAGAGACCCTCGTCGTTTTTGTGTTGAGTTGAAAAACGCGACCACGATGTAAGGAAAGATCGCTGTGTCGTCGTTTCGGGGTTGATGGGTTGAAGAACGAGAGAGCCTCGTCGTTTTTGTGTTGAGTTGAAAAACGCGACCACTATGTAAGGAAAGATCGCTGTGTCGTCGTTCTGGGGTTGATGGGTTGACGAACGAGAGACCCTCGTCGTTTTTGTGTTGAGTTGAAAAACGCGACCACTATGTAAGGAAAGATCGCTGTGTCGTCGTTTCGGGGTTGATGGGTTGACGAACGAGAGAGCCTCGTCGTTTTTGTGTTGAGTTGAAAAACGCGACCACGATGTAAGGAAAGATCGCTGCATCGTCGTTTCGGGGTTGATGGGTTGACGAACGAGAGAGCCTCGTCGTTTTTGTGTTGAGTTGAAAAACGCCACCACTATGTAAGGAAAGATCGCTGTGTCGTCGTTTCGGGGTTGATGGGTTGACGAACGAGAGACCCTCGTCGGTTTTGTGTTGAGTTGAAAAACGCGTCCACTATGTAACGACAAATGGCAGTGTAGTCTTGTCGGGGTTAATGAGTTGTCAGGGAACCTATATGGGATTTCAGTAGTAAGCTTAAAGCATACACTAAAGAAAGGAAGAAGTTATGCCTATGAGTGCTGATGGACCAGTATGGTCTGTTCGTCATAAGTGGTTGTGCTGACACCCTCCCCTGATTTCAAATCATTAGATTTGGAATTAAAAGAACGGACCAAAGAGGATGGTGGAAGGGCAAGATCATGGCGTCCTATAAGTCCGCGGGCATGATGTTGATGTAGCACCAACCAAGTGACTTAGTGAGATCATCGGACGGGTTTATCGGGGTTGATGGGTTGACGAACGAGAGAGCCTCGTCGTTTTTGTGTTGAGTTGAAAAACGCGACCACGATGTAAGGAAAGATCGCTGTGTCGTTGATGGGTTGACGAACGAGAGAGCCTCGTCGTTTTTGGGTTGAGTTGAAAAACGCGACCACGATGTAAGGAAAGATCGCTGCGTCGTCGTTTCGGGGTTGATGGGTTGACGAACGAGAGAGCCTCGTCGTTTTTGTGTTGAGTTGAAAAACGCGACCACTATGTAAGGAAAGATCGCCCTGTCGTCGTTTCGGGGTTGATGGGTTGACGAACGAGAGACCCTCGTCGGTTTTGTGTTGAGTTGAAAAACGCGACCACTATGTAACGACAAATGGCAGTGTAGTCTTGTCGGGGTTAATGAGTTGTCAGGGAACCTATATGGGATTTCAGTAGTAAGCTTAAAGCATACACTAAAGAAAGGAAGAAGTTATGCCTATGAGTGCTGATGGACCAGTATGGTCTGTTCGTCATACGTGGTTGTGCTGACACCCTCCCCTGATTTCAAATCATTAGATTTGGAATTACAAGAACGGACCAAAGAGGATGGTGGAAGGGCAAGATTATGGCGTCCTATAAGTCCGCGGGCATGATGTTGATGTAGCACCAACCAAGTGGCTTAGTGAGATCATCGGACGGGTTTATCGGGGTTGATGGGTTGACGAACGAGAATGCCTCGTCGTTTTTGTGTTGAGTTGAAAAACGCGACCACGATGTAAGGAAAGATCGCTGTGTCGTCGTTTTGGGGTTGATGGGTTGACGAACGAGAGAGCCTCGTCGTTTTTGTGTTGAGTTGAAAAACGCGACCACTATGTAAGGAAAGATCGCCGTGTCGTCGTTTCGGGGTTGATGGGTTGACGAACGAGAGACCCTCGTCGTTTTTGTGTTGAGTTGAAAAACGCGACCACGATGTAAGGAAAGATCGCTGTGTCGTCGTTCTGGGGTTGATGGGTTGACGAACGAGAGAGCCTCGTCGTTTTTGTGTTGAGTTTAAAAACGCGACCACTATGTAAGGAAAGATCGCTGTGTCGTCGTTTCGGGGTTGATGGGTTGACGAACGAGAGACCCTCGTCGTTTTTGTGTTGAGTTGAAAAACGCGACCAAATCGCTGTGTCGTCGTTTCGGGGTTGATGGGTTGACGAACGAGAGACCCTCGTCGTTTTTGTGTTGAGTTGAAAAACGCGACCACTATGTAAGGAAAGATCGCTGTGTCGTTGATGGGTTGACGAACGAGAGAGCCTCGTCGTTTTTGTGTTGAGTTGAAAAACGCGACCACGATGTAAGGAAAGATCGCTGTGTCGTCGTTTCGGGGTTGATGGGTTGACGAACGAGAGAGCCTCGTCGTTTTTGTGTTGAGTTGAAAAACGCGACCACTATGTAAGCTGTGTCGTCGTTTCGGGTTGATGAGTTGACGAATGAAAGAGCCTCGTCGTTTTTGTGTTGAGTTGAAAAACGCGACCACGATGTAAGGAAAGATCGCTGTGTCGTCGTTTCGGGGTTGATGGGTTGACGAACGAGAGAGCCTCGTCGTTTTTGTGTTGAGTTGAAAAACGCGACCACTATGTAAGGAAAGATCGCTGTGTCGTCGTTTCGGGGTTGATGGGTTGACGAACGAGAGACCCTCGTCGTTTTTGTGTTGAGTTGAAAAACGCGACCACGATGTAAGGAAAGATCGCTGTGTCGTCGTTCTGGGGTTGATGGGTTGACGAACGAGAGAGCCTCGTCGTTTTTGTGTTGAGTTAAAAAACGCGACCACGATGTAAGGAATGATCGCTGTGTCGTCGTTTCGGGGTTGATGGGTTGACGAACGAGAGAGCCTCGTCGTTTTTGTGTTGAGTTGAAAAACGCGACCACTATGTAAGGAAAGATCGCTGTGTCGTCGTTTCGGGGTTGATGGGTTGACGAACGAGAGACCCTCGTCGTTTTTGTGTTGAGTTGAAAAACGCGACCAGTATGTAAGGAAAGATCGCTGTGTCGTCGTTTCGGGTTGATGAGTTGACGAATGAAAGAGCCTCGTCGTTTTTGTGTTGAGTTGAAAAACGCGACCACGATGTAAGGAAAGATCGCTGTGTCGTCGTTTCGGGGTTGATGGGTTGACGAACGAGAGACCCTCGTCGTTTTTGTGTTGAGTTGAAAAACGCGACCACTATGTAAGGAAAGATCGCTGTGTCGTCGTTTTGATGTTGATGGGTTGACGAACGAGAGAGCCTCGTGTTTTTTTTGTTGAGTTGAAAAACGCGACCACGATGTAAGGAAAGATCGCTGTGTCGTCGTTTTGATGTTGATGGGTTGACGAACGAGAGAGCCTCGTCGTTTTTTTGTTGAGTTGAAAAACGCGACCACGATGTAAGGAAAGATCGCTGTGTCGTCGTTTTGGGGTTGATGGGTTGACGAACGAGAGAGCCTCGTCGTTTTGTGTTGAGTTGAAAAACGCGACCACGATGTAAGGAAAGATCGCTGTGTCGTCGTTTCGGGGTTGATGGGTTGACGAACGAGAGACCCTCGTCGTTTTTGTGTTGAGTTGAAAAACGCGACCAAATCGCTGTGTCGTCGTTTCGGGGTTGATGGGTTGACGAACGAGAGACCCTCGTCGTTTTTGTGTTGAGTTGAAAAACGCGACCACTATGTAAGGAAAGATCGCTGTGTCGTTGATGGGTTGACGAACGAGAGAGCCTCGTCGTTTTTGTGTTGAGTTGAAAAACGCGACCACGATGTAAGCTGTGTCGTCGTTTCGGGTTGATGAGTTGACGAATGAAAGAGCCTCGTCGTTTTTGTGTTGAGTTGAAAAACGCGACCACGATGTAAGGAAAGATCGCTGTGTCGTCGTTTCGGGGTTGATGGGTTGACGAACGAGAGAGCCTCGTCGTTTTTGTGTTGAGTTGAAAAACGCGACCACTATGTAAGGAAAGATCGCTGTGTCGTCGTTTTGATGTTGATGGGTTGACGAACGAGAGAGCCTCGTCGTTTTTGTGTTGAGTTGAAAAACGCGACCACGATGTAAGGAAAGATCGCTGTGTCGTCGTTTCGGGGTTGATGGGTTGACGAACGAGAGAGCCTCGTCGTTTTTTTGTTGAGTTGAAAAACGCGACCACGATGTAAGGAAAGATCGCTGTGTCGTCGTTTCGGGGTTGATGGGTTGACGAACGAGAGAGCCTCGTCGTTTTTGTGTTGAGTTGAAAAACGCGACGACGATGTAAGGAAAGATCGCTGTGTCGTCGTTTTGGGGTTGATGGGTTGAAGAACGAGAGAGCCTCGTCGTTTTTGTGTTGAGTTGAAAAACGCGACCACGATGTAAGGAAAGATCGCTGTGTCGTCGTTTTGGGGTTGATGGGTTGACGAACGAGAGACCCTCGTCGTTTTTGTGTTGAGTTGAAAAACGCGACCACTATGTAACGACAAATGGCAGTGTAGTCGTGTAGGGGTTGATGAGTTGTCAGGGAACCTATATGGGATTTCAGTACTAAGTAGTAAGCATAAAGCATACACTAAAGAAAGGAAGAAGTTATGCCTATGAGTGCTGATGGACCAGTATGGTCTGTTCGTCATACGTGGTTGTGCTGACACCCTATCCTGATTTCAAATCTTTAGATTTGGAATTACAAGAAAGGACCAAAGAGGATGGTGGAAGGGCAAGATCATGGCGTCCCATAAGTCCGCGGGCATGATGTTGATGTAGCACCCAACCAAGTGGCTTAGTGAGATCATCGGACGGGTTTATGGAACCAGGTATGTGGCATAGTACAATGTCACCAGCATCTTTTCAGTCTTGGATAGCAAAGTGTACTATGTCGACATGTCGAGAGCGTTCTGTGGGAATGCTGGTATTTATCATTTTTATTGCCGACATTTGTCCTCATAAATTGGTGTAGGCATATGTTGTGGAAAACCAAGGTCTTAACGAATGGAACGAAAATATTTTGCTGCTTTGGCAGTTGTGACAGCAGCAAAGAATTCAGCCTCAGTAGAGCTGGTTGCGGTTTTAGATTGCGTTTTAGAGCGATAGGCAATGGTAGCGCCAGCAAGTGTGAAGGCATATCCTGTGGTAGAGCGTCGATTCCTTTTGTCGTTGGCATAGGCAGCGTCAACAAATGCGGATCAATCTGAGGGAAAAATGGGAGGTCAGACGCGACATTGTATGACGGGATTGCGAACGAGAGAGCCTCGTCGTTTTTTTGTTGAGTTGAAAAACGCGACCACGATGTAAGGAAAGATCGCTGTGTCGTCGTTTTGGGGTTGATGGGTTGACGAACGAGAGAGCCTCGTCGTTTTTGTGTTGAGTTGAAAAACGCGACCACGATGTAAGGAAAGATCGCTGTGTCGTCGTTTCGGGGTTGATGGGTTGACGAACGAGAGACCCTCGTCGTTTTTGTGTTGAGTTGAAAAACGCGACCAAATCGCTGTGTCGTCGTTTCGGGGTTGATGGGTTGACGAACGAGAGACCCTCGTCGTTTTTGTGTTGAGTTGAAAAACGCGACCACTATGTAAGGAAAGATCGCTGTGTCGTTGATGGGTTGACGAACGAGAGAGCCTCGTCGTTTTTGTGTTGAGTTGAAAAACGCGACCACGATGTAAGGAAAGATCGCTGTGTCGTCGTTTCGGGGTTGATGGGTTGACGAACGAGAGAGCCTCGTCGTTTTTGTGTTGAGTTGAAAAACGCGACCACTATGTAAGCTGTGTCGTCGTTTCGGGTTGATGAGTTGACGAATGAAAGAGCCTCGTCGTTTTTGTGTTGAGTTGAAAAACGCGACCACGATGTAAGGAAAGATCGCTGTGTCGTCGTTTCGGGGTTGATGGGTTGACGAACGAGAGAGCCTCGTCGTTTTTGTGTTGAGTTGAAAAACGCGACCACTATGTAAGGAAAGATCGCTGTGTCGTCGTTTTGATGTTGATGGGTTGACGAACGAGAGAGCCTCGTCGTTTTTTTGTTGAGTTGAAAAACGCGACCACGATGTAAGGAAAGATCGCTGTGTCGTCGTTTCGGGGTTGATGGGTTGACGAACGAGAGAGCCTCGTCGTTTTTTTGTTGAGTTGAAAAACGCGACCACGATGTAAGGAAAGATCGCTGTGTCGTCGTTTCGGGGTTGATGGGTTGACGAACGAGAGAGCCTCGTCGTTTTTGTGTTGAGTTGAAAAACGCGACGACGATGTAAGGAAAGATCGCTGTGTCGTCGTTTTGGGGTTGATGGGTTGAAGAACGAGAGAGCCTCGTCGTTTTTGTGTTGAGTTGAAAAACGCGACCACGATGTAAGGAAAGATCGCTGTGTCGTCGTTTTGGGGTTGATGGGTTGACGAACGAGAGACCCTCGTCGTTTTTGTGTTGAGTTGAAAAACGCGACCACTATGTAACGACAAATGGCAGTGTAGTCGTGTAGGGGTTGATGAGTTGTCAGGGAACCTATATGGGATTTCAGTACTAAGTAGTAAGCATAAAGCATACACTAAAGAAAGGAAGAAGTTATGCCTATGAGTGCTGATGGACCAGTATGGTCTGTTCGTCATACGTGGTTGTGCTGACACCCTATCCTGATTTCAAATCTTTAGATTTGGAATTACAAGAAAGGACCAAAGAGGATGGTGGAAGGGCAAGATCATGGCGTCCCATAAGTCCGCGGGCATGATGTTGATGTAGCACCCAACCAAGTGGCTTAGTGAGATCATCGGACGGGTTTATGGAACCAGGTATGTGGCATAGTACAATGTCACCAGCATCTTTTCAGTCTTGGATAGCAAAGTGTACTATGTCGACATGTCGAGAGCGTTCTGTGGGAATGCTGGTATTTATCATTTTTATTGCCGACATTTGTCCTCATAAATTGGTGTAGGCATATGTTGTGGAAAACCAAGGTCTTAACGAATGGAACGAAAATATTTTGCTGCTTTGGCAGTTGTGACAGCAGCAAAGAATTCAGCCTCAGTAGAGCTGGTTGCGGTTTTAGATTGCGTTTTAGAGCGATAGGCAATGGTAGCGCCAGCAAGTGTGAAGGCATATCCTGTGGTAGAGCGTCGATTCCTTTTGTCGTTGGCATAGGCAGCGTCAACAAATGCGGATCAATCTGAGGGAAAAATGGGAGGTCAGACGCGACATTGTATGACGGGATTGCAACAGTTGGTAGGGTATCATCAACAAGAGGCTTTTTGAAGTAGAGTTTCCAGTGTGTAGTCCGCCGCAGGTATTTGGCAATGCATTTGAGGTAGTGGTAATGCAATGCGGATGGAGATGAAGCAAATTTGGAAAGAGTGGTGACATGGTAACCAATGTCTGGGCGGGCAGTAACATAGGCATAGAGTAATTCCCCAAGTACAGTTCGATACGGGAATTTCCGGGAGTCTTGCAAGGCCTGATGTTCAGGGGAGCCTTTAGGTGGGCCAGGTGGTTCATCGTACATCTTATCCACAGCGTCAGGTGGCAAGGGCGTAGCATTGTGTTCCGTGTCAGATTCATGACTTCCAGGTGAGTCCCAACCATGTGTGGTGAGGAAGCGAGAGATATATGTGGAACAAGGGATGGCGATATGGGTGGAGGTTTTTTCAATGTCGAGGCCATTGTAGTCTGTCTGAAGGCCAAGGTATTTGAAGGGGGGTTTGTCCTCACCGGGTAATTGTAGCTTTTGTCTAATAATATCATAAATCTCAATGGCAATGGACTCCTCATCACAAGCAATAGAGAAGTCATCCACCTGTCGGAGTATAAGAACTTTCTTGCCCTTGTACACGGTGGAGTAGATGGTGTGGTCCAGGGTAGTGTGACGGAATTGTAGCTCATCACAAGAAAGGATGCTGTTAATATGTTCCTCCCAAAGACGTCCTGATTCAGGGTGGCCTTGAAGGGCACGCAACACATGGAGCACTAGGTGTCTGTCGAGATGGGTGCCAAACCGGGCAAAATACAAGTCAGCATAGGCATCGTCGATATACACATATGTGGGTATTTTGGGACCAGGGGAGTGTGCGAAGGCGTCTTTGGCATCTCCGCCGTAGGTACGGTATCCAAGCCGTGCAGCAAGTGCATAGAAGAGGCGTTGTACAGGTTGTTCAACACAGGAACTATAGGTAGCAGCGATGGCATGGAGAGCAGGAGCGGAACGACGTGAACCATCACAGCAATTACGAGCACAGTGTTGGCCATTGCGTCGGATTTGGTACTGCCAGTGTGGCCAGAGAATAATCGCACCAGGAGGGGGTGGACAGGGAGTACCAAACATAACAAGTGATGCCATCTGATCCAACTGTTTATGTTCTGCAGCATGCCATTCATCCCAAGTGGACAGTGTTTTCAGCTTTCGACGAGTGAGGTTGCCAAGAGCATGTTCCTCAGGGGAGATGTGGGAGGAGATGGCATTGATATGCAGGTGGATGTGTTCCGAGGGGAGTGCTTCTGGGGAGACAAATCGCTGTGTGGTGATGTTTTTTGCCTTTCCAGTTCTGAGTGGTAGGCAACAGGGTTGGGGCTTGGGGGCCAGGCGGATGAGCTAACTTCGCAGATGCGGAATCGATGGCACCTGGTTGTCAATACCCTATCTCTAGCTAGTCGTAGCCTTAAAATAGATTCTCTAATAGCAATACCTGATTCCTACTACACGCGCCAACCCTAACCCCAACCCTAACCCTTAAAATCTTTTACTACATAAACACACCACATTAGAACGCTGTTCTATTTGAAAAAAGTCGCTGACTATCACATTTCCAAATGGTCGCCACAAGATGTTTCCACCGACCGAAGCTTCGCTATGAAGGCAATGTCCTCAAGAAGATCTTGTGGCTATGTTGTTCGTCTTGGTTGGCCAACCATTACTCCTGCAGGGCTTTCAGGATTCAGTACCAGTATTACTATTGAGCGAATATTCATTCCTTGCGACCCTGTCGGTGCAAGTAGAACCTTTGAGCAAATATTCCTTTAAGCCATCACGAGCATTGAAACAATCAGTTTCTCTCTGTTCACAGTTCACACGACATTCCTGCAATGCATGAAGCACTTGGATGCTGTTCGTCCAGGACTCGATGGGACAAGATGCTTATCTCATCAAACGCCGCCACTCCTTCGGTACCAGTTGATGAAGTGAACCAAAAATCTTTCGCGGATTCTAGGAGTAAGCCACTGCAGATTGTGATATATTCAATACCAATTTGCCCATATTCCGAAGTGCACTCCTGGAAAGTGACGAGCACTTGAATACCGTTTCTCAAATATTCGGGCAGCCAAATCAAGTTGCTTCCATAGATAGAGGCATAGTGCACCCCGACGACCAGATTCAAAATGCCAATACTACAAAGGAAGAATACGAAGCACTTGTGAATGGTGCAAAAGAATGCCCTCAAAATTCGCAGAGCTGAAGCACTGGGAGGCAAACGGCCGACTTTGTTCGAACGCCCTACTGGCCCTTGGGTGTCATCGATTTGGATTGTCTGGCAATCAGTGGTACCTAGTACAACCACATCTTGCGTTTGCTCTCCACCGTGGGTACTGAGGTCTGGGATAATGAAATTCACGAGTGTTTCTTTACTCACTTCACGAGTATCTGCGACTACCGAGCGACGACGGCCACCGTGGTTTCTTCGTCTGGGAGTCTTTGCAGTAGACAAGGCATCACTGCTGACTTCAATCGAAATCTCCCCACCAGTGGCTTCAGTCGAGTCCACATGCTCAGCAGTGCTCAGCACATCAACGGTTTGCATTTCATTTCCATCGTTTGTGTTAAGGTTCTGATCTTCTGTCAGGTTCTCTGTCTCAGGGGCGATGCAAAAATTGACGAAATTGCCGTTGATCTCATGTACGACGAAAGGGTCCATCGATGGCAATTCATCTTCTAGACCGATCTGAACTCCGATGTCGATATCATGGATCGACCCAATGACTTGCTTCGTGTTGAGCATCCAGATCAGTGCTCCCCTCAATCGGTTGGACGCCGCTTTCCAATCGTCCGATGGCTCCCTATGATCTTTGGGCTTTATCGCTGTCAAAGTGTCGATGCTTTCGAAAAGACGATGCAATGAATCTGCCCCTTTCCCACCTCGGGTTACAAATAGCTGTAGGGCCGAGGAGCCGACAAGAGCTTGGAGGCTCGACCAGCGTTTCGAGGCGTTTCGATTCATTATGTACAATAGATACTTCGAATAAAGATCGACCAACTGATCCGAAACCTCATCCGAAAACGCCGTTCGAAGTTGGTGGCTTATGCGTTCCTGCTGGGGTAGGAGGTTGAGAGTTCTCCCACTGGAAAGAACCATAGCCGTCTGGCCCATCGCAAACAAATCTTGTGCTGCTCCTTCATTGTCACCGGAGACAAAACCGCATGTGCCTATGTTCACGGTCTGAGTACCGTTCTCGAGGGCCGACAATCTGGCACAGTTGAAGTCGATCACTACAACTTGTGTCGGATCATCCTTGTTATGGACAATATTCGATGGCTTAATGTCCCGATGCAAAACTCCAATAGTGTGTAGAGCTTCAATGGCCCAATTGGTCTGGACGATGTATCCCAATACATCTTGGAGCTTACTAATTCCACCCAATTTGTCTTCGGTATTGAGACTAAGGGCTGTCCTCTCCAAGTCTTGGCCGCCATCCTGAAGAATCAACAAAGTTGTGATTTGGCCGTTCAAAAAACAGAACATGTAAGCCCAAAGAATGACAATGTTGGGGTGCCAGATGAAGCTTTCCACAACGACCTCGGCCATAACATATTTCAAGATATATTTGATATGTTTCGTCACGACCTTCATGGCGTAGGTACCGGTGGGATTTGATTTGAGCCGTACTCTGAAAACGTCTGGTTGAATTCTAGACACAATCTCAAAGTCTCCTGGAGAGAAGAGCTGGCCGGTTCTTGCAAGTTCGATGCGCGTCTTCGGAGGAGGGTTGGTACCCTGATCAAGATCCAAAAATCTTCCGGCATCCTTTTTCTTTTGCTCACAAAAGATCCGCAGGCCAGTATAAAAATCTTCCTTTGTGATGCATAATGCCGGTGTGATATCTTTCTTGGGATCTTTTCCTTCCGGGAATCTCATATTGAAAAACAAATCGTAATCTCGAACTACATCTTGTAGTTCGTCTTCGTAGATGTTGTCCTTTGATGGCGGAACAAGTGCGTAGATAGCGTCTCTGTAAATCCTAGACTTGGCGCCGGCATGGGCTTCAACGACCGATCGCATCGACGAGTTTCCCATCAAGCAAGCAATGATCGCCATGTTTGCATCTTTTTTGTATTGTGCATTCATTTCGCCGTTTTTATAGTTTGGCAAATCTTCCATTTGTGCACAACCAAACTCTCGGAGCTCTTTCAGGAGGCCTTCTATCTTGCCGACATTGGTCGAAGCAAGATAAGTCAATGCATAAAGGACAAAGCAAACGGTCAAAGCCGCATCCCCTTCTGCGAGCTCTGCCAAGACTGTTCCATATTCCAAAAGAAAATTCAGTTCTTGACCAGCTGGTACTGATTCTCTGGGCTCGAGGCCAGTAAGAAGCGATCGAAGAGCAAGTCTTGCTTCACGACTCGAATAATCTTCAAAGACAAAGTCTTCTTTTGCAACTTCCGCTCTCAACTTAGTTAAGACTTGCAGCAACGGTTCCAATCCTTCACCGTAGCCTTTGCCACAAAGTCTGTACGCTCGGCCAGCCTTTTTGGCAAAAGTATTCAAAAAAGCTGGTCTCACCGTCCTAGACTCCTCTGTTTGTCCACGAGTTGTAGGCGTACTACCGTTGTTGAGTAACATCTTGCGGAGGATGGGACGAAAATTGATGTGGAAAGGAGAAGAAGGATTATCAGAGTTGCTGTAGTGGATGGCTTTACCATCCCAGGCAACATGCACACGTGGAAAATACGACGACATGTTCGTGACTATAATATCGAAGACGCAGTGGTGGATAGAGTCGAATACTTCGTAGTAGAGCTAATAGAAAGCAGTAACAAAGAGCAAAGACAAGTGATGTTGTATGATGACAACAAATCAACAAGTATTATTATTACGTCTTATCACGCGTCATTTTTGTTGACTGATGAAATTTTGCATGAGAAATGGTGACCGAACACAATCGCTACAAACATACGACTTACTGTTACAGTTAGTACAAGTATCACGTGTCATTGTTCGTGAAGAAAATTTGCACGAGAAATCCAAAGGGAAGGAGAGACGGGGAACGCAATCGAAGGGGTTGGCAATTCGAATGTCAACGCGATTGACTGGCCCGTGCGTTACTTTTTAAAAGCCTTATCTCTAAGGCCCTTCTCAAAGGTGGGTCCGAATACGGACTTTCGAAGGGCTCATAACCCCGAAATGTACTGTCCGTCCATACGTCAATTGGCCAGTCGAAAAATCGAAGTGGCACGACGATGAAAAATCGAACCTCCACCTTTGGACCTCCGAAAGTGCAAAAAATCTAAAGGTGAAACAACTGAAAATCACATTTTCGTACCTCACAGCTACGGCGCGCCAAATACCTCAACTTCACAACAACAGCAACAGTCGACAACAACAAACAACAGTGGGCAACTGTCAAACTGTCAACTCACCATGTCTGGCATCAGTAGTAATCGTAGCTCCCCCACTTCACACTCTGCAGACAGCAGCCGTGACAGTCCAGTAGCAATTGGTGACAATGTGGAAGCTGCAGCAACTGTAGACAAGGTGACGGAGGCTTCCATGAGGATGGGGCTATTGAGTCTGACCATCCTTTATTCGGAACGTTCGCCGATCGTGAGCCTGCCGCTCTGAACTCGCGATGCTCCTTCTGCGAGGATCACCAGACCTACTTACTTTATTTCTGGCACATTTTGGAGAAACATCAACTGCTACAGACGAGTCTGAATGCCCTGCCCGCTGGAGTGGCAACAACGGATGGAGGTGAATCTGTTCCAAGTGCCATCACCACGGCTGGCAGAACCAACCGAAATTCCCATTCCGGAAGCAACACTAATTTCGAATCCACTCTAGAAAATATTGCTGTCTCACTTGGTAACTACGTCAAGGAAGACAGGGAGCGCAGACTGGAAGACAGGAAGCGCGGACTGGAAGAGCGAATGGATGCAATTTCGGCGGAGAAAAGGAAGGTTAGGCGTCTCATCATTGAGAGCCGCCAAGAAGGCAACGATGAGCTTCACGAGTGCTACAAGCAGGAATTGAATGAGCTTGATTCTAAGGAACGACGCATCCAAGAAATACTCGAAACCCTTTAGCGTCCTCTGTTTGATTCCACACAACTATTAATGATTAACACATAACAATTGAGGATTTACAGTAGCTTTTTTCTTCATCGACGCCCTCGAGAAGAGACCTTCCGGGAAGGTCTCTTTCAGTGCTCGTTGGAAATTCTTTCGTGCAGTAGTTCTCTTGGCTGACAGGGGGTGAGTTGTCTTCTTCTCCGGATGTCCCTCGGTACGTCGTCGAAGTGATGCCCACCACCAATTAGCTGAATCGGCCTTGGAGTGTCTTCGATTTCATCGGCCTCCAGCGGAACTGAGCCTGTCAGATTTCTTGTCATGTGGTCGACATCCTGTGGGAGCATTTCACCGGGCTGCGTTTCTTGAACGTCAATGCAAAAATTGTGCAGCTTGGCCAGGGCATGGACCAATGCAATGGTCTTGGTGATGGCAATCTGCTTGGGGATGGCCGATCGTAGTATAGCCCACCTTTCAGTAAAAATGCCGAACGCACATTCGATTCTGATCCGAACTTGTGAATGATAAAAGTTGTAGTCGTCTTTAGTTCCAGGGCCAACATTCTGGTACGGAGTGGCCAAGAACGGTGAGTTCAAATAGGCATTATCCCTAAAAAGGCACAGGCCTTCAGCCAACATTCCATCGCTTAGTTTACCAAACAATTTGCTTCTTTCAAATGCTAAGCAATCGGATGTAGCACCTCCGTAGACTATGGAGATGTCAAGGAAGCGGCCTCGTGCGTCGGAAACCGCCTGGCAGTTCAAGCCAAACTTGTGCTTCCTGCCGCAAAGAAACTTTTTCTGGCCAACTCCAAGGAAATTGCATTCGTCAACCGTAGGCTTATTGGTCCAAATAAGGATCCCATCAACGGCGCCGGCACAAATGTCGATTTCGGGAGTTGAAGCTTTCTTGAATCCTTCAGCAATCGATCTCTGTTCGTCGTGACTTTCTGGATACTCAAAGAACTCTTTGTGGTGGTTGATCGCATCGACAACAGCCCAGACACAGGACATGGTTGTTGAGTAAGACATCCCATACATGACAGAGATGTCATAAGGGGATCCTCCAGCAAAATAACGAATTGCACAAGCAAGACGGACGCTAGTGCAGATTGAACCATTGGGAATAGGTGGCGCCCTGTTGTGCAGCTTTCCACCTTCATCTGGAACGTTTGTCTGTTTTTCCTTGAGAGCCTCCTCTATTCCGTCGCGGAGTTTGTCATGCAAGATCCAAAAGGATTCATATGACATTCTATATGCTCTACGGAAGTAGGTGGGACCAAGGCACTCATATACGTCTTGTACAGACCTCCGTTGCCTCACTCTAGCTGCGGGGCGACCCTTCTTTCTCGGCTCTGACTTCTTGCGAATGCGGTGACAGATGGCTATTGCAAGAGCAACTTGGGAAAAAACATACATTGCCGCTGTTGAGGAAGACATCTTGATTGTTGGACATACAAATTGGTTGTTGTTGTTGTTTCTTGTTGTTGTTGTGAAGATGTGATAGTGTTGTGTGGATGAAAATTTGGCGCACCAGAGCTGGGTTCGAAGTTCGAAAGTTCGATATTTGTTGTGCACCTTTGACTGTGTATGAGATTGGAGTATGGTCTGTCCTGCGTTACCATTCCTGACGTGCGAAAGTCCGTTTTCAAACCCACCTTTGAGAAGGGCCTAATGAATCCTACCCATAATTTCTATTTTTACCCTAATTGACTTGCTTCAGTGTGAAGTGTATTCGGTCCGTTTGATTCGCAAAACCTTTATCCCTAATCCATTAACACTTTTTGTGACATTTTAACCCTAATAGAGTTGACAATTTTTGTCGAACCCAGTCGTGCATAATTTTTTGTTTGTGTTTGCGGATTTCAAAATTGTTGGTGAATATGTTTGCGGGTTAAAATTTTGTTTGCGGATCGTTTGCGGATATGTTTGCGGATCGATTTTTTGTTTGCGGATATTCCGGGGGAGCATCATCCCTCTACATTTAAGGGGAGTATAACAATACGTAATTGAAACTATAAAGACGTAGTAATAATTTTGATTTTTCAATACTATTGCCAAAAATATGACACTATCTTGTTCTTACTTTTTGATGATGCTCGATCGAACGTTGTTGTTGTCAATATGATGTTGTCTCAATGTAGTAGTCATCCATTCAACAAATGTGACCATGGCGAAGAAAAAAGACTATTCCCCGGCATTGGGGCAAAATGCTCCATCTTACGCGATTCATGAAGCCTAATAATGCAGACGACAAAGATAACCGCGCAGCGTCGGTGTTTTGGAAAAAAATTCCAGTACGAGGGTCATCGATTGTGCTTCCGCTTCAAACTCGATGGAGGCCACGAACAGAAAATTTACCACTCGATTGCTCGATAGGTTCGGATTGACAGTGGGGGATATTGATGACTCGTCAATGCCATTGACCATTGATACAGCTGAAGCAATACAACTATCAAATGGCAACAGGGCGCTCGGATATAAAGTACCCTTGGATGCAAAGGACGACACATCGCTAAGTCTCGAAGATGAATTTTCAATGCATGTGGAGTACAATGAGTATGACTTTGATTTATTTCAGTGAAGATTGATGTCGCTCCGAAACATTATTTGTGCTCTGAATGCAGTATCGGAGTTCAAGCCAACCAGTCTCTTTATAATCCCTTTTCAAGTGGAGAAAATTTTCTGCCCTACTGATAATTTTGGCAACGATATTTGGTCTATCACTGTCGATGGAGTTCACTGTTGGATCCAAGAGCCAACTCGCAAGGAATTCTCCAAAGACCTGAGCTATTTCTGGACTTTGTTACGAACTTGAAATATATTAGGCTCGAATCGACTTGTATGGATAAATGGTCCAAATCCCGCGGGCAAGAATCATCTGAAGATTTTAAAAAATGATGGGCTGAATGTTATGCTCATTGCTAAGAAAAAGATGTGCAACATCCACCAGTGTAGCACACCCAATATGCACGACAGTCGTCCAGTTAGACGCTCTGAAGCAAGAACGCTTAAGAGTCATAAAAGACTGATCAAAAATTTTCATTCTATTGAATGTTGATTCCGCTATTCAATTGGGAAGTTCAAGTCTGTCTTTGAAGCCATCTGCGTGATCTGCCAGTACAAAATCGAAACTGATGAGCCACTGTACCATGTTCTTTTTGAAGGTGTATTGCTAGAAGACTTCCAGTGGTACACCATCGTAAAAATACCTCCTACTGACGGAGTTTTAAGTGATAACAAGACTGAATGCATACTTTCAATCCCTAACCTCAACCCTGTTATTCATTTTGGGGGAAATCCTCCCCCGTTTGGGGAGTTGTTTGCGTGTTTGCGGATATTGAGATTTGCGATTAACCTGTTTGCGGATCGTTTGCGGATATAGGGTTTTTGGAATAACCTGTTTGCGGATATTTGAATTTTGTTTGCGGATATTGCTCTCTTAACGGGAAAATTTTGAGACGTGGTTGTATTTACGAACTTTTCATTAGGGGTTCCTTAGCGTTCCGTAATTGGAGTCAAGGGTGTTTCAACGGCAGCTTGGCATAATGGCAACGTGTCTCTGAAGACGAAGAGACCATCAGAGTTCTCTTTGGGCTTCTAATCTTAGGGATAAGGTTTTGAGAAGTGACGCACGGGCCTGTGGATCCTTCGTACATAACAGTAATAATAATTAACGTCCCTGAACGTCTCTGGACCGGACGGAACTTGGAGCTGACAACGATGTCACAGCTCTAATTTTTACTTTTACGTTGTTTCCCTCTACCACTACATAGTAGGTGGCTACTACCGTACGTCGAAAATGGTCTTCTTTTATTATTATACATTTCTACCGGGGTGTTTATTTTTCATCTCCAATCCCCGTATTTGAAATACACCGTTTGAACCTATTCCACTACTCTAGCTAATTCTACTAAAGTAGTTTCATGGATGTTTCAGACCAAAGGCATTTGGGAGCTTCGGCATTTCATCTGCTTGCGTCTTGTGGTCTATCAGCAGCGGCTGGTGCATTGCGCCCCCAGGCCTCAAGAAACTTTCCACGGATGCTGGCACAATTCGTTCCTCCGCTGAGATACTCGAATCTTAGACTAACTGTAAATTATCGTGTTCTTCCCTACCACATTTATGATCAAAATCCGATTACATTGGCCAAATTGTCGCTGTGTAGCATTCCAGTCATAACAATCAAGGCATTCTTAGTCTAGTACTGGAACTCTTCCATCTTTGAGTCTGGTCTAATTTGCCAAATGTCGATCTTCGGCTCAAATTTCGGGGTAATATCTGACTACATGCTGCACGAATCCTTTGTCGTTGCGTCGCAGCTGCAAGGGACTGTGATGAAGATAGGGCAATGTCCTGGTCTCATCCTCTTTTCCTGATTGCCGCGTCGGCATCACTGAGCGAACATGCTGAACGGATGTTGACTTATTTCATTGATGGATGATCTCGGCCATTTGACCAACGATCTTGCGGTACCTTGCGACAACACCTACACAAGCATCCTTGCAACCAACAAATTACCTACTACAAGTTCTTCTTTCCCTCCTTTTGTTTTGAAGTAGACGGATAGAAGTTGGACCGGAGGAGCTTGGTATGGTGTTTATCGTGAGCGCCTTTTCTGAAACCTTCACGGAGTTGCTGACGGAAATAAAGGAAGAAATCCATCATACAAAACTTTCCAGTCGATGTTATCAGTGATTGACGAATTTGGTTCCTTAACAAACCACTTCATCTACTCTTCAACTCAGTCGTCCTTGACTGTTTCATCCTCCACAGCACATCCAAAGACAATCCTTCACATCACCAACATTTTATCGGCCGTATAGTAGGTGGAAGCCAACCATGATGGCGGTGCCGCCTCCGGGATGATGCACTTGTGAGGTAAAACAAGCCAATGAAAGGTTCAAACCCATTTCGCATCTTCGCAAGTCCTCAAATGGCCGTGTCCTTCGTTCTGGTTCCCTTGGTTTGGTCCCTGTCAAGTTCACAATGGGTAGAAAAGATTCATCCGAATACATGCTGCTCGAAGCCTTTTCTGTTGCGGTGCCACTTCAGCATCCCTCGACGAATCTCTTGCGAACCAATCGTTTGCTGATTCTTTTTTTCTGGTCGGGACACTTTCGAGTACGGACATTCGACGGACGATTCTTGTGGTACCTTGCGACATACCTTTAACAAGCATTCTTGCAACCAAAGAAATTGACCCCTATGAACTCTACTTTCTTTCCTTTTCTGTGTTAAATCCATGATCGAGTTGGTACCGGGCACTCTTCTTAGATCGATAGTATGCCAAAACGGTGGATATATTGTGTCCCAATGCTGATATAGCTGTAATCCAATCCAATGCCTTGGTATACGATTCGTCGATATCCAAATAGGTTCTCATAACAAACACAACCATTCCCTCCAAAACCAGCATCATCAATATGACAAACCATTCATTTAAGATGCGTTGCAATCGAATTTGGTATCCCACGGACGGCAAATGCGAATCCGCGGTCATGCGGATGGACATCTCCACAAAGGCAATGTTGAGTGTGATGAGCGCTCGATAAAAGAAATCAGAATCTTGAAAGGTCAACACAGAAACAGCCACAACATTAAGGAGTGCCACCAACGGGACGATGTTTTGGTCGTAGTAGCCCGACTCACGGAGGACCGTCACAGAAACTCGCAGAAAGTAGTCGGGATGATGAATATTTTGGTTGTCTGATAAAGCTTCAACGACGGAATCGGTGCCACTATCAATTTTGGATGTCTTCGTTTCCTTTTTGATTGTACTGGGCCGAAAGGATGCATTGGTACTGCCATGTTGAAGCGGACAAAACTCAAACTGCAATCCTCTGTGACGATTGAAGGCGAAGCCGGGTATCTTGACTTGATCAACGATCATTCCATAGGGAATGCGTGTCGAGTATTGCGAATCTGCTTCCGTCGCCAAGGCTAATTTCCATACTGTTGCGTCCCATGTCCGATTCTTGGACCGATGGCTCAAAATGGCCAACTTGAGCTGTACATTATGTAGATCATGAGGGAAGTGTTCCACATCGACATCGGATTGTAGAACCGTAGCCCGATACATGGCCGTCCATCGAAAGAGCCTTTCGTGTGTATCCAAACAATCGATTTCGGCCCCACCAATCGTCTCAAAGGTGGCCACGTTCAAGATGGAGAGAGGTGGAACATCCAAGACAGAGTTGGTGGTAGAGTTGCCGCGACTATTATTGGCCGGTGGAACCAGCTGGTTGCTATTATTGTTACCAAAATCGTGCATGATGGCCTTGTTTCTTCCATGCATCTTCCAAACAGTGCTATTGTTGGATCTCATAAAGGTTGAGTTGCTGTTGCTGGCCAAGGATGTTGTATCATCGTCCGCATCGGTAGTACCACCAACAACATCACAGTCCTCGTCCATGGGCAGAATATCATTCCAAAAGAGTGATACTCGAAAGGTCATCGGAATACTTCCCGATACCACATCCAGTTTGCCGATATTCCAAACAACCACTTGGAACCGAATTGTACGTTGCTGTGTTGGTTGGGAAGTAGATGATGTTGCTGATGGTGATATTCGATTGCTGCTCCCGTATACCAACAACTGATCCGTGGGTGGTGAGGAAGAAAATAACAGTGGCATGGATTCTCCATCTTGTTCGTCGGATGTGGTCGTTGGAATACTTGATGTATTCTCTTCATCCTCTCGTAAGTTAGACCCGGTACTGATCGTCGATACAAATGTCACGTTGGAAGACGATTTTCGAATAACATTGCTGGCCAGAGGTGTTTTGTTCACCACGCCATGTTTGGGGTTGTCGTTCCTATTGTTCCGTTGTCCCAACGAGTGACGGTGCTGATGATGAGAATTTTGTCGTTCCAAGAAGTAAGATTGCGCTTGTTCACCGCCGTAACCGCCATGAAAAGACATGGTTAATCAGTGTAATAATAAATATATATAGAAAGTAAAGATTGCAGTGATTTCACATTGGACTGATGATAATATGTTGTAGGTATGATAAAACACAGCTTCTCTCCTTCCTGTGTGAGCGGAACAGAAGATACTTCCTCTTTCCTCTTGAGAGGTGAAGTAATAGTCTACACAGCAAACAGACTGCCGTAGGTATTGGTTCCGTAGGTACCGGTACCGTAAGGTATCATAGAATCATATGATAGAATACCGGTAAATAAGACGGCGAACGACAATTAACTGTTCTCGACCAAAGGTCCAGCAGAAGGAAAAAGTGGATGAAAGTTCCATAGAAACACACTCTTTTCTTAAGACACCACACACCACCAACAACATACGAATAGGTATCATCATCATCATGGAATCGATGGCAGCTGGTAGTTTGGTATCTACGGTACTCTCTTAGGTAGTGTAGCTCTAGTACTAACGGCACTAGAGACTCTACTCCAGCTCTAGTAGAGTAGCTAGAAATATTATATATTATCTGCTGTGAAATACTACGCACGCACACTATGAAAACGCTGTTTTGTGCAGGGAAACGATCAACCAGGACGAGGAAAGTTTTCAGAAGGTGGACTACCCTACCACCGTGAAACAACAACATCATCACAATAAATACATACAATAATATTTTTTATCATTTTATTCTCTCTTTTTGAAAAGAAAGAAGAAGGAACAATATAATGATAATAGCAATCTCACCTCCGAATAACATAACAATTTCCACATGATGTTATTGTTGTTGTCTTCGTCGTAGTCGTTGTAAATGCCACGAACATTCAAGCAAGGGTTCTATACACTATCACATGACTTCTTCTTCATCATCATCTTGTGGTGAGATAGAAATAAATGGTATACTCGTCGTCGTACTCGTCTACTAGCAATTGTAGTAGTTCCATGGTCGGGGACTCATCACTCGCACTCGACCCTGTTTGGTTCCATAAACAAAGCCGTATCCAGAATGGGGATGGAACCGCGCGATGTTCACATCGTCGTCTCCGCTCAACATGGTCGATACGTGCGTCATACCGCCACGGATCCTATAGAGGGCCGTTACCGGGTGGAACTGGTTCCCGTGAGGGTCTTCCATGACCGGTTCCCGCACGCCGTATCCGATCAAACAAAAGTCGGTGGACGGACTGAACTTGACACAGGTCACGGCGGATGCCTTGGCCCCGTCCAGGGGACATGCCTCGAGGAGTTGTCCCAACCGAGGGCGGAGTTTGTGTGACTGGAGACGCAAGGCGTTGTTGGGCGAACCACCGTTGGCAGTGCTTGTCGCGTACGTGCCACGGCCTGGGATGCCCAAGGTTGTTTGGGTCGTCAACATGGTTGTTGGATGCGGATTCAAGCCGATGACTCCAGCCGATTGTGACGTTTGAGCGGCCGCAACTGTTGTTGTAACTTCCAAGAATGGGGCAGTGTCGAGACTGATCGTGACGACATGTGGAACGAATCGACCCGACTGGGTTGCAAGTCCGCCGCTGCCGGCACTGGTCGGTGTGGCAAGAGGATTGACCGTTGGACGATTGAAGCCTGGTGGAGCCGGTGGAACGATCGTTCCAGAATGGGTGACACGTGCTTGATGGGTTGGACGTTGGGGTGCTGACGGCACAACTTGTTGTTGTTGTTGATGATGTTGATGAGATTGACGGTGTGTGTTCTGCTGTCCCAGCCCTCCTGCAAATCGTCGTCCCGGAGGCGATGGCGGACTCAACGGAAATTGTTGTTGAGTGACATTTGGTGGGGGAGTCATTGGTGGGATCCCACTGCTGCCAACTGGAGTCATGGGCTGATTCGATGGATATTGTGTGTTCGATGATTGTCCATGTTGTATGCTACCTTGAAAGGATGAGGATGCCGACGTTGCGGACAGCGGTGTTGGATGTGGAAGAGGCGGTCTTGGTGGAGACGAGGCATTACTATCTTGATGATCTTCCACTTCTATACTGGTCCTCTGATTTGAGGACGGGTTGTTGCCAGCATAATTGGCTTGGACGTCTCTCATCATTGTAGTTCCTTCCTTCGTGTCGTAATCGTCGTTAGGACTGTCTATAAGTTCTTCATCATTTCCTCCTTCGTCTTCACTTTCTTCTTCTTCACTTTCTTCTTCTTCTTCTTCTTCTTCTTGATACTTTTGAAACTGCATGACATTGTCAATACCGTCGGGTAGCCAATATTCGGCACAGGCACAGAGAGTAAGTCCATCGGGTGAAACGTCAAAGCCTCCGTCGTTGTAGAGTAACGCCCTGGGAACAAATGTCCGTGGCTGTCAGAACCCACACCCACAAAAAAAAAAAAAAGAAGGGAAAAAACAAAACAAAAAATCAGTGAATCAGTAACCCAAAAAGTTAACAGTACAACACAACAAAACCACAACATAGAGATGCCTGTGCATATGTTTGTTCTTGTTGTTGTTTTTTGGTTGTTTTTTGTTGTATTGTATTTTGTTGTTTTTTTGGAGAAAAAAAACTTACATTGCTAATGGCTCTTCGTCGTAATCCAGTGGTGTTTGCCATGGTAGCAACTTGGTTGGGTGTGAGTGCCGCTTGGACATCAAAATCCCACAATCTCAAATAAAAGGACATGCCACCACCGCTCATCCCACCTCTCCGAAGATGTTGTTGTTGTTGTTGATGATGATGATGATTGGGATTGACACCACCGACAATGACCGACTTGCCGTTGGGTAAGAAGTGTACACATCGCAACATGTGTCGTTGTTCGACTTCGGTCAAGACTCCCCGTGATTGTTGTGGTTGTTGTTGTGGTTGGTTGGCAGTGTTGTTGATGATATTGTTGTTTTGGTTGTGGTTGTTGTTTTGGTCATCATGTTCCTGTTCCTGTTCCTGTTCTTGATTATGTTCACGTTCCTGTTCATCATCTAGCAATGATTGTTGATAGGCCCAAAAATGCAATCGTGTACCATTGGCGACGGCGAGGATGGGAGCGGTCGGATGGAAACTGAGACTGATGATAGCGAATTCGAGACGTATCATCTGTAGACATTGTCCCTTCTTATAATTCCAAATCCGTACTTGATGTCCCAAACATCCACTGGCAAGTATATGATGGTATTGGGGATGATATTTGACCGTCCATGGTGTCCTTGGATGTCCATGGAGTGTCTGTAACAGTATCCCGGAGGCGCAGTGAGTAATTTTGACGGTATGATCACCATGCGTCGATGCTTGCGTCTGTCCATCATGTGAAAAGGCGACCGATATGGTCGATACAGCCTTGGAGGATGCCGGACGTGTCCGTCGTTGTCGGACTGTTGCTGTTGATGTTGTTGTCCCAGGAAGATTGGTTGAATTGGGTTGCTGTGGTTGAACTTGTTGTTGTTGTTGTTGATCTTGATGTTGTTGAACTTGTTGTTCTTCTTGTGTTTCTTCTTCTTGTGGTTCGTATCCATCCATGGCACCCAAATGTGTAAAGTATGCCGACTGATAGTCGGTAACGGCCTTGTACTCCGCAAAGGTCCGTATTTCTTTGGTAACAGTGTTCGATGCTGGAAACGGAAAGTCGAATGTTGTTGTTGATGATGTTGTTGTTGTTGCTGCTGCTGTTGCTGCTTTTGTTGATGATGATGATGTTGGTTTTGGTTTTGTTGGTTCCAAACGAGATTCCACCACCGGGGGATGATTAAGATGACAATGACGACTTCCATAGACGGACCGATCGTTCAATACGTGAACGATGTTCCGTCCTTTGCCATAGGGAGGGAACAAAGAATCAGAAGAAGAAGAAGAAGCAGTGGTAGTAGAATTATGATTATCATGAGCTTGTTGCTGTTGTTGATTCTGTTGATGATTCTGTTGAATAGTATCTTGTTCCATTTCTTGACGTATCTGTATCCGTCGACTCATTTCTTGTGGAGAAGGAATGTCCCATGCCTCACTCAGAATTGCAGTTTGTTGTTGTTGCTGTTGTTGCTGTTGTGAATGATGATGTGGATGATATTGTTGCAGTAATAGTTCATCATTGTCATTATTTTGTTCGTTTAAAAAGTATTCCGAAAAGGACGACGACGACGACGATGGTGGTGGAAAACTACTGCTATGGGCTGTTGAATGACGAAACGGCCTCATCATTACTCGTTGATATTATCGCTCTTGTTCTTTTTGTTTTTGTCGTTCCTCTTGTTCTTTCTTCTTCTTCCTTTTGTTGCTGTTGTTGTTGTTGTTGTTGTTTCCAAAGGTCATCCTCGTACACACTGACGCCTCACGGACAACGGAGAAGGTAGACGTTGCGGTTGCACAACAACGGTATTGATACTGTTACTGTTACTGTTACTATTGTTAGTCTGTTACTATTGTTAGTCTGTTGTTAGTCTGTTGTTGTGATGACGACATGTATCATATGTCGTGTTGAAAGAGACAAAAGGGGAGGTATGACTACCCTAGCTAGAGTCTACTGTTAATAAAATAGAGAGGATGGGAGACAAGTTTGATGATGATGGATGTTGATAGTTGTGTTGTGTTGTGCTGTGTCTACGGTAGTAAAATAGTACCGGTATTATCAGCAACGTAACATGTGACATTAACACACTACCGTACTTTACTGTTGTGTGCATGTTTATAAAAGAGAGAGAACACAGAACAGCAACTACCAGACTACAACAGGCCTTAACTGCTGCTCGTCTACTTACTCTACTACCGTACTCTAGTATCTATGTAGAGAGCTAGTAGTATCATAATACGAAGTACCAGGAAGAAAGGAAAAATATACTACCGTACGTATCCTACGTACGACTTAATAATAGTAGTAAACAACACATCAACATCATCATCATTGGTATGATAAGTAGTAGTAGTGTAGAAAGGGGGGGGGGATTGGTTGAAGGATGGACAAACAAAAAATAACTCTAAACAGTAAAATAATGTCTCCCCCTTTTCATGCAAAACAGCGAAGCGTAAACGTGTATCATACGATGTACTCGTATGATACACACCCTCGTGACATGACTCTATACTCTCTACTCTACCTACCGGTAGTCGTAGCTTGCTAGCTACGGTAGGTAGTAGTAAAATGAGAGAGAGGAGAGAAGAGGGAGCAAGAGAAACGAGAACTTGGATCTGTCTGCTGTTTTTAAAACACACTGTTATTAGTCTACTTCCAGTTCGTTCGATCATTCACTACCACTACATTGATGATGAGACTGTGACACAACATCCTCATCATCGTCATCATTCATCATCAGTCTCAGTCGGTCAGTCAGTCAGCCAGTCAGCCAGTTGATCAATCCATCCCATCCAATCTACTCCGTATCCCATCCCATCTGTCAAAATAATAATATTATTAACTGTAATAATATATTATTATCATCGATCCATCGTTTTCATCAACTTGATTTATATCGATTGATCGATCGATTGATTGATAGTGTAATATTCAATCATGACAGAAGAATCCAATTCCCGTGACGATGACAACAACAACAACAATAACAACGAACCAAACAACAACGACGACAACGCCACTACTACTGCTGCTGCTGCTGCTGCTGTTACAGAAATATCTCCTCCTCTGACAATCGAACAATTACGAGAACAGCGTCTCAAGAGATTGGCTATTGGAAACAACAACAACAACAACAACCCAACTGACAATACTACTCACAGCAGCAATGATGATAAGAAACATCATCATCATGATGATGATTATTATTATTATACAACGATGGACAATGAAGAAGAATATTCCGAAGATGCTGCCTTGCAAGCAGCCATTGCCTTATCCATGGGAGTACAACAACAACAACCTTCAACAACAACTAATACTAGTACACAAACACCAAACAATTCCATACGGTATCCAACCAACAGCAACAACAGCACCATCATCAACAACAACAACAGTAGTAGTAGAACATTGCAACAACAAGAAGATGACGAACTAAAAGCTGCCTTGGCATTATCCTTGGGAATTGGAAGCAACAACAACAACAATGCTACACCATCCATTTCCAATACACCCACTTCCACATCCACTACAAGTCTTCACAGTTATTCTGCCACAACAGCAGCAGCAGCAGCAGCAGCAGCAGCAATACCTATGGATATTGATGACAATCCAAACAACAACGATAACAACAACAACAACAACAACAACAATTGTAATAACAACATCCATTCCTATTCCAATTCCATACTACAACAAGAGGATCGAAAACTACCAGCCAAACCAAAGTTACCACCTCCACCCTCACTTCCCAATGTGGCTCATCTTAGTGGACGAGTTCGGACATGGTACTCTCAAAATAATGCACACAACAGCAACAACAACAAAAACAACAACCAAACAACAACAAAAACAACAACAAAAACACCCAACATGGCCGAGATTCATTCCATATTGTGGGATACCACCACCACTACTGTTCATGACCAACAACGATGGGTGTCACAGGGGATACAATTCAAAGTACAACCACCACCACAACAACATCATCAACAACAACAACAACCAAAATCATCATCATCATTCTCCTCCTCCTACACGTCGTCGTCAGCTTCACGGATCGAAACACTCGTGGCCAATCCGCAAGGTATGTTTTTATTATCATAAAACCTCTGTGTATGTGTTTGTATGGATGAGTCGTCGTGTGTTGCGTACATCTCATTCCTTCATTTCTCTCTCTTCTCTCTCTCTTTTTCATCTCTCATGTATCATACGGTCGGAACAATTCGTAGCATGGGGCCTGACACAAGACTATGGTGGACCCTGTGGCGTATTGGCCGCTATCCAGTCGGAACTGTTGCGATTGTTACTCTTCGGAGAACCCATCGTCCATCCCGTTTCGATGATACCCATTCAAATCCCCGATACTATCATCGGTATTGACTGTGACCACGACTTGTCGTCACAACAACAACAACAACAACAACAACAACAACAACAACATCCCACAGGCAATACTACCTCACTCACTCCTCTCTTACTACAACAAACACTGGCGTTGAGTATGGGAATCATACTGGCACGAGCCAGTACCATGCCAGTTGTGGCATCATCAACAACGTCAATATCGGCAGACGTCGATATTCACAATCTGGATCATCATCATCATCATCAAAACAACCGCAACTTCAACAACGACAACAATTCATCATCCAAACAGTCATCATCACTACAACAACGACCGACCAATAAAAATTATTATTATTATAATAACACAGTTCAAATCGTACTTCCCAAGCCGGAACTATGGGGTGGTACCATCAACCGTTTGGAATGGAAACACTTTGAACTGTGGAATATACGTCAACATCAACTACATCAACATTCTCATCATTCTCATCACGCCCAATTGTCGGAACATTTGGTCACATATACAATCGACACGCCACAACAACACAATAGTAATAACAACAACGTAAACAACGTAAGCAACGTCAATACTCCGCCCGACAATTCCAACAATCAATTGGCCAAACGACAAAAACGAACCGACGATAATAATATGGCCACATTGGATGATACGACGCAAAACCATACTACTACTACAGCTAATACAACTACTACTGTACTGGATAACAACATCGGTATCGATGCCGATGACAACAACAACAACAACAATGAATTGGCTCATGCGGTTGCTCAATTTTTGCTCGAAACGTCGGCCATGGAATGGTTTCAACGACCAGGGGGTGTCCTCCTCTTTCTCTTGTCATTGCTACAGACGAGGACAATACCGATCCTACAGGCCGATATGGACGATCCAACCTCCAAACTAACATCCAACTTTGGACATTGTTCTCAAGAACTTATCAATCTATTATTGACGGGACAATCAGGTACGGGTACGGATGGTTTGCGCAGCAGCTGTAGTGGATTTTTTTTTTTTTTTGGAAATGGAAAATGGAACATTAAAATTTGTCCGTCGTCGTTGTCGTTGCTGTCTGTGTCCAACCAATCACAAAAAAAACAAGATTTTGGCATGTACCAAACATACTCACAACATCTCACTCTCCCTATTTTGCACTTTTGCACGATTTTGTATCACACACAAGTCTCCAATGTATTTGACAATACCTTGTGTCCATCGGGAGGACTCGTTTGTAAGGGCATCCAAACGCGACCAGCCATTGGGTACGTCTTCGGTATCATATGTTGTCCGGAATGGATATGGATCACAGCAGAAACGACAGGAAGAGACGCACGTTTTTTTTCTTTTTCGGGGGCAGTGTCAAAACCGGTATCATACACACTATCACTTTTGTTGTTTGTCCTCACATACTTGTTTGTTTAATTGTTTGTTTGTATCTCTCTCTCTCTCTCTCTGTCCGGATAGGTACCTGTCACAACTGGAAGCGATGCGATACCTAGAAGTTGGAGGACACTACAAGAGACCAAAATTCCCCATTTGGATGATTGGCAGTTCCAGCCACTTTTCCGTCATGTTCGGGGAGGAAAGAGCCATCCAAGAATCGTCGTCGGACGCGCTGTTGGAGATCGTGAGGAGAACCTTCAAGGGCATGGAAGGAGGTGCCGAAGAAAATGGATTCATCCAGACCAGTCAATTGGCCACCTTTTGCAAGAACGTTGGATTGGAACGATTGACAGAACATGAAGTCCAACTACTATCCGCCACGATGGAAGCCTACGGAGCCGGTATCATCCTTTGGGAAGACATTTGGAAAAAGACGTCACGACTGTTGACGGGAGCCAGTATCGAATCCGTACTGCAAAATGAAGATGATGATTACAACAATAGAGGTGGCGATAGAAGTGGTGGTACCACGACGCCTCTTCCACTTTTATCGGATCGAGATACCGGTTCAACAAATTCCTCGTTCGATGCGGCAGCAACAGCTGCCGCGGGTGCTCACATGTCGGATGAAGATCTGGCACGACTGTTGCAAGCGGAATTGGATGGAGGTATTGTTGACATGACAGGAATTTTTGGTGGTGGTGGTGGTGACAGTAGTAGTGAATTCAATCCTACAAAATTATCTGCTGCAACGGAGTGGGAAGATTCAACAACTGCAGCGGTTGCTACCCCACCGGAACATTCGAAAACAGTCTCAGGAAGCTGCCTGGACTCACAATATGGCCAATCCTTTCAGTTGTATCATTACAACGGCCTCCGTGGTGGAACCTTTCGAAGGTTTCGGGTAACGCGATTGAATGCCAACGAGGCTATCGGGGCAAGTGTTCCCCTTGGTGCATCATCACAACCTCATCATCACATGGGTGGAATGGGTGGTGATCTGGAAGACGTGTTACGTACCAAATGGTAGGTCCAGGACTGTTGGTCGGGCGTTTTTTTGCTTTTTCAAATCCGTGTTGTAATTTTGGTTTTTGGTGTGTCTTCTAATCGATTCCCATTACTGCTAAATGTTCGACGGTGGGATAGGCCATCCTGTAAAGTAGACTGGTTGGGTGGTCCTCCCCCAAGCATCGACTGAAAGTCTTTTGGATCAATCCTTCCTCGAGGGGGTGGATGGGAAGCCAACTATTGTTGTAACGATTCTTATCGGATCATCGAACTGTTTTGTCTTGTTGACCAAGACTGATTCCATCCCCGTGATTGAAAATCCTACACTTTTGACAATGGATTTGCCGATACAATGATGAGTGGTGCTGCTCTCATCATCTTCTGTCACTTCAAATGTGATGCGTCAGCTGTTGTGTAAAATGCGGTAACCAATAACAACAACAAAACAGGCGCGGTTGTACCATCTTTGATGAAAAATTGAGTTTGATAATCGAGGGATGTCGGTTCTTTTTTTCGGAAACTTTCGAATGAAGCTGTAAGGAAATCAGTGTTCACAGGAAGAAAACATGCTCCATGAACGAATTCTTTTGACTGTGAATTACCGGTGATCTAAAGGACAAGGAAGGTATCTGTAGGACACTATAACTCCAGGGTTTTATTCACATACTCGAGTTGTCATTCTAATAATAGTGTTGTGACGTGCGAGGTCGATCATGTTCTATGTTTTTGCCACCTGTTCTGTCACTTATTATGTGCTTTGTACAGTGTCTTCATCGTTCCATCGACGCTGTCGTTTTACTCCTCCGTCTTTCCATCAACGCTTTTCAGTTTCATCACCCGTTGTTTTGATTTTCCAATTCAAAAACAGACGATTCCAATCGAGCCCTTTTCCATGCTTGTTGCTGCAAAGAAATTCCTATTTTGTCCATGGCATCCATCTGCTTGCCTTCAGGAACGGTCATCATTCTCCAATGATCTTGATTGTTTGATAATATCTGCTTTTGTTGCTGTTGCAGCTGAAGTTGCTGTTGCAACTGCTGCAGTTGCTGTTGCAAATCTATGTTGGAGGAGGAATTATCCAAACAATTGTTGTGGATAGGTTGTTGAAACATCCCCGGTTCTAAAATCGGGTTGGGCTCCAAGAAGCTAGAATCGAAAGGGTCGCTGCTAACCACCTGTGGCTGTTGCTGCTGCTGCTGAATCATTTTCTTTTCCTTGTACTCCGCCATTTCTGTCTTGTACCGCTGCATGTCATTCTGTGCTTTTTGTTTGTACACGTTCATTTGAGAATCATCCAATTCCTGCCATCTTTTGCCAATAAGTTTGGCCAACGATTCAAAGCCAATCTTGCCATGAGGGGTAGGTCCCCTCCTTTTTCGTTTCCGTTTCTTGGGCTTGGTACCTTCGGAAGAAGCGTGCGTACTGCTGTCCTTGTCCATGACGTCGCCGTCAGTTTCATTAACGGCAGCATTGACGGGCAGACTGTCAAGGATGCGATTTCGTTCCTCCTTGAAAAAGATATTATAGGCCGAGAGGGGTCGTTTGGGACGATCCTTGGGACGTTTTCGGTTGCCCTTTTTGTCATATTCTGCATCCTTGGTAGAAGAGTCTTGAAACATGTTGCCCAAGAGTCCGGCTGCATGAGTTGACCAAGGACCCAACATACCATTTTCAGCGAAGACATCGTTGGAATCGCAAGTGGATGGCACGAGATTGGATGTGGAAATGCCCGTTTTGACGTCGATACCTTGTTGTTGGAGTGATGGCAAGTCATTTACACTGTTGAACGGCTGAACGAGTCCGACTCGCCGCAACAGAGGGTTGTTCGTCGCTGCAGCGATTTCTGCATTGTTGGCACCCATCATGCTGCCCGAAGCAATCAAAGCCAAGAAATCAGAGGATGATCGCGTGGAAGCAGTATCGTTGGGGGTCGATGCTGAGGTGTTTTGGTTGTTGTTGGCCGTGTTGTTGCTGTTCCTTGACGAAGCGAACAAGGAACTAGAAACATGATTTGGCTGGCTGTCACCTCTGAAGGAGCTTGTGACAGGACGCCCCATGCCGAAGGGTGAAATTTCTTCCAGAGTTACAGATCCCGAAACGTCGATTCCACCCCAACCTTGATTGCTCATCCGATGCATCATGATTTGCTGCTGCTGCTGTGACAGGTGTTGAGAAGAAGCGTCGTTTCGCACCATCATGGAAGCAAGAGAGGTTCCTGAAAAGACGGAGTTCAAGTTTTGGGAGCCAAGCATCATTTGTTGCAGCAACAGATTGTTTGACTGCTGATTCCGTTGATTCAAGATCATTGTTTCGATTGAATTCGGACCGAGATCACTCATGCCGAGAGAGGAGAAGCTACAGTTGTTTGCCCTCTCTGGATCAGTAGGAGCGTCAATAGTGGCACCATAGTTGCCTCTACCTTGTTGTTGTTGCTGTTGAAGGAAAACTTGTTGCAACAAATTGTTCTTTCCATTCATGTTCAAGTTCTGATGGAAATCGATGTTGTTCCACGAACCCTTATTCTTTGAAGGCACCATGCGCTGTTGTTCATGCAGGTGAAGCTCAATCATAGGGGGACAATTGTGAGAATCCTGATCGACAAGACCTTGTGGAAGTGTTAATAGAAACAAAGAAAAGGGTGCTTCACGGCCGATTCAACACATTGACTGTAAGTGCAGTGAGTTGTTGGAGAGCCAGTTTCATTGGGGCTGTAGGACAAAATCATGACGATACTCCGAACAAAAACAAACCTCTCGCGGAAGATAGTCAGAAAATACACATCGCCATAAGTGCGGTGAAGTAAGGAGGACACTTTGGTTTTAAGAACCTCCGCCGCCACATCATCCGTCCGGAACGTTTAGTGTTTGAAAATATCAGCAGAACGTCGTCTGAAATCATTCCATGAAAATAATTGCCCCACCAAGCATCAGCACCCCGTGCAGTTTCAGAAAACTTGGAATGACAGACTTCTACTCCGTAAGTGACTCGCAACAACTGACGTACTCCGAATGAAATCATCGGACTAACTGTAAAGTGTAGCGAACCTTCAGCTTTTTGTACACCTGCCGGATAAATTGCAATCAGAGTATTCGAAGGCACTTATTCCGTTCCTTGCTAAGTCCCATAAGTAACGCCAAATAATAAATGAATTGTACAAGTGCGTCAAGAACTCTTACTTTACACGTTAAGCAGATCTCAGGGCCAATTCGAGGAACATCCGAGTACGAAATGAGGGGAGAGAATTTCTCGGAAATGCAACGAGTACTAGTCGTAGAAATTGACTGTCGTACTCGTATGATACCAACGACCTGCTACGAACTTTTCTTGGAACATGGATGCACCCAATGATCTTTCCTTATTATGGAAATGTAGCAGCCACAGAAAGAAACAACAATTATACAGTGGCAATACTTACATGGAACGCGCAAGACGATGAGACAAAAGCACGTTCGGAGTTCAATAGTAGATCCCATCTTTCCATTTAGCCACACAGATATGAGACAGGATCATTGTGAAATGCTTCAGATCTAGCCCCAGAAAAAGTTTTAGGCAGGTGGAGGGGAAACCAATCTATGGCGCTGCGATACAACAACGATAATCCCCAGATCATTATCCGCCAAGTACGGATACCGGCTTCACACCCAACAACCATCACCATTGCTTTCCAGACCTCGAATGACAGCCAAAGGTTCTGCTTGAAATCCATAATTGAGGAACAAATCATTGGTCAAGTTGATTCTAACATACAACTGCAACGACTACGTTCCTGTTATCCAAGATGACACTTCTAGCTCTGGAATGGACGCTACAAACATCGATCACCGGTAGTTCAAAAGAATACCGAGAGAGTTAAAGGATTTGGTTGCGGGCAACACAAGCTCAACAATTAAATACCATGCCAACACTTTAGATGTGGCCATCTTTCAACAAAATATTCCACCATAACTCAACTTCGCTCAGTGAATACTCCCACACATAGGCTCTTGCAGAACAGATCTGGAAAGCAGTACAGTCAGTTTGTAATAAGCTCCCAAACTCAACCACAGTAAGCGTATTTATGTTGGGCGAGAGAATTCTCAGAGAAGCAATCCAAAGCGAAGGCGACAATTCATTTCTGACCAGATAGGATTTCCACTCTGATATGAGGCGAGGCATCCAAGTCACATGCAAAGGAATTCATGACTATCTTAAGCATCCAATAACAAAATAGTTAACTGTCATATATTTTAATGTTTTCTCTACCGGTAGTAGGACTACTATTGTTTCTTCCTGTCACTGTAGTAAAGACTGCAACTACTACTTTTACGGAGTTCTGTCACCGAAACTACACGTGGTATAACAGTTCACTTCTCCGAATACTACGTCACGATGTTTTGTAGCGCAAACCGAAATCCCGATACGCGCAGAGACGTACCCGCAGCACTCCAGTACCTATACCTACCGTAGCTACTACCGGTACGGTAGGTACTGGTTGATCCGTGGACGCTCCTTGATTGTCCTTGGAACTCTGGTTAGCAGTTGGGGCAGGCGCATAGTCAAGGTCCACAGACTCAGTCGACTACTCCGACTACCACACAACAGGGTGACTACCAAAAGTTACCAGTACTGTTAGTAATGTTAGAAAAGTGTCAATTTCGTGTATTCATGTGGGATATATAATATGTAATCTGTTCACTCATTTCTCAAAACACCTACTTGGTAGCTGTATACCCACCAACACAGGGGCCGCAGTAGTCTTTCGGATAAAATGCAAGTACATCAGAGTCGGGTTCTGGGACACAAAATGTCTTGTAGCCAACCTTTGCAGAATAGTGGCATACATGAACCTGGTCACTATTTTCACCACAGGGGTAGTCTTCAGCAACACAGAAGTGGCCATCATTCCCACTAGTGCTTGGTTCAGAGACAACAGCCTGTTTAGAAGAACCAACTTCAGCTCTGCTGAAAACATCAAAAGAAGCATTTTTCTCCTCAACTTTGGTAATCTCAACCTTCGAAAGCCGCCGAGCATCGTCATCCGGGCAAGGATCATTACAAGGAATCTTGAGGGTGAATTGGACAGTTGGGACTTGTTGCCACTGATCTGGATAACAGCATCCTGGAACCTCATCGTCATCAATGATAACACTGCCAGATTCCACAGTGGAAGCAACCCAAATATTGACAATTGTAATTGGAACATTATGCATACAAACTGCAGTGTAGGTGTCAACAACCTCCCCCTCATTGACACTCAGCTCTTGTAAACATTCACTTGCACCATAGTTGCCAGTGTAATATTGGGTGAATATAGTAGTTGTTTCCTTGAAAGTGTTTTTCACAGTGAATGTCACACTGGAAGTGTCTTGAGATATAATTTCAATCGGAAGTTCTGGGTAGTCTGTCTCCACAGATACAAGGAGTTCTGGTACTGAAGGCGGACATTGTGGTGGAGGGGCATTGTTTCCTCCGTCTGGATCAATGCAGACACCAATATCCGATACAATTCCATCTGTAGATACAACCACTTTAGTTGCCCCCACAGCTCCCACAGGGACCACAACACAATCTGAAGCACAAGTCATTACAACATTCTCCATGGTGTATGTTCCAGATGCATCAGTGATAGTAAGAGAGCCATCAGTTGTCGCACCACACACTGTGACTGTTTTGAATTCAATGGCAGCAGGGTCAAATGCAAATGCAATGCTTCCACCAACAATTGCACCACTAGTGTCTGCCACAACAAGTCCCATGTCACCAGATCCTTCAGTCACCTCAACAGCTGTGGCCATCAGAGTGCCATCAAAAGATGGGACAGAACCATTTGAAGAACTGGGCTCCACAGACACAGTCAAACCAATATCAGCATAAGTAGCAGGACCAACAACCCCACTCAAGTCATTGAAATCAATGGTTTCTCCTACACAAATGAGAGGGGAAGGAAACTGAGACTGTTCTAAAGCGACAGTAGGCGACTCACTGCTCCTTCCACTTGGGGAAACTGTTGGAGAAGAAACAGGGCTGGAAGTGGGTTCTTCAGTTGGAGCAGCAGAGAGGGGGGCGGATGGGCTAGCAGTTGGCCCAACTGCTGGAGAAGCAGTGGGGGATCCAGTTGGAGAGGGTGTTGGTGATTCACTCACTGTTGGGGAATCACTTGGTGCTGAACTTGGGTAGAAACTTCCACTGGGGTTGGTACTAGGAGAGGTAGTTGGACCTGCAGTTGGAGAACTTGTGGGGGAGGTGGTAGGAGTGGTAGTTGGGAATGCACTGGGAGAGGTGGTTGCAGTAGCAGTTGGCTCTTCGGTTGGAGAAGCAGTTGGGATAAAAGTTGGACTGCCAGTTGGTGCACTGGTTGGGGAATCAGTGGGAGTGACAGTTGGACTGCCAGTTGGTGCACTGGTTGGGGAAGAAGTTGGACTGGTAGTTGGTTCTTCTGTTGGGGTGGCAGTAGGGCTGGAAGTTGGGGAAACTGTGGGGGCGGAAGTTGGACTGGCAGTTGGTTCCAATGTTGGGGAGGCAGTAGGAGAGGTGGTAGGAGAGCCTGTGGGAGAAGGTGTTGGTTCTGCACTCACTGTTGGAACCTCACTTGGTGCTGAACTTGGGTAGAAACTTCCACTGGGGTTGGTACTAGGAGAGGCAGTTGGACCTGCAGTTGGAGAACTTGTGGGGGAGGTGGTTGGAGTAGCAGTTGGTGCTTCAGTTGGAGATGCAGTGGGAGAGGTGGTTGGAGAAGCAGTTGGTTCTTCAGTTGGAGAAGCAGTGGGGGTAGAAGTTGGACTGCCAGTTGGGGAATCAGTGGGAGTGACAGTTGGACTGCCAGTTGGTGCACTGGTTGGGGAATCAGTGGGAGTAGAAGTTGGACTGCCAGTTGGGGAAACTGTGGGGGTAGAAGTTGGACTGGCAGTTGGGGAAACTGTGGGGGTGGAAGTTGGACTGCCAGTTGGTTCTTCTGTTGGGCTGGCAGTAGGGCTGGCAGTTGGGGAAACTGTGGGGGCAGATGTTGGACTGGCAGTTGGTTCCAATGTTGGGGAGGCAGTAGGAGAGGTGGTAGGAGAGCCTGTGGGAGAATGTGTTGGTTCTGCACTCACTGTTGGGACCTCACTTGGTGCAGAACTTGGGTAGAAACTTCCACTGGGGTTGGAACTAGGCAAGGCAGTTGGACCCGCAGTTGGAGAACTTGTTGGGGAGGTGGTTGGATTGGCAGTTGGTTCTTCAGTTGGAGATGCAGTGGGAGAGGTGGTTGGAGTAGCAGTTGGTTCTTCAGTTGGAGAAGCAGTGGGGGTAGAAGTTGGACTGCCAGTTGGACTTCCAGTTGGGGAATCAGTGGGAGTGACAGTTGGACTGCCAGTTGGTGCACTGGTTGGGGAATCAGTGGGAGTAGAAGTTGGACTGCCAGTTGGGGAAACTGTGGGGGTAGAAGTTGGACTGGCAGTTGGGGAAACTGTGGGGGTGGAAGTTGGACTGCCAGTTGGTTCTTCTGTTGGGCTGGCAGTAGGGCTGGCAGTTGGAGAAACTGTGGGGGCAGATGTTGGACTGGCAGTTGGTTCCAAAGTTGGGGAGGCAGTAGGAGAGGTGGTAGGAGAGCCTGTTGGAGATGGTGTTGGTACTGCACTCACTGTTGGGACCTCACTTGGTGCTGAACTTGGGTAGAAACTTCCACTGGGGTTGGAACTAGGAGAGGCAGTTGGACCTGCAGTTGGAGAACTTGTTGGGGAGGTGGTTGGATTGGCAGTTGGTTCTTCAGTTGGAGATGCAGTGGGAGAGGTGGTTGGAGTAGCAGTTGGTTCTTCAGTTGGAGAAGCAGTGGGGGTAGAAGTTGGACTGCCAGTTGGACTTCCAGTTGGGGAATCCGTGGGAGTGGCAGTTGGACTTCCAGTCGGTGCACTGGTTGGTGAGGCAGTGGGAGTAGAAGTTGGACTGCCAGTTGGTGCTTCTGTTGGGCTGGCAGTAGGGCTGGCAGTTGGGGGAACTGAGGGGGTGGAAGTTGGACTGCCAGTTGGTTCTTCTGTTGGGCTGGCAGTAGGGGAAACTGTGGGGGCAGAAGTTGGACTGGCAGTTGGTTCCAAAGTTGGGGAGGCAGTAGGAGAGGTGGTAGGAGAGCCTGTTGGAGATGGTGTTGGTACTGCACTCACTGTTGGGACCTCACTTGGTGCTGAACTTGGGTAGAAACTTCCACTGGGGTTGGAACTAGGCAAGGCAGTTGGACCCGCAGTTGGAGAACTTGTGGGGGAGGTGGTGGGAGTGGCAGTTGGTTCTTCAGTTGGAGATGCAGTGGGAGAGGTGGTTGGAGTAGCAGTTGGTTCTTCAGTTGGAGAAGCAGTGGGGGTAGATGTTGGACTGCCAGTTGGACTTCCAGTTGGGGAATCCGTGGGAGTGGCAGTTGGACTTCCAGTTGGTGCACTGGTTGGTGAGGCAGTGGGAGTAGAAGTTGGACTGCCAGTTGGTGCTTCTGTTGGGCTGGCAGTAGGGCTGGCAGTTGGGGAAACTGAGGGGGTGGAAGTTGGACTGGCAGTTGGTTCTTCTGTTGGGCTGGCAGTAGGGGAAACTGTGGGGGCAGAAGTTGGACTGGCAGTTGGTTCCAAAGTTGGGGAGGCAGTAGGAGAGGTGGTAGGAGAGCCTGTTGGAGATGGTGTTGGTACTGCACTCACTGTTGGGACCTCACTTGGTGCTGAACTTGGGTAGAAACTTCCACTGGGGTTGGAACTAGGAAAGACAGTTGGACCCGCAGTTGGAGAACTTGTGGGGGAGGTGGTGGGAGTGGCAGTTGGTTCTTCAGTTGGAGATGCAGTGGGAGAGATGGTTGGAGTAGCAGTTGGTTCTTCAGTTGGAGAAGCAGTGGGGGTAGAAGTTGGACTGCCAGTTGGACTTCCAGTTGGGGAATCCGTGGGAGTGGCAGTTGGACTTCCAGTTGGTGCACTGGTTGGTGAGGCAGTGGGAGTAGATGTTGGACTGGCAGTTGGTTCTTCTGTTGGGCGGGCAGTAGGGCTGGCAGTTGGGGAAACTGAGGGGGTGGAAGTTGGACTGCCAGTTGGTTCTTCTGTTGGGCTGGCAGTAGGGGAAACTGTGGGGGCAGAAGTTGGACTGGCAGTTGGTTCCAAAGTTGGGGAGGCAGTAGGAGAGGTGGTAGGAGAGCCTGTGGGAGAAGGTGTTGGTTCTGCACTCACTGTTGGGACCTCACTTGGTGCTGAACTTGGGTAGAAACTTCCACTGGGGTTGGAACTAGGAGAGGCAGTTGGACCTGCAGTTGGAGAACTTGTTGGGGATGTGGTTGGAGTGGCAGTTGGTGCTTCAGTTGGAGATGAAGTGGGAGAGGAGGTTGGAGTAGCAGTGGGGGTAGAAGTTGGACTGCCAGTTGGACTTCCAGTTGGGGAATCCGTGTGAGTGGCAGTTGGACTGCCAGTTGGTGCACTGGTTGGTGAGGCAGTGGGAGTAGAAGTTGGACTGGCAGTTGGTTGTTCTGTTGGGCTGGCAGTTGGGGAAACTGTGGGGGTAGAAGTGGGAGAGGAAGTTGGGGAAGTAGAGGGAGAGGCTGAGGGGCTTTCAGTTGGGGAAACAGTTGGAGAGGCTGTGGGGGTTTCTGTGGGGGATAAAGAAGGAAATGAGGTTGGTGCTGTTGTTGGTGGAGCTGTTGGTTCTTCAGTTGGTTCCAATGTAGGAGTTTCATAACATGAAATCTCTGCATCACAAGGAATCACATACTTATAGGTGCAGCTGCCTCCTGATGGTGTGCTTGAGCATGTGTTAGGGATTATGGTTGAGTCATTTGCAATATCAGCAGAGTAAACAACTACCACAACATCTGTCATACCACCAGCACACATGGCTGTAATGGGGCCAATTTGAAAACCTTCTCCTACTGAACTATAGGTGGTACAGATTTCTTCTCCAGTGTTACTGGTGTAGGAGACTTGGACAGTGTTGATTGTTGTTGTGTCAACCCAAGTATCTCCCACTTGGAAATTTACTGATTCTCCATTCATGCTCACCACTGAGACAGGATTCATGTCATACAAGCAAATGTCATCTGTGCCAATGTCAGCAATCAGGACAAGAGGCTCATCAAGACAATCAGGAAGAGCTGGTTCACAGACTGGTGTACATGGCAAGCTGACTGTGTATGCAACAGAGTCAGCAGGCATGGTCATGGGGCAGGTGGAAATGCCATCTCCAACAAAAATCTTAACTTCTGCATATCCATTTCTACATTCTGTGGTGTATGTCTCAGTTGCAGCAAAATCCACATTTGCAACAGAAACACATTGAGCAACAGAATCATTAACTACCAACACCGCAAGTTCTGAAACAGAAGGATCACTCCAAACTTGGGACACAGAGAAGGTCACCTCATCCACATACTGCCCTGTGATTGACACTGCATCATCAAATGTGTAGAGTGACCCTTCGGTGCCTTCCAAAATGGGGCTCATCAAGTGCGTGCAGTCAATTGCAGGTGGAGAAAGAGAAGGGGGTAAGGTTGGTGCCGTTGTTGGTGGGGCTATGTTTTCTTCAGTTGGTTCCAATGTAGGAGTTTCATAACATGAAATTTCTGCATCACAAGGAATCACATACTTATAGGTGCAGCTGCCTCCTGATGGTGTGCTTGAGCATGTGTTAGGGATTATGGTTGAGTCATTTGCAATATCAGCAGAGTAAACAACTACCACAACATCTGTCATACCACCAGCACACATGGCTGTAATGGGGCCAATTTGAAAACCTTCTCCTACTGAACTATAGGTGGTACAGATTTCTTCTCCAGTGTTACTGGTGTAGGAGACTTGGACAGTGTTGATTGTTGTTGTGTCAACCCAAGTATCTCCCACTTGGAAATTTACTGATTCTCCATTCATGCTCACCACTGAGACAGGATTCATGTCATACAAGCAAATGTCATCTGTGCCAATGTCAGCAATCAGGACAAGAGGCTCATCAAGACAATCAGGAAGAGCTGGTTCACAGACTGGTGTACATGGCAAGCTGACTGTGTATGCAACAGAATCAGCAGGCATGGTCATGGGGCAGGTGGAAATGCCATCTCCAACAAAAATCTTAACTTCTGCATATCCATTTCTACATTCTGTGGTGTATGTCTCAGTTGCAGCAAAATCCACATTTGCAACAGAAACACATTGAGCAACAGAATCATTAACTACCAACACCGCAAGTTCTGAAACAGAAGGATCACTCCAAACTTGGGACACAGAGAAGGTCACCTCATCCACATACTGCCCTGTGATTGACACTGCATCATCAAATGTGTAGAGTGACCCTTCGGTGCCTTCCAAAATGGGGCTCATCAAGTGCGTGCAGTCAATTGCAGGTGGAGAAAGAGAAGGGGGTAAGGTTGGTGCCGTTGTTGGTGGGGCTATGTTTTCTTCAGTTGGTTCCAATGTAGGAGTTTCATAACATGAAATTTCTGCATCACAAGGAATCACATACTTATAGGTGCAGCTGCCTCCTGATGGTGTGCTTGAGCATGTGTTAGGGATTATGGTTGAGTCATTTGCAATATCAGCAGAGTAAACAACTACCACAACATCTGTCATACCACCAGCACACATGGCTGTAATGGGGCCAATTTGAAAACCTTCTCCTACTGAACTATAGGTGGTACAGATTTCTTCTCCAGTGTTACTGGTGTAGGAGACTTGGACAGTGTTGATTGTTGTTGTGTCAACCCAAGTATCTCCCACTTGGAAATTTACTGATTCTCCATTCATGCTCACCACTGAGACAGGATTCATGTCATACAAGCAAATGTCATCTGTGCCAATGTCAGCAATCAGGACAAGAGGCTCATCAAGACAATCAGGAAGAGCTGGTTCACAGACTGGTGTACATGGCAAGCTGACTGTGTATGCAACAGAATCAGCAGGCATGGTCATGGGGCAGGTGGAAATGCCATCTCCAACAAAAATCTTAACTTCTGCATATCCATTTCTACATTCTGTGGTGTATGTCTCAGTTGCAGCAAAATCCACATTTGCAACAGAAACACATTGAGCAACAGAATCATTAACTACCAACACCGCAAGTTCTGAAACAGAAGGATCACTCCAAACTTGGGACACAGAGAAGGTCACCTCATCCACATACTGCCCTGTGATTGACACTGCATCATCAAATGTGTAGAGTGACCCTTCGGTGCCTTCCAAAATGGGGCTCATCAAGTGCGTGCAGTCAACAGCAGGTGGTGGGGTTGATCCGGGAGGAGCATTGCCAACACCTTCTATTGGACCTGGGGTAGGAGCTTCACTTGGCTGTTCTGTTGGCTCGGGAGTAGGAGAAGCAGTTGGTTGGTTGGTTGGTCCTGCAGTAGGAGCAGCAGTTGGCTTGTTGGTTGGTACAGGAGTGGGAGCAGAAGTAGGAGCAGCTGTTGGCTTGTTGGTTGGTCCGGGAGTGGGAGCAGCTGTTGGCTTGTTGGTTGGTACCGGAGTGGGAGCAGAAGTAGGAGCAGCTGTTGGCTTGTTGGTTGGTACAGGAGTGGGAGCAGGAATAGGAGCAGCTGTTGGCTTGTTGGTTGGTACCGGAGTGGGAGCAGAAGTAGGAGCAGCTGTTGGCTTGTTGGTTGGTACAGGAGTGGGAGCAGAAGTAGGAGCAGCTGTTGGCTTGTTGGTTGGTACAGGAGTGGGAGCAGGAGTAGGAGCAGCTGTTGGCTTGTTGGTTGGTACAGGAGTGGGAGCAGGAGTAGGAGCAGCTGTTGGCTTGTTGGTTGGTCCGGGAATGGGAGCAGGAGTAGAAGCAGCTGTTGGCTTGTTGGTTGGTACAGGAGTGGGAGCAGGAGTAGGAGCAGCTGTTGGCTTGTTGGTTGGTGCAGGAGTGGGAGCAGGAGTAGGAGCAGCTGTTGGCTTGTTGGTTGGTACAGGAGTGGGAGCAGGAGTAGGAGCAGCTGTTGGCTTGTTGGTTGGTACAGGAGTGGGAGCAGGAGTAGGAGCAGCTGTTGGCTTGTTGGTTGGTGCAGGAGTGGGAGCAGGAGTAGGAGCAGCTGTTGGCTTGTTGGTTGGTGCAGGAGTGGGAGCAGGAGTAGGAGCAGCTGTTGGCTTGTTGGTTGGTGCAGGAGTGGGAGCAGGAGATGGCTGCTTGGTTGGTGCAGTTGTTGTGCAAGGGACAGGGGGTGGGGTTGGCTGCTTGGTTGGGCCTGGAGTAGGAGCTGGTGTTGGGAGAGGAATGTTGTTCTTACAAGTGTCGAACCCTCCATCGAATTTGCAGCCAACACCGTTATCATAGCAGACCCGATGGGAGATGGAACGTCCCAATGGGCAGGAACCACCAAGGTTCTTCGTTCTCATATCAGCACATTGTTGAGCAGTCAATGGGATCATCTTGTCCCCTCCATTCATTGATTGGCCGCACATGGCAGGAATCCCTGGGCAGTAATACACATCTGTACCACATTTCCAACTAGATGCATCTGATACAGAACAGGTGCAATTTGCTGCAACGCCAGTGATAGTGTTGATGATAACACCAACGGCAAAAAAGGAAATTGCAAGACGCATTTTCACCGCTGGTTGTCTTGACGATGTTTTTGGAAGTTGATGAAAGTTATTTCCGTTATCTTCTATTGTTGTGAAAATAGTGAGACCAAAAGTAAAAGATAACTGCGGGACTTCGTACACGCATCAAAAGTCGTCAAACATGCGGTCTTCGACACTTCTTACAGTTAATTCATGTCGTTGTAATGACTTTTCACGGAATTTATAATAATCTGGAATAAATCACAAGTTGTATCTACCAAACTTTCCATATATACACGTAGATATATGTCGAATAAATAACCGTTATCATCCATATAAACTTCAAGGGAAATCAAAAAAAGGGCCCGATAGGAGTTCTTGTTAAGAATTTTAGACTTGCTTAGCTTTGGTTGTTGCTATCTTGTCATCTTGGCGTCTGACACATAGAATTCATATCTGTCGTTTCTATGAACTTCTGGACGAGCAGTCGGTAATGACCTCCACACGATCGCAAATTAAGGCGGCTCGTGGCGTCTTCGTTCTTGCGATGGAACAATTGAGATTTTTTGATGACCACATCTATCTTCCTCTATAAGTAGAAAAGACAGGCAATATTCAGGGGATAGATCTCAAACTGGAAACCCAAGATCACGCAATAGGGGCGCAGCATGGAGGGCTTGCTTGTTGGGTAGCCGAACTGCAGGTATCATAGGTTTCCGCGGTGATGTTTGTGCTTCGTCTAACAACGGCTATAAGCTTGTCTTGTTTGTTGTTCCCTGTCACAAGGGCTTATGTTTGCTTCTTGTAGGAAGGAATCCCACGATAGCCCAATCAGACGGAGTCTCTCAAGGCAGACAGCAGGAACAATTTTGAACTTGAACGATTGCAGTTATCAATACGGTAGTAGTGAATTCCTCTACCCACACGTCGTCCCAAGAATTATTTGCAAGACTTGGTACTGCTCCCCGTAGACTACCAGTTGATCTTGTCCGTCAAAACGACGTAGTAAAACGTAAACTAACTACTGGAGTACGTCGTACTCTACCGGTAGCTACTAGAGCTAGTACATTGGTGATCAGACCATCACTACAGCTGTAGTACGTACGTTCAACAGTATGATTACTTGTAAGAGCCCTTGTGTTGTTTGACCCAAGTCTGGATGAACTGCCACAACAGCGTTGACCTGCCGACCGAAAGACCTATAGTACCATTATTTTCTGTTATTTTTGTTTTCTCGATTCGACAGTACAACAACTATTTCGACATGTTTGCAGGATCACTCCATCATGGAATAGGATAAACAACTGGCAGCAGCTGGCAGCCACGAGCATGCACTTGACCATACCATTTCTAGTTTCGTTCCATCTTCGAAACGACTGTCTGTCAATATACTCTGCCGCCAGCTTCAGCCAGCACCGATTCAATCGTCGTTGCAGACACAATTACTGTCGTAGCCCACAGCTCCGTGTGCCAGTAAGGGCTACTCTACCCCAACATGCTGAGTGCTTTGAGGGCCTGTACGGGTAGCGTGTCCCAAGTCGATGTGTCCTGTCCCTGCTGCCATACTCATCATCAAATGAAGATTACATCATGGACATACGACGTATGAACCTACAACCAGAATGTAGACGTGGTATTACTATTCCAACGAAGAAATCGCATTCATACTCCACGATGAAGGATAAGAACTACCCCCCCCCCAATCAGCATGTGACGGTTCTGATGTAGAAAATCAAGACACTTTTGGATGGTCAATGAATCGTAAGGACAACACCACCACTAATAGTTGCTCTACGCGTGCACTTGGACTCCTTACTGGGCCGCATTACTTTTGCAACCTTTTCCAATACCAGCTTGTAACAACCAGGCCTTGCTCGACCGAATAGTTAAAGCCCCGAAAACTGGGTTGAGACAGCTGAGACATTCCGACCAATGATTGGATTGGATGTCAACCTCCAACATGTCATTGTTCATCGTTGCCGTCTCTGCAATATCGACGACGATTTCAACCACATCATTCACAACACACCGATTCCGCACCGACACCAAAGAACAAAGAGACACCATGTTTCAAACAAAAAACTCAATGTGCATGCTTGTATGTACACGAAACAATGCCACACTGCCAATCATCACAGCTCTCATTTGAAACATGGCATGGCAGGCCTCCTTCAAATTGACGAAGTCTTCCAACTGATAAGGACCGCACCTCCACGCAACCCGACACCCACGATGGCATCACGACAACGTACGCCAACACTGACAACTCGTCCCATCAACACCTACCGTATTTCCTTCCCAACGGAATCACATCTCCCACTCCAACCTTGGAGACAGCCAGCACCACAGCGAGAACAACCTCCACATCAAACAACCCGACCACCATATCATCTCGACCACCATAAAACCAAACGATAAATAAGCAAACACACACAAACACCAACGCATAAAAATGCTCATTCTCATCTCACATGCCTTCCTCTCCAACCAGATGAACTTTTCCTCCTCACGTAGGAGGTTTTACTACCATTACTACATCCCTGGTGCAGTGCCTCGTCCTTCGGGGCCAGGCTGGTGAGTCAACTTCTTAGATACGGAACTACCGGTAGCTAGTAGTTGGCAAAGCCATAAAATAGATCCTGAAACATGGCATGTTAGGGAAGATCATAGATCTCGTAGTCAGATGGGTTCATCATAAGAGCTCTTGACAGATAATGTTATGTCATACATCTTGGCTCCGTATCACCGGGATTAACTTTCAACCCACATATCGAGCAGTCCTCATGCAAACAACATAAATCACATTCCATCAGAAGTAGACTACAGCTCGTACGTTGGACGACGAAAAGCTTCCCTTCTCTGATCTACTACTGTAGCAGAGTAGTGAGACAGCTGTTCGTAATAAATGAAACTTTTGACTGACTGTTACTGCGATTTCCCCTTACTTAACTTTAAGTAGACTACGGTAGAGCAGTGCCTACTATTCTCATTCCTCGAGATCTGACTGTGAACTATCATACCTACAGTGGAGTACGAATCTCTTCAACTGAATGAAGTACCGTACTGACTGTGAAGTACCGGTACGCTTGTGTGATAGCTATTACCGTACTCTACCGGTAGAGTCTGTGCGTAGGAATTCATGTGATGATAGAATTTTCATCTTCTGCCGGCATTTGCTTATTCTTTGAGGCGAGAAAAGTAGTTGCACCAATCGGAACCAGACTCATGGAATACCTTTTCCTCCTGCAAAACCTATTGGATTTAATGAAAATCTTCAATTGACAAAAACATTATTAATTGTCAATTTGAATTTCAACTGGTGCCCTGAGATTTCTGATCGTTGATGAACGCTGAAGAGCCAATAGGGAAATGGGATTAGGAGACAAATCAATGTGTTAATTGACTTTTGTTGGTTTGACAAAAGGATGCTGTGTCTCTGTTAAGGTGATGTGCGTCTTCTCTCTGGCAACGATGCATTTTTTAATACGTCGTACAATCACAAAACATTCGATTACCAGAGATACATCAGTGAATGAATCCTTCTCCTCACAACGCACTGCACATCATCCTAGAAACACCATGTCTTCCAGGGACAACTGCCAACTATCTCTCAACCACGACCACGATCTGTCCCTTTCCCAGATGAAAAGTTTGGCTGTTCAAGAGCTCGTACTTCGAGACACAGAAAGCTTTTGCTGCTCTGAAGTTTCTTGTGACGACCTGCTAGACGACGATATTACTTGCATGGGGCGGCAAGAATCAGTCATTCCCACAACGCAAAAGCATATCATCCGAAATTTGCGATGGAAGGCCAGCAATCACTCTAACACCAGTGTCGACTCTCCACCTACATGCTACGGGCACGAACGACTAAGACCAGCCGAACAGTCTCATATTTCCAAGGATTCGCCCTTCCGAGCACCCATTCGATCGATCGAAAAAGAGGTTGATTTCACCACCTCGTCACAGCCATTATCGCGTTGGTCGTCAATGTCGACAAGATTCGAGAATGATAGTCCCCGTCGTCCTCTCCAACAGAAGAGAGAATCCTATTGTGAAGACGCTTCGGAAGTCTTGCAACGAACTGTGTGCCTATTGGATGTCGCCTTGGAAATTGCACAAAACTATTGATGGACGGATGTTTGTTGCTTACAGTTAAACGTCATTGGGTTAAGTTTTGTCCAAGGCATAGTGAAGCAACGGCCAATATGCCATGTACAGTATAGCACCACCTTTAATTTTTGATATTTGAGTAGCAAACAGCGGCACTAGTACTGTTGTTTTATTAGAGTCATTACAATAATGCGGCTTACAACTTCATTTTGCCAGCGTCAAATTCAACGACTAGGAAGAATTAATGGAAGACTGATGATGAAATTACATGCTCTGGAACTTCCAACAAGATTGCAGATTATGAGCACAGCGTGGAGTGCGGATCTTAGAGGAGTTCCCGCAGTGAGCTCAAGAAGAGATACTAGCCATCGGAATTTTTAGATCCCCGCAAGAACCAAAACATTTCTACTCGACCAGATGGAATTTTACGCCTCCCGTAGGAGTTGTTGACGACGTAATAATTAGAATTCAGTTATTTGTCGGATCTTCTCAGTTCCGAGCCGTTGAATGCTTGGATAGTGGTCATTGAAATCTTGTTGCAATTTGATGCCATCGATGCATGTTGCAAAAGTTCGAATCGTACCCCAGATACGTTTGGACGTCATTCAAATCATTTTGTGTTGGCAGTAGAAACCCGTCTCAGAGGAAACAATACATGTCTGGGTATTACGGCCAGTGCAGCTCGAGATCTTGAGATGATATCCTTTCTGAGCAGCACTTACTGGGTTTTAGCAGGAGTGGCTCCAACATACCACCCATGTATGACTAAATTACAAGAGCGTGTTATGACAACGACACAAAGATCGTTGGGCAACAACGACCTTCACGTCTACTGCTAGTAGTAGTAGTTGAATTCCAACAGTAGAATAAATGCGCACCACGAAGTATCAGCTCATCGTTCCCTGTTTCATTATACCGTTGTTGCAGCTGCTTCCTCATCATGTAACGCCCGTTCTCAGGCATCGTCGGCAAAGTAGGAAGATATTATTTGTATCAAGTATTGGGCGAGGTATTCTGGTGGAACTTGAATACCATTTTCCTCCTCAAACGTCTGGCCCGTGCGTTACTTATTAAAACCTTATCTCTAAGAAAAGAATTCCAAAGAACTCTAATGGTGTAATGGTTATAAGATACACGTTTCGATTAAATGCCACGATTCCGTTGAATGATCCTTGACTCTAATGATAGAATACAAAGGAACCCCTAATGAAACGTTCGTTAACACATCCACGTCTCAAAAAAATTTGTTCTTGAGGGCAATATCCGCAAACAAAATTCAAATATCCGCAAACAGGTTATTCCAATAACCTTATATCCGCAAACGATCCGCAAACAGGTTAATCGGAAATCTCAATATCCGCAAACACGCAAACAACTTCCCAAACGGGGGAAAACTTCCCCCACTATTGATAATAGGGTTAAGAATAGTGATTCAAAGTATGCATTCAGTCTTGTTCACACCCTAAACGCCCTGCTACTTTATTGGAAGTTAGCCATTCTTCTACTTCATCTTCTAGCAATACATCTTCAACGAGAACATGATACAGTGGCTTATCAGTTTCGATTTGGTACTGGCAGATGACGCAGATGGCTTCAAAGACAGACTTGAACTTTCCAATTGAATGCCGGAATCGACAGTCAACAGAATGAAAATTCTTGATGAGTCCATTGAACTTCTCGTGTCTCTTGAGCGCCCTTGCTTTGAACCGTCTAACTGGACGACTGTCGTGTATATTGGGCATGCTGCAGTGGTGGATGTGGTCTGATCCAGCATACCCTCCATCAGCAATGCACATCTTTTTCTTGGCAATGAGCATAGCCTTCAACCCATCCTCATTAAAAATCTTCAGATCGCTCTTGCCCGCAGGAAATGGACCGTTCATCCATACAAGTCGATTGGAGCCTATAGATATTCCAAGCTCGTAACAAAGTCCAGCATGGTTGTATTTGTGAGAGAAATAGCTCGTGTCTTTGGAGAATTCCTGGTGAGTTGGCTCTTGGATCCAACAGTGAACTCCATCAACTGTGATAGCCCAAATATCGTTACCAAAATTATCCTTTGGCCAGAAAATTTTCTCCGATTGAAGTGCCGCAATCCGATTGATCCAAAACCAAATTTTTCTTCGACTCCAGGAGGGACAGTATTGAAAGGTTGCTTCTCGTTGCCGCTCTGTAGGGTAGCACTTCAAAAAATGCATAGCCATGAGGAAGAATCTCACTTTGAGGTTTGCCTTCGACGACACTCTTGCAGCAGGAACTCTTGTGCGTTGCAGGTCTTCATAAATCATGCTGCAAACAAGAGGAGAAGAACCATAGTTGGCAATGAAACGCTCATCGTTTGTTTTCTTATTCGACTTGCTGACCTTTTTCCCCTCGAATCTGACTGTGGTACTCTTCTCTGCTAGACCAGAGATCAAATTTCGACATCTTACCGTGCAGTTCATTTTTGATGTCCTCTTCTAAGAGCTTCTGTGCAGCAGAGCCTTGCCACTGGATATATCCTCCATGGGAATATAAAGAGACTGGGTGGCTTGAAACATAGTTCTCGTACGCACGTCGATCTATCTCCGATCGTGTATTCATAGCACAAATAGTTTTTCGGAGCGACTTCAATCTTCCATGAAATAAACCAAAGTCATACTCAGCGTACTCCGCGTGCATTGAAAAGATATCTTCAAGACTGAGCGATAAGTCGTCCTTTGGATCCAAGGGTACTTTATTATCCATGATGTCTTGGTAGAGCAGTTGCCGAGCCCTGCTGTGCTTCCATTTGATAGCTGGCTCCTTTTTCTTTGACATTATTGCTTCGGCTTTATCAATGGCATCGCCATCATGTCTTTTCTTTTTGTCAGCTTCAAAGAAGAAATCATCAATGCCCCCTTCACTGTCAATCCGAACATATCGAGCATTCGAATGGTAAATTTTCTGTTGGTCATCTCCATCTAGATTGAAGCGGAAGCACAATCGATGTCCCTCATAGAAAAATTCTTTCAAAACAACAATGCTTCGGTGGTCTTTTTCCTTTGACAAGCCTCCATTGGGCTTCATGAACCGAGTAAGAATAGTGCATTTTGCCCCAATGCCGGGGAACAGCCTTTTTTTCTTCGCCATCGTCACACTTGAATAGATGTCTACTACATTGGCGCATCGACAACAACGTTCTTCGATCGCAATAAAAAGTACTCCGTCCTACAGTACTTTGTAAGAATTGCAATATTATTTTTATGATTTACCAAATATTGAATTAAACTACAGATTTCTTTGTGCAATTACATATTTTGAGACTCCCCTTAAATACAGAGGGACGATGCTCCCCCGGAATATCCGCAAACAAAATTTCGATCCGCACACATATCCGCAAACGATCCGCAAACAAAATATTAACCCGCAAACATATCCGCAAACAAAATTTTGAAATCCGCTAACACATACAAAAAATTATACACGACTGGGTTCGATAATTTTTGACAACTCTATTAGGGTTTAAAAAGCAAATAAAGGTAATAATTCATTAGAGTTAGGGGTTTTCCAAATATGATGTCCGGAATATTTCACGCTGGAGCAAGTCAATTAGGGTTAAAATAGAAATTATGGGTTTAATAAATTAGAGATAAGGTTTATGAAAAGTAACGCACGGGCCTGACAGTCGTAGATAATTTTCATACAGTTTGTTCACGGTAGCGCTTTTTCGCGCTACCGGTGGAATTGTAGCAGTAGGTTTTTTGTCATGTCGCCTTTGCAGTTGCCAAAAAAAATAAATCCGGTCGTATTCTCTCTCAGAACAAGAAGCCCGTGTCAACGATTCCTTAGGCCACTAATAAAAGTTTTATCGATGTTAATCGTAATGACTTAGCGAGAGTAACAGAAGTTAAGAGCACTGCTTCTTTGCATTCTACTTGCTTCATATCGGAGTAGAATATTATTTATTACATTATTACTCTGTGTACGAAGAATTGACATCGCTAGCTAGCTCTACTAGTAGAGACAGAAAACATTCCTAAAAGAAGTAGAAAATAATAGTATATCATAAAATACACGATGGATAAATGATGATGTATTATGTATCTTCAGGATTTTCATACAAAACACTCTGTAGAACTGTGGTACAGGTATCTCTTCAGCGGTATCATTATTATTTTATTTTTTATTTTGACAGCATGATCCTCACCACAAACCGCCATACATCTTCCAACATCAAACCGCAGTAATATGTCGTTCAACTATGATTGTAAACGAATTCCCAACGACCACAATTTGATCCTTTCTGCCGTGAACAGCTTGACCGTTCGTGAGCTGGTTCTTCATGAGACAGTAAGTTGCTACGCTGACATTTATTGCGACGACCTAACAGAAGACGATACTTGCATGCAGCAGTCAGATTCGTTCCATCAAGCAGTAGATTCGCCAATTATCCGAACCTTGCGATGGGGGGCCAGTAATCACTCTTAACACAGTGTGGACTCTGTGCCCATGTGCTACGGAAACAAGCGACAACGACCTGCCGAGCGCTCCAACACGTCCAAGGATTTGCCTTTCCGAGCACCCATTCGATACACCGAAAAGGAAACGAATAATATGGTGAATGATATCAGGTAAGACGGTAGATGTGGTTCCACGTCGAGGCTGGAAGGTTGATTTTGTGTATTCAAAAATCGTCCAAGGGGCACCCATGAAAAAGAATGACAATACACTGATTGCATCTCTCATATGGTACTGAATTCGGTCATGTTTGTTGAGCCAATGTAGTACTGTTTCCTTTGAATTGTCTCAAAGTCTCGTTGCATGTACTTCGCTTCATCGTTGTTGTTGTGGATCGTATCACTGTCGTCCCAAGGGATGATTCGTACCCACTCGTTTCATGTCCAATCGACTCATTCGTTGAAAGTTGAAACTCCGAAGCTGGCAACTTAAAATATTGGATTTGAGAGGGACGTAAAACCGATCCATCGGTACATGACACTGCGAAACAATGACTTCCACAAGTCTGTCCTCACCGGATGACAGTACGGGTAGTAGTGCATGTACTGTATGTTGCAACAATGTTGAAGCATCTTGTTGGTGTTGCTATTGTCACTGACTCATACGTTGCTAATGGTTCCAAGTATTTTTTTGCTTCCATTCTGAGATCATTAGGTGAACGTGACACATTTTCCATATTCGACGTTCTGGGATATGAAATGTCATACTACGCATTACCCTCGTATCTAGGAGATCGAATGTTGCAAGGAACCATCCCACACTCATATCGGTTGATTCTTTTGGCAAACCCAAACATCAATGATGGGGCATTTAGTTCCCAGACCCGGAAACCAGCACAGTTGTTCCATCGTTTTTCCAATATTCCAGGGCATCTCGTCCACCACCCCAATTCTGCCTCTGTGCTTTTGCCGAAGGGTACAAATTCTCTCCAACATTATTGATAGGATTTTGTCGATGCAGTCCAACCAACTTCCATTACGTCCTTTTTCCAACATAGAGTTGGCGGACTCGGACATTTTTGTTGTTACTATTCTAAATCTGGGTGGAAGTGATGGATTCTCACTCCACGCAGTTCCCTGCCATTGTTCCTTGGGTGTCTCTTCCAAGTATGCATGACCTATGGAAGAAACTTGCTCGATTGCAGCCCAACATCGCCGGGATTCATATCCGGAAAATGTCGTGGATAGACTGTGAACTAACTTTGCTATCTTCCTGCCCCCACTTCTTTCCGCATTCCTGGCAAGGTGAACTGAGCAAAATCAGGGATGATCATCTGGGAAAACCCTTCTGCAATGCTTTTACTAGTCCCTTCTGCCTGTCTGAGATGAAAGAGAAGTATTTGTATGCCACCCTTGCTCTGGGATGGTCCATTACAAGAATTTCGATTGTAGAACGTAGTAGGAGTTCAAGGAACCACAATCATCCAGCCTCATCCGACCAATGCAAAAGCAAACAAGGCACAGTCGTGTCCATTTTCGTGTACTGGACATGGGGCGGAGTTTCGCGCAGGTGCCTGGTGAAATAACAATACGCGCAGGTTCGGCCTGGTGAAATGAGTTTGTGCCCTGGTGAAATAATAGTTTGGTCTGGTGTAATTACGAAAAAGGTGGAGAAAGTTATTGGGGTCTGTTGATATTGCAATTTCCCCTAAATATTTTATTGTGATGATGTATGTGTCGTTGCATTGGCTTACTGTTAATTCCAGAACGAGGAAAGATTCGTGGCCATTGGTCATCATGCATACTCTCTATATTTTTTCTACTAGCTAGCTACTTCGAGGTAGGTAGTAAGAATTTGAAAAGACCTTTTTTTAATAATTAAATCCACGAAAATTACTCCGGATGCTAATTTACAGTGAAACTAATCGACTCTCTCCCGCGTCAATCAAGCAATTCACAGTGAGGCCAGATGAGTAAGGTGATCTTTATATATATATCACGATAAAATAATATACTCCGAGATATATTTAACCCCACAGTCACAACAATTCTCAACACGTTTACAGTTAGAAGTTATCCCGCTTTTCTTACAGTTAACGATTACGATAAGGTTTGAAAATACAATTATTGATCCGTCATCCAAAATATCCGAACAATAACTCTCTCGTGTCCTTTCGTAAAGAGTGAAAACTGAACAAATAACTGTAATTTCAAGATGTCATATATGCGCCGAACCGAAGTGCACTAAATGGAACAAAATATCTCCTTTGTGTGCTGTCCTTTTTCGATTGTTCGTAACTGTCTAGCAGTAGCAGTGGTTCGGTTTGGAAGCAACTTCCACTACATAAAGTCCATTAATAGATAGTGTGTATAATACTTTAAGACTGGACGTATGGTAACCCGCTTTGCCCCAATTCGTCGCCGTGGTGACGGACAGACACCGGAAAAACACTTCTCGAAAAAAACGAAATAGAAATTCGACACAGTTAGAATTAATTCAATCAAGATGGTGATGATGTCTTCTTTCTATGACAAAGAGCATACTTTCTCAGCTATTCCATTATACTTACGTTGGAAACAAGCGTTATGCAAACATCCTTTTGTATTTTGAAACAATCAGCTCCAGAAACGGCGGAGATACAGGCATTTTGGACGTCGTGCAAACATGTGTGGGGAGGTCCAAAATACCCATTGTGTCTCTATCAGGCCACAAACCTACGTGATTACTTGGAACGGACGATGGGATTTCCTTTTACTATCATGAGACCAACATCCTATCGTATTTTGAAACAATCAGCTCCAGAAACGACGGAGATACAGGCATTTTGGACGTCGTGAAAACATGTGTGGGGAGGTCCAAAATACCCATTGTGTCTCTATCAGGCCATATACCTACGTGATTACTTGGAACGGACGATGGGATTTCCTTTTACTATCATGAGACCAACATCCTATCGTATTTTGAAACAATCAGCTCCAGAAACGACGGAGATACAGGCATTTTGGACGTCGTGCAAACATGTGGGGGGAGGTCCAAAATACCCATTGTGTCTCTATCAGGCCACATACCTACGTGATTACTTGGAACGGACGATGGGATTTTCTCTCACTGTCATTAGGAAATCATGATTTCGTATTTTGAAACAATCAGCTCCAGAAACGACGGAGATGCAGGCATTTTGGACGTGGTGAAAACGTGTGGGGGGAGGTCCAAAATACCCATTGTGTCTCTATCAGGCCACATACCTACGTGATTACTTGGAACGGACGATGGGATTTCCTTTTACTATCATGAGACCAACATCCTATCGTATTTTGAAACAATCAGCTCCAGAAACGACGGAGATACAGGCATTTTGGACGTCGTGAAAACGTGTGGGGGGAGGTCCAAAATACCCATTGTGTCTCTATCAGGCCACATACCTACGTGATTACTTGGAACGGACGATGGGATTTTCTCTCACTGTCATTAGGAAATCATGATTTCGTATTTTGAAACAATCAGCTCCAGAAACGACGGAGATGCAGGCATTTTGGACGTGGTGAAAACGTGTGGGGGGAGGTCCAAAATACCCATTGTGTCTCTATCAGGCCACATACCTACGTGATTACTTGGAACGGACGATGGGATTTCCTTTTACTATCATGAGACCAACATCCTATCGTATTTTGAAACAATCAGCTCCAGAAACGACGGAGATACAGGCATTTTGGACGTCGTGAAAACGTGTGGGGGGAGGTCCAAAATACCCATTGTGTCTCTATCAGGCCACATACCTACGTGATTACTTGGAACGGACGATGGGATTTCCTTTTACTGTCATTAGGAAATCATGATTTCGTATTTTGAAACAATCAGCTCCAGAAACGACGGAGATGCAGGCATTTTGGACGTGGTGAAAACGTGTGGGGGGAGGTCCAAAATACCCATTGTGTCTCTATCAGGCCACATACCTACGTGATTACTTGGAACGGACGATGGGATTTTCTCTCACTGTCATTAGGAAATCATGATTTCGTATTTTGAAACAATCAGCTCCAGAAACGGCGGAGATACAGGCATTTTGGACGTCGTGAAAACATGTTTGGGGAGGTCCAAAATACCCATTGTGTCTCTATCAGGCCACAAACCTACGTGATTACTTGGAACGGACGATGGGATTTCCTTTTACTATCATAAGACCAACATCCTATCGTATTTTGAAACAATCAGCTCCAGAAACGACGGAGATACAGGCATTTTGGACGTCGTGAAAACATGTGTGGGGAGGTCCAAAATACCCATTGTGTCTCTATCAGGCCACATACCTACGTGATTGCTTGGAACGGACGATGGGATTTTCTCTCACTGTCATTAGGAAATCATGATTTCGTATTTTGAAACAATCAGCTCCAGAAACGACGGAGATACAGGCCTTTTGGACGTCGTGAAAACATGTGTGGGGAGGTCCAAAATACCCATTGTGTCTCTATCGGGCCACATACCTACGTGATTACTTGGAACGGACGATGGGATTTCCTTTTACTATCATGAGACCAACATCCTATCGTATTTTGAAACAATCAGCTTCGGAAACGGCGGAGATACAGGCTTTTTGGACGTCGTGCAAACGTGTGGAGGGAGGTCCAAAATACCCATTGTGTCTCTATCGGGCCACATACCCCTACGTGAGCGCCCTCATTGCTCTTGCCTTCCTTACATGCATTGCTGCCTCGAGGAGTTTACGTTCCATTTTCTCAACCTCTTTAGTCACAGTAATCGGGTCGTCCGGATTGGTACCGTCGTTACCGAATTGGTCGAAGTCAACACCGTCCTCCTCCTCGAATTGGTGGACCCGTTCTTCAAAAAGTTCCTCGAGATTTCCTGGTTCCTTTCCCTCTTCTGCAACTGACGACTCTTTTTCAGTAGATCGAAACTTGTGAAAGTTGTAGATCTTGAAGCAATAATTGCAGATATCCTCGGTTGGCTTCCTAATCCTTAGGTTACGATAATTGTCCTTCTAGTAAGTGCAATATCCAGACCAGGATGGCACTCTCTTGGTTTCTCCATTAGGGGTAGCAGGCACAAAACTCGTGTTTCCATTGTTCGTCGTGATGACACGCATCCCTCTTTTGTCAAGGCAAAATTTGCCATAACACCGACGCATTGTCATAAACGGTGGCAAAGAAAGCATGTTATCTTCACCATCTCGCAACGTACTTTCTCCAGTCAGCTCCCTCACATATCGAGTGGCAATCGGCTCTGCTTCTCGTTTTAACTCTTCGAAATGCTCGTCAAGTTCTTTTTCGTAGGTTTGCAGGAATTGCCGCTTTTTATTTGACATCCTACACACATTTTTATGCTCTGGATATGTCCCTTCTTTGTGATGCCTGACGCAGGTCATCCATCCAAAATCACGTCCTCTTGCAAGGATATCCATGAGTGCATTTAAGTAAGCACTGGCCTTTCTCAAGGGGTCGTAATCATAATCCAAGTACGGCTCAACTTTGAAGGGTATCCGAAAAGACTTCATTTTGTCGCTCTCGTTTCGGAGCCATTAAATGACAACTTTCTTCTGCTCGACCTCTTTCTTGGTGTGAAACATCACTTGGTATTCTGCGACTGCTGTAGAAAAGACTTCATCGGATAGAATTTGAAGGCAGTGGCATGTCATTCCTTTGCAGGTGGACTTGCTGAACACAGCATCCTCTCTCCACAAGCTTGTGATTCAATTCAATGAACGGCTCAAGCTGATTCTTCTTCTTGCCCTACATTGCTCCGACCTTGCCTTTCTGTGGCAACACCTGTGTTTCTGTTGTTGGGTGCCATTGTCTTTTGAGAGAAGTTTAACAGTAAGCTTCTTTTCACAATAGCTTAGATCAAGAGAAAGGAGAAGTGAAACTACGAAGTAACACAACGGTTTTAGCGATGATCGATGAGCGAAAAAAAGTTCAGTGCAGCAAAAAAAACTAAACGCGACCAAATTTTCGTGTCCCGTTTCGCAACGACAATTTTTTTGCTACCCCGGATTTCCACTCTTAGGACATGCTAACGCTTTCCAACGGCTGCAAGACTGATAGATAGATGACACAGATAGATGGATCATCAGTAAAAACGATGTATGATCCTTGAAACGGCCATTAGGGATAAGGTTAAATTTACGTACGACGGACAGATCCACCAAGCGGGTTACCATACGTCCAGTCTTCTTTGTACTCCGGTATTGCACAAAAAAAGAATCACGAAGCACCAATAGCGACAACGCAAATCTCTCCACGGTAGTAGTTGCTGCTACGATAGCTACCGTTAGTAGAGTTGAGTACCATGGAACTACGACAACAAACAACCCGAAATCATTTTTTGATCGACAGTTTTCTTTTTCTCTTTATCTCTACTACGAACTACCACTGAAGCTCCTGTGGTCAATGGCAGGAACATCCTTCCCCATCTTAAACTTCTTACATTGAATTATCTATATGAATTAAAAGATCACAGTCTACGAGAAACAGAGAGGCAACAACCAAGATCCTAGCAGAAACTGATTCTCCTTTTTTGCGTGTGTGTGTGTGTGTTCCACTGGCTGTGAATAATTGTTCGACACACTACTAACAAAAAAACGGAGGGAGAACAAAATTACAAATGAACGTTGGAGGTGCCGACAGTGACGCGTGTAGTAGAAGGCATCAAGAACCCAACGGCGGGATGGTGTCATCCAGCAACCATTCCGAAAATTTACCGGTGGAATGGGAAGCATCTCTGTCCAAAACTAGTAGAGACGATGACAGAAGAACGAAATCCGTAACGGCAGCACCGTCTACTTCCTTTGCTTCTGCTTATTCTTCTTCTCCTCCTCCTAATCATTGCCATCAACCTCATCATCGAAATCAACAACAACAACATCATCAACAACAACAACGAAATCAACAGACACAACAACCAACACAACCTCTCAAGCGACCACCACTTTCCTCCCCCCAACAATCGTCGGTACGAAAGTCGAGTAGCAAAGAACCCATGCCAGCATCGTCTCGCATTATTGATTATGATTCACTTCAAGTTATGAATTTTTTGGTCCATCCGGTTTGGATGTAAGTACTTTGGAGAAGAAGAAGAAGAAGAAAAGAAAGAAAGAAACTTTAAAAAAAATCTACTGACATGAAGGATTTTGGGGTCATGGTAGTATGGGATTTGTATCTATTGTGATTCACCCCCCTTACCCCCTTGCTACTTCTTCTTCTTTTTGTTTTGTTTTTTGTGCATGGGAATAGCTTTGATTTTGTACAAAAACGCATGCGATGGGCCAACGAGGTGGCGTTGGAAATGTGGGATGCAACCTCGTTGGAAGAACTGCAACATCGCAATTTTCATGATATTTCCGATGCCGCCTCCAAGCGGATGCAAGATTATCATCTCCAATTTGATCGCGGCATACACAACTTTTTCGAACAATACACCCTCTATCCCAAGGGAGTGGCCAAGACGGTTCATATGAATGTCTCGGGCGTCCGGTTTCGGACCAAAACCTGGAACAACAACAACAATGGCTGCAATCCCACCATTACTGTCGATGACCACTTTTCTATCTTTTGCGAAGGTATCCCACTCGTCGAACAGGAATTATTGAATGAAAACTTGCGGGGACTCGAAATGTTGCGACATTTGCCCATTGCTGTATGTCAATTCGATATTGAAGGCAAAGTGATGTTTCAAAATCCACAAGCAAGCATGGTCCTTGTCGCTAACGAGGAGTCCAATGACACCAACAATACAGAACAAGTAATAGATGCCGACAACAGCCACAAGCAAGATGAAAGTTCCTCATCGTATTTTGATGAAGACGACGAAGAACAAGAAGAACAGGTACTCAAGGAAGAATTGGGTAATCTACTCACATCCACGACGACAATAGTTGAAGACGAAGACGAACGTGTACCGGTACTCAAGGAAGAAATGGGTAATTCAACTACATCCACGACGACAATATTCGGAGACATAGCTAAAAAAAACACGAATCCTCCCATGGTCAACAGACATCATCTGCCTCCTTCTCCTCCACCGCCGCCGCCACCAATCGATGCCGCCACACCTGAAATCCCCAAAAATTCGTCGTCTGTATCATCTGCCAGTCCATATCCCGGCGACCAAAGCAGCACTACCAGTAACAGCAACAGTCCCTCCAGCACAAGTCCGTATAAACACCAACGATTGCAAGGTAGTTTGCTCAGTCGATTCGTTGACAAGACCCTCGGTAAAAAAGTTCTCCGAGAAATTCAAACCAACGCACAACACAACAAAAATATGAAAACCGATGACGTCAACAAGCAAATCGATCTGGAGGCCATGATACATACCCATGAGGGACCCAAATGGTCTGCCGTACAACTGAGAGTCTGCAAGGATCCCGTCACCGGAGATCCCGTCATTCTGTATAGTGCCATGGACAATTCCGATGCCATTCGGGCACAAAAAGAAAAGGAAGCCCGAGAACGAAAATCCGAATTTTTGGCAATCATGGCACAGTAAGTTCCCATTATGTTACACGTCACACCATGGATGGTTGCGGATATTACTGTTTTTTATCATTGTGATGATTTTATGACTCTTTACAACTCACCATTCTGCTTTGTTTTTGTTTTCGTCTGTTTTTTTCTCTGGGGTTGTAGCGAGATTCGGACGCCGCTCCATCAAGTGACAGGATTCATCGACTTGCTGCATGACACAGATTTGAGCAAGGAGCAACAATCCTACGTCAATCTGCTCCGATCCAGTGCGAAAGGACTCATGACAGTCATTTCCGGTACGTAACGTGACTGATGCACACACGATGATATCGTTAAAGAACTCTCATTAGCACTTCCTAACGTATCCGCACCTCCCAATTCCATCTTCGTAGACGTGTTGGACTACTCGAAACTCGAGGCTGGTAAGATGAAGCTCGAATGCATCCCTTACGAACCATTCAGTGTTGTGGAGGGATCCTTGGCGGTAGTACGAGGGTCTTGCGAAGAAAAAGGTCTAGAACTAAAATTGGAATGGAGCAAAGACATACCCTTTCGAATATTGGGGGATCCAAATCGATTGCGGCAAATTTTGTTAAATTTGCTTTCCAACAGTGTCAAGTTTACTACGCATGGTGGAGTATATGTAACAGCCATGAAAGTGTTAGACGACAAGAAGAGTGAAGAACCCAAGTCACCAGGACACAAATCAACGTCAGCGTTGCTGCCGCAGCCAATGGTGAAGTTCGTCGTTAGAGATACGGGTATCGGTATTGAAGAGGAACATCGCAATATGATTTTCAACGATTATTATCAAGGGGACGTTTCAATTGCGAGGACACATGGTGGAACTGGGTTGGGATTGTCGATCTGCAAGCTGCTTGTATCACGAATGGGTGGAACTATTGGTGTCGATAGCGAGTATGGCAAGGGCAGTGCCTTTTGGTTTTGTCTTCCTGCAGATGTACCGATTGAACGCATATCACCAGATGTGACACCCTCTCCCAATACACAAGACTATGGCAAGAAAGAGAAAACGTTAAATGTATTGATTGCCGAAGACAACGTTGTGAATCAAAAGCTCCTCAAGAGAATGTTGGAACGAATGGGACATACAGCTGTAGTGGCAGAGAATGGTATGGAAGCCATTCAACAAATCGAGGCGCGTAAGGAAGAAGTGGGTGGTTACTTTGATGTAGTACTCATGGACATCCAAATGCCGGTAATCGATGGACTTGAAGCGACGTGAGTTGATTTTAACGGAACTAACTCTCAAATTGTCACTTTTTGGTGAGGCGTTTATACTCATTACACATCTGTGCTAAACCATGTTCTTTATTTTCTACCTTTTTCGCTGGTTCGTTTGGACGCAGCCGTCGCCTACGCAGTATGGGATATGCTGACTTGCCCATTTATGGTTTGACTGCGAGTGTGGGGAGATCCGACTACGCTGAGCTTGGCTTTGACGACTGGCTACCAAAGCCGATTCCGCTGAAACGATTGAGGGAAAAACTGGCCAACATTCGTCTCTCCCATGACTCACATAACAATCCGGATTCATGATTGGAACAACTGGTAAATGTTGGAGTGAAGGACAAGCACGACCACATCCCATGATCCTACATGATGCCTGTTTGAAAATTTCCGCTGATCAATAGTTGGTTGGCACGATAGCAGTAACCATCATTCGTACGAACCAAAATTCGAAAAAATGTCACTGCAACGGCCTAACTGTAAATCAAATTCATGAAGGATTGTCAGAATTCTTAATAAATAATACGGCATTGAGCTTCCACTCTACTAGAGTAGTAGGAATCTATGTAGCCGTCGAATGAACAAGTCTCTTTCCAATCTACCTCCAGCTCAGAAGTATCATCATCATTCATACCAACCAAAATTAGGAAATGACTTCTAATTAACTGTAACCCCTTTCATCCAGTAGAATATGTGTACGAGAAGGTTGTTCTGAATCGTCTCGATAAAAGGAGAGAGATTAAAAAGAGAGAGTTTTGAAAAACAATGATAGTCGTTCAACACATTTCTTCACCTTCTACTATTCTACGACTACGGTAGTAGAGACGGAATACTACTTCAGTACATCAGAAGTGGCATCATTCGTACCAAGCAACCATTCGAAAAGGAAGTTGTGACTGTGAACGAAATTAACAGTAACAAATATTAACCTTTGCGACCACCAACAACTCCTTCTCTGGCGACAAAGCTAGTCGTATTTCTTTTCGATTGATGAGCGTGCACCTAACGTCAGAAAACGCAAAGATGACGTGTTTCGTCATCAGCATCATTCGAACCGACGACATGGAAGGACCAAAAGAAAATCTGAATGTTCTTTTAATGCCACTTTCATCTGGTCGCTCATTCCCCTATAAGTTAAATATCGACGTTGTTAAAGGAGTTACTGAATCTCCGCATGGGGAGAGTAGCAGTACAATTGTTCCTTAGTGAGAAGGGAGAATTTGCTGCGTTTGCGGTTTGCGTGTGTATTTTTCTCCTAAATTTTCTTCCTCCTCGTCATTTCTTCATACCGTCATCCTTTCCTTTTTTCTACCTTTTTACTCTCACACAACTTACTGTTACCTTTATTCTCCATCTGATTCTTGCCCTTCCTCTCGGTTGTTGTACACAGTCATTCGAATATTGGTCATCCAAACTTCGCTCCTACCAGTGGTTCATTATTTTCACGTGGTATTTCTGTCTATTCTTTGCACCATGGCAGCTCCATCTACATCGTCCGGTTCTGCTCAACCACCGGCACACTTTGTGTGTCCAATTTCCAACAAGTTGATGAAACATCCTGTAATGGACGGAGCAATTCAACTCTTGGGCGCTTCAAATACCGTTTGTTTTGAACGATCTTCCATTCTCAAGTCATTGAAATCGTCATCGCAGTGCCCCATTACTGGCCGACCACTGTCTCCCAACAACTTGGTCATCAACACAGAACTTCAGTGGAAGATCAAATATTGGGTCAAGAAATACCACGGGGGAAACTTTGAACAAGCCAACAGCAGAATTGCCAATGTTACACCAACAACCTCAAGATCGCCTAGTCAACCAAGAGAGAGAAGCACCACGGACCCATCTTGCACACCTGACACTACCGCGGCTCCGTTTCATTTTTACTGTCCCTTGTCACAACAAATAATGGACGATCCTGTGGCTAGCAAGTCCAATCCTATTAGCTTTGAAAGACAGCACATTCTCAAATGGTTGGAGCTCGAGCCAACTTGTCCAGTGACGGGGGATGTGATGACCAAATCTTCTCTGGTACGAAACACTGCCTTGTCAAAAGAAATTGAATCATGGAGGCAGCAACAGCGATTGCAACAACCATCTTGCGGTGGTTCTTTCATGTCTTGTTCCGCACAACGCCTGCCAGCAATGGCCATGCTCGAGTCGTTGCCTACCAGTATCAAGATTCCCTCGTCTCCTCCTGCCAATCGACTCGAAAGTCTAAGCTCTCTTCTGGACCAAGCTCTGGAATGCAGCCTTTCTTAAAGGGTCTGTAGTATTCTTCTTTCGTTTCTTTTTTGGACAATAGATTAACTTACATGTATAGAAAGACATTTTTACGAGGGTACGGAGAGATTCGAACTGCAATAGTTCTCTTGTGGGAGTACTCGTACTGTGCAGAAAAACAGAGGCCGTACAAATGATTGCGTACGATTTCCATGGCAGCATCCAAAAGAAAAGTAAGTCGTTCCTTCACGAATGGAGGTGAGAGAGAACAACATGGTTGTTTGTGTGATTTGCCCACGGACATTGAACATACATGGACTTTTACTTCCTTCCTCTCTCCTGCCAACCAACTACTTCGTTAGAGAACCTCAGTCGTACTACTCCACCCTCGTTTCACAAAAGAGTGAACCATCCATTCAGCCATTACTGGTAGTTGTGGTCTATCAACAGTTTGATTGTTCGATTTCCAAAGCAGCAACGCTATGAGTGGTGTCCTCACAAGATGATTGTTCCTATTCAAAAGATTGTTCCTATTAAGGACTGGTAGTGGGGAGAGAAGATAGTTGTTTCAGCGACGGCCCACAAACATGACGGTACCACCACCTTCTCCTCGTTCCCATTTCTTACCAATCACCGAGGAACATCAGTACTCCACCGGTCCAAGATACAATGAATCCATGTGTGTTGCCGGTTCCTATAGCGACTACAGCTTTGTCAGAATAGATTTAAGTTGCATCATGTACAGCTATGTATGTTTCATGTACAGCTATGTATGTTTATCTGATGATTCTAAAGGAAGTTTATAAACGTACGCATCCTGGCATGCCTGAAGATGTCGTCAGCAGTATTACTTGCAACAGGACTCGTTTTGTACAGTGGATAGGAGTCAATCACTCTAGCACCAACAAACCTATCTATAAACAGTTTTGTGAGATTTCCAAGGCGGCATCCAAAAGGGACATCGTTCGTCTCAAGGCTGCAGTTGTATCCTCACAAGATGATGATCGTAAGCGTCGGCAGGGAGGAGTAGGAGGAAGAGGGGATTGTTGTAGCTTGTCATTTATCATTGGACTCGATTGCGACGACCATCGTGATAACGACGGTGATGATGAGGTGGCAAATTCACCCTCACTCTCACCTAGTCTTTCGGTTGATCGAACGGGAGCTCGAAATGGTACATCCTTTGATATGTACGATCGTTCGGCTGGTCTTTTTCGCTCGTTCCCGTAACATATGGGAGGAGAATCAACACTGTGCTTGGAGTGATTACCGGCCTCCCATCGCAAATTACGAACAATAAGAGATTGTGTGGAAGATAGGAATGATTCTTGCCGCTGCGTACAATTTGCGTCATCTTCCAGTAGGTCATCACAAGAAACATCAGAACAACAGCTCTCTGTATCTTCAAGAACAAGTTCACGAACGGTCAAGCTTTTCATGATGGAAAGGGACAAACAAACAGTCGTCGTAGAGAGCAACTTTGCACATTCGTTTGAAGATGTCCAACTTCTAGTAGTAGAGTTGTGTGATTGTGAGAAGGGAGAACGAAGTAGGTATCGAAGAATTGACTCATCCCAGTCAATCCAACAATCAAAAAAATCGAATGATGATGTGGAAAAGACGAAAAGGCGGTTTACCACGTAGCATTCGTTTTTTCGGTGAATCATCACATCATCACAACACAAATGTCTGTTGTCCGTCAGAATGTGGATAGAGTATACCTTGTTTTTTTTATTCGATGCCGTTTCTACAAATAAAGACATCGGTGAAATATATATATATACAACGCGCCCGAAAAACAAAAAAATCCTTTTTATGAGAAATGATTTTTGTTCTTCGTGGTTTTTACACTTAATAGGACTTGATTATTTTTCTGTTTGTTGAGTCGTCGCCTTCGAAGAACAAGTGAACCATTTTGACCAGTGCTGAATTTTCGTTAGAGTAATATGATACTTTCTACGACGGTCATGTTTGTCTGAAGGGCGATTAACAGTGAGTGAAGCATTCACTGTCAATTGAAAAACAATTTCGGTTTTCCTCCGAAGTCGACTTACATCTCCGAGGACCAATTAGCGTTCACTGACATTCTTATATTGTCAATATGGTCGCTCGTTTATTGCTACTAACTGTAAGCACAACAAACAAGAAATTACGGAGAAAAAAAAGCTTCCATGATGGTCCCGAGTACGTACGCACGAAGTATGTTGTGAATTGTCGTCTGTCGAAGTGGTTCGTTATGTTTCGATGGGATCAAGGAGTAATACAGAACTATAAATAACTGTAATAAAATATCGTACTACGTAGTGGAGTGTTCTCTCTAGCTAGCTAGTAGTAGGAGGGACTACGGTATCACTTCACACTGCTTAACTGTTTTTCCGAATGGACAATTTCAAATCGATTGTTTCAAACGGGACCTTCACTAAAACTGCCTTAGTAATGGAGTATCATTTATTGTTTATGTAGGAGTAGACCCTACTTAAGTATTTCGAAAGCCTCATGTATCTTCGGTTGCTGAAAATTTCATGCCTACATAAGTGCGACGTGTTTGATAAAGACTTTTTATCATGATGATTAAGTGTATCAATTAGAGCAATCCCTCTTTTGTCTCTAATTTCAACGACTTCGACGTTGAAATTTCACCGCTGACACAGATGCGGTTTGCTGGCGACGACTACTAATTACCCTCTCTCATTGCTTCAATCCTCTCACAATCTCTCTCTTGTTTCATATGATTAGCTGTTTCTCTTGCCACTTCAATACAACTGCAACAGCAAAGAAATACATTCCCGCCCAGTGGAAGAGAAGAATTGCCAAAATATTATCATCATCATCAGTCATTCATCATCATGGCTCCTCTAGCAGCAGATACAACATGCGCCTCTTCCAAGTCGCTCCTTTGGTGCGATTACAATGCGGGTATTCTGTTGGATGCGTCTGAACACTCCACTGGTGAAAAATCCACTCCATCACAAAAGAAGGCACTGGCTGTCATGAACATGATGAGCTCTCCATTTCACAATAGCGCACCAGTGCTGGATTTTGATTTGGATCTTTTGGAACGGGTCATTCGATCCTCCAAAACACCCAAGTCGGTCCGATTTGCCGAATACGACGAAATTCTCCCCGTCATGCACCGCAGTGACATAACTCCAGAAGAGTATGCCTCCATGTACTTGAGTGCTGAGGAGCAAACGGCCGCTCAAAAGAGTGCCCTCCATGAATTGGTCGCGTCTCTCAATGGAGAGCCGTTGGAAGACGATGAGGTGTGTTTGCGAGGCTTGGAGAATCACTGCTTGGAACGATCGCAGCGCTTTCGCGCTACCGTGAACAAATTGTATGATATTGTCTATGACTGTCAGACCTTCGAGGACGAGAATGGTGTGCAAGTACCACCCGAATACCTCGCGCAATACTTGATCCAAGTCTCATCCTATTGTGCTGACGAAGCTCGAGAACGAGCGTTGCACGATGAGGAAGCAGCAGCAATGCACTAATGTCCCAAAAAGAACCATTCATTGTACAGGGTCCATTGGAAACCATTTTTGAGAGGGATATTCATTACCTGTATATGAGCCGATATTGCTTGCATTCCAATGTAAATAAGTCAAGCACATAATTAAAGACATACTACTATTGAACCTTGATTTCTCATTAGTGTACTGTAAAATCATTGTCAATAGGATCAGAACCAAAGCGTGTGAAAGGGATCCAACAACTAGCTAGAGCAAGCATCGCTGGGTGTTCGTCGAAAACTGCTTCTGCCGGTTACAGCAATAGCAGCTGGTTGCAAATCTGTTATTAGGGTTACCGGTACTTCAATGTACGGTAGTACCTACTCCAGTAATAGTACCGGTAGACTACCGTACGGTACTACGTATGCACTCCAAGTATCATACACGTACGGTAGTGAAATTTCCTGGCATCAAGACAGACGTTGCTGACGACGATGAGAGATCGCCAAATTCCAATGCCCACGTAAAATTACTGCATTTTTGGGGTAGTCGCAAGAAGAAGCTGTGAACGCTACCGCCCAGCTACCGTAGTAGAGTGGACTTGACCTGACTTGACTTCCTCACTACTCTAATATTGATCCACTAATAACTTGCTTCAAAAGGGTCGGTCCAGTCCCGGTAGCTGTATCAGCAGAGAGGTGCTGCCGATAGAGACGCTTTATACTAATAGTGGACCCGGCAGGGATGGGGTTTCCAGATCAACCGAAAAGGCCGTTCACCATCATGATTGTCCTTTTGATAGTTGTGGTGTTGATCAAAGACATTGTTTATACCAAAGAAGTTCTGGTTGGTCAACAAGGTATAAATGTTGGCGCACTATATCCGGAATATACAAAGGAAGTATTATCGCAAAACGTCTCTTCTTTTACTACTAACGTTTCTGTTTCAGTTTCATTCCCAAGTCCGTCTCCATCCCCAAATTCGAATTATTATACGACACCCAATCCTGCCTTTTTACTCTTTTTTGCACACTCTGGATACAGTAATCAAGTCATTGCCATACAGAGAGCGGCGCAACTGGCATACAAACTCAATCGAACGTTGGTTGTGTCTCCCGTCTTGCCTCACAAAGGAGACGTTCCCAAGTTATTTCCCAGCTGGAGAGCGACTGCAGCTGGTGCTGGATGTTATTCCTACCTTCATTATGAAGAAGTTCAACGCAAAACACTGGATCAAGCCCTTCTGGCGGAAGAAACAAAAGGTCCCAAGGGAAGTTTTCCATCGTTTCACAGTATCATGGATTTTGAAGCGTTGCGTAACACCACCGGTTTGCAAGTTTTGGATTTGGACGAGTTCATGCAACAAAAACACAAACGAAGTATACCCAAGATGCCATCTTCCTTTTACAGGTCGTACATTACATCCGTTTATAGTTTTTGCAACGCCAACATTGATCGGAACGTTACCAATTACGAAAGTGTTCATAAATGTCAAATGAATCCACCACACACCTATCCAGAACTGGTGGATCATATACAAGAACAAATGGCAAAGCAACATGGTACTCAAGAGTTGGACGAAGAAGAGGGACAACTACATTCTCGCGATTGTCGCGTCCTCAACATTGGATCGGCCTTTGCGGTGCGTAACAACTTTGGAAAAGATCCCATGGCACCGGCATTCAATGCCTTTTTTGACAATTATCCCTTGGTCGATCCATGGAATCGTATTCTAAAGACGTTACTCAAACAACAATGTTCCGATATGAACTTTATCGGTGTCCATATTCGAACCGACGATGGTGACATAGAATGCGAGGATAGCGCTGCTTTGTATGACAAAGCCGCCGAGGAACTGTTGCAACGATTGGCCGATCGTATGTCGTTGGCTACGACAAACACAAACAACAATAATACTCACGACATTCACAAAAACAACAAACACAACTACCCTTCCAAAGATCTCGTCATCATTGGAAGGGCTAATAGGAATTCCAAAAATGTTTGAAACAAGCACTTACAAAAGCAATCAGAGCCGTCGTTCAGGACAAAACGACCTCTGCAAATATCACAAACACCAATAGCAGAAGCAGCAGTAGCAACAACGACAACGACAACAGCACCATTACTCTTCCCACCATGCCCAAAGTCGTCACAGTCAATGACTTGATTGATCAGCACAAAGAAAAGGACAAAATAGAAAAATGGATCGATTCCATACCCCTGGAGGTTAGTACTCGTTATCTTTTGTTGGATCAACTGATCTTGGCAATGTCATCCGAATTGGTAATGCAAAGAGCGTTCGGGTCGACCTTTCAATCTTTGATTGTCAATCGACAAAAATACCGACACGAAAATATCAAGGCATTGGGGTTGGCCGAGTGTGTTGAAATGAATTCACTGTAAACATAGTTCATGGCGGAAAGCGTTCCCAAACAAAACAAAGCAATACGACACTCGGCACGGAAGATCCCTCATGAGACCTCCACAGATATAGTAATAAAGACATGATGATATTTTCCTTGTCATGACATGACAGGAACAGACATGTCAAAAAAGAGGCACAACATGTACGTACTATCAGATTCCATTTTGGTGATTATATTTTAATCTCTCACAGAACAATATTTTTGTTCAGAGGTATCGGTCTTGGAACATGACCGTGCCAAGTTAAGTAAAAGAAAAGGATGGAACGAAAAGGATGATACCATTGTTGTACTCGCAGCAATAGTGTATGTCGTGTGATTGTCAAAACCGCCCATGGCTGGATACTAGGAACTACTTCGTACTAATTCCAAAACTATGTGGTGCATTGATAAAATGTGTTATAGACACTTATAAAGCAGCCATCTTCCAAGAGTGACCCTCTGTTTTGCTAGAGGGACAAGCGGGTACTGGAATCAACCTCTTACTAACTCTAATAACAGTAAGTACCATGTACTCCACCGTACCAGAGTGCCCCTATAACTGATTTGGAACTACGAGGTTGTAGTCTTCTACGGCAGTACGTCGTACGGTGAGAGGTAAGAGAGTGCCGTAGTAGACGGATTATGATTTATGCTTATACATACGATGATACATTGTATGATACCCTGGAGTTCTTCATTCGTTTGTTATTACTGTTAATAATACACGAAGTAGAGAGAGCTTCGAGGTGCTACGATACATACGACGGTACGACGTACTGTGGAGAGTAAGATACGACAGTACATCACTACCTTCATACAGTACACTCGCAGAGCTTCGGCTTCTTTCATCGTCAGCTGTCCACGTCGTCGTGAGAGGAATCCGACTACTACGGTAAAGTACCGATACACGACTACGGTACGGGTATCTTCAATCTGTTGTTCATTTTTTTTCAAACGAAATAGAAATATTATTCTCTTCTTCTTCTTCATCATCATCATCATCTTCACCATCATCTTTTGCCATGACGTTACGACTATCCTCTTCTGCAACTCTATCTTCGTCGTCTTCATCGTCACCCAGTGTGTACATTGAACGTATTGCTCAAGACACAACCTTGTCGCTGTCACAAAAGACGGATTGTGTAAGATAGAATGTTTGTTGCTGTCTATGACCCGTTTTGACTTTATTCCCTCCTCACTCGCTGAATTGTTGTCGTTGTTGTTGTTGCTACTACTTCTTCTTGTTTGTGATGATGATGATGATGACAGCTCAAAACATTGTCAGTCATTCTTAAAAATCTGATAGATCCTACGAAAGGATCGTCGACTGCTGAGAATGACGATTCTTCCATCAAATACCGTACATTGAAACGAGACAATCCCAAATTAGCCACACGGTTGTTTTGTGTATCACACACATACGATTTGTTTTTGCAATTGGGGTTTGTTTCCACTTCGGATGGAACAGTGTTGATTATGGAGGAACCACCCTCTCCAACCATTCAAGGCATCATCCAAAGTATGTTGTTACCAGTCATTACCGACAAACAAACACTCCTTTCGACGTCATCAGTGTCCAACAAAAAGCCCAAACTGCTATATGGAGAAGCACACGAAAAGGAAGATATCTCGAAGTTGTCCGAAAAACAAAAGGCCCGTCGGTTGTTGGCACAAAAACAACAGGAGGAAAAGGAACTCGCCAAACAGGCACGGGCCGTCACCAGGGCACAAATCGCTGCCGACAAACGTGTCCGACAAGACGATGAAAATTGGAAACCGTCCGTATCGGCCGCGGCAGACAAGACGGGGACCGGTCTATTGACCTTTCGGGATCGACATGGGGAGTAGGCAAGATTCGAACAGTAGAATCAAAGAAACCAACCAACCAACCAACCAAAAAACAACGACAACAGCAACAACCAATGTGTCACCGAACGTCGTTCATCCCGTCCATCATTTTCCATGTTGGGGCCAAACTGTTGGGATAATTCATAATGAAATCTATTTTATGGCTATGCCAACTAGGTATTTTTTGTAACCCTACTAACTGAAAACCGTAGTACTGTTTCCATGCATTCCTTGACATTTTCCGATGAGACAGATATAGGATGTCATTTCTTTCTACAGAAATATCACCACGTATCACACATGTAACCTCATGTCAAGGCATCCTTTTCTCCTTGTGTCCACAAAAAGGAAGTATGACTGGAGGTAGTAGGATATCCACCCAAGTCCAACGACAACACATCCCCAATTCCGCAGTAGAAGGTCACTGAACCTTGCACTTTTGACAACCTCGTCCGCTGAAACCATGTTAACTGTAAAGGCGCATTTCTTGGAAATACGGTAGTCGCATTCCCGACAACTCTCGAAAAGGAGTGAAATAATGGTCGCCTCCCGGATCCCAACTGGCAACTGGTGGTTGGTATGAGCCATAAAATTGATTTTCTTCTATTAGTACTACTTGCATCCCCCCCCCCCCCCCCCCGCATCTCATATTTGATATTCAAAAGGTGTAGTCGTATGCCACCGTATTGTTGTTGTCAGGAAGGGAGTTGGGTTTGTTGGGGCGGTTGTCCGCCATGTGTATTCCCCTCCGTTTACAGCTCTTCCTTGTTGTCATTGTCGTTCTCTCTACCTCCTGTCATTATTTCTATTTTCGATTCTGACTGACTGTGATACAGGAACTGTTGTTTCAAATCGTCACGTAATCGTTGTCCCTTTTGTGTTTGTGCCAACCGTCGAAAGATCCACAGGAGCAATCGTTCATACCATGGTCCACCTTCGATGATCGTCCCACCCAAGTTATACAACACGGCTGTGGTATAAAAGTCCTTGACGAGACCACGTGGATCGGTTGGTTTCCAATCGGTGGGCATGTTGGCATGCATCTCAACCGATTCGTGAAAGCCGTCGTGACAGGGTTGCAGTTTCAGTAGAATGGTAGTAGTGTTTGTGTTGTTGTCCGTCCACCATGTATGAGAGACGTCTCGTGGAAACACAAACGTTTCTCCTTTGGTGAAGGATTGGTTGACACCACCAATGGTAGTATGAAAGACACCTTCGAGTACCTGGATGTATTCATCGTATCCCTCGTGATGATGAAAGGGTACCGTGGTGGTGTTGGGAGGTGCCACCACTTGTAGTAACGTGTATTTGTTTTGAGTATCGACACATTCCTCCAAAACATGAAACGTCTCGTGCATTATTGCTCCAACAAAGGATCGTTTGATCGGGGGGAGTATCGATGGAAAGGTTACTACCGTTGATTCCAAGGAATTTGATTCGATTGTTGTTGTGGCGGAGACTGTAACAGAATCAGAAGCTGTCGTGTCCGAATCTGGAGAGTCATCATCCTCAAAGGATACTGCTTCGGACAATGGTGTTGTCTCTTCGGAAGAGACCAACGATACAATCACTCCCATCCATAGGAAAAGTGACAATAATAACACTAACAACAAGAGCGGAGATTTCGTAATGGTTGTTGTTGCCTTCATGATAATGCTCAAAGGTAACCTGTTAATGTAGGTAGTACAAGAAAAAGACCGGACAACCCAAAAACAAAAAGAGATAATACAACAGGTGCATTAGTATTACAGGTAGTAAAAGAAGAAGATTGGACACAAACGAAAGAAGTGTCGAAATACCGGTACCAATCAGAAGCACGAGTACCGTGTCCTGTGCAGTAATCAATTCACTTTGGGTGGAATTGACGATCGTCGTTCTTGGGTCGAAGAACTGACTGAGACCCTACTACCGGTATGTACGGTAGTCAACTGATACCGGCAGTTTACGACGATGACATCATATAATTATTACACTCTAGTAAATGGTGGAATGCGGCGTAACTTGCAACCTCGTTGGAAAATGAAGGGTACTAATCAGCACACAATGGCATTGGAGACTGGTTTGAGAACTATGAAATCCGATTATCAGGGATAATCGCTACTACTGGAGAAGGGCTCCGCGGTGTGTTCGAAGGGGGCTAATGGAGGATGAAATCCCATGAAGTAGTATTAACTGTAAACGATATACTTGCGGTTGTTATAGACATTTCTATGGAAGAAATGGCATCATAACTTAGCCGATTGTTTCAGTGGAAGCATCAATTTATACTACGACTTGCGAGTAATACGGAGTTGTTCTTACAGTTAGTAAAGGCTCTGTCAACTAATACGCCGTATAGTCATTCTTGTTTAACTGAGTAGTTCAGAACCGTCGACTGTTGGCTCGTAGCAGCACCAATTTCCTTTTTTAAGTAGGTTGAGTTTCGCGGGCCGGCTCAATTTATCTCTCTAGGGCTACCTATGTGTCCATTGATGGCCCCTGATGTGGTGGAATGGTATCTGCGGAAGGAGTTTGGCAAGTCGTACAACCGCTTGCAGAAACATCCCAACGAGAGGACTTAAAGGCAAACCTCATGACTTGAAAAGATGACGAGAGTCCAAACAAGATGATGATTCTTTTGCGTTGTAGTTTCCATTGTCTGAACGTCCTTTTTTATTTTTTAAAAAAAATAGTACTTTACGAATAAATACGATTGCCTTTGTAATTCACCAAAAACCTTGGAAAAGATATTGTGCTTTCCTTGGGATTATACTTCGGACACGGGTCCATTCATTGAGTTGTTTGATTGGCTGTTTGTATGTTACCGTGTAGTACATTCTTTTTTCATTGAGTTTCTCTTGGTATTGTTACCTACTGGTTATGATTTACGTGACAAGATTGGATAACCACCCAACTGAAAGTCATCTCTGTACACGTCCTCAATGAGTCGAAGAGTGGTCTGAGTGAGATTTTTCACGGAACAAGCGGTAGGATATTCATTCCGATCGAGCATTTTCTGTTTGGGTAACGTAATGTTCAATTGATAGGCTGACATCAACGAATCAAATTCCTCTTGCAAGTATTCGAAATGCAGTATGTGTTGTACCAATCGGCGATACTGAAAGGAGGATGGACGTATATTATTTTTTGGTTGTGGTTGCTGCTGCAGCTGCTTGTTTTTATTGATGTTTTTGATGTTCTTGAAATTTTTATTCTTGTTGTCGTTCTTTTTGTTGTTGTTGTTGTTGTTGTTGTTGTTGTTGTTGTTTGTCGTAACGCTGTATACATAATGTGCTTGTGGTATCCAGTGTCCATCGTGATAGAAATACTCTTTGGATCCGATGGTAGCTCTTTGTTGTTTTCGAATCATTTGTTGTATGACGGTATTCATTTGTTGGGGTGTATCTTGGTTCCTGTACTTGTTGTTCTTTCCCAAATAGCACGGTACATCTGCATCCCTCAAACAACGATAATAGTATTGAGAAACAACACGTTGATACGGATTCCGGATCACAGCAAACAAATCTTGATGTTGATATGGATTGATATGTTTCCTGTCGTTGGGTATAAATTGGATAGGCATATGCCACCAAGAACGTAGCATCGGATGGAATTTGATATATTGTTCCGGATGGTATAGATTCCTTATATTGTTGTTGTTGTTGTTGTTGTTATCATTGATAATGGGAAACGTCGTCGTTCTTGTCGTTGCTGTTGTTGTTGTGTTGCTGTTGTTGCTGTTGTTGTTTGCAAAGTAATTGATGGGTCGGTTTGGACAATTTTTACGTTCTCGATTAAACCAAAACAAACAATCCCCCCAGGCAACATTGGCATTGGCTGCAGCCATAACAATAGACGTTCCACCCGTCTTGGGAATGTGAAGAAAGTTGAGTGGTCGTCGTTTTGCATTACTGTTGTTGATATTGATAATGGAATTCGTTTGGATTATCATAGTCTCCCAAGATTTGGGTTGTTCCAAAACATGTTGGTATGGTAAATAAGGATTCCGTTTATTGGTTTCTTGTTGTTGTTGTTGTTCTTGTACTTTTTGGTTCACTTCCTCTTTCATCAAACTGGAATTCATTTTTTGTACCAGTTCTTGGTGATAGTCATCCATTACAGTATTGGCAATGGACACGGTCCGAAGTATCCCTTGAACAACTGCCATCATCACAATGATAGACCACCAAGCAGATTTGCGATTGCGGTTGTTGTTGCACTGGATCGTGAAACAAGAATAATCAAAGAAGGGATGTTGGTTCTTGGAATGACGACTCATTTCTTGGTGTAGTTTGTGTTTGTGAGGAGATGATAAATCTATCCTATTTTATACAGCAAAACAAAGAGTGTCTGTCCAAGTAACGATGATGATGAGCCACACTCTGTAACACCAATTGCACTGTTTTTGGTTAACAATCACACATCCAGTCAACATAGAGAGAGAGGGTATGTTGTCTCTCTCTTTTGTCGTCCACCAAATTTTCTCTAAGATTCAGGAAATCGCAACGTTCCCTCTCTAACAAAAATAATAAATAGCGTCGGAACGATTTTTTCTTCGCGTCGTGGCTTTTTTACATGTTAATGCCGGTGGTATCCATCGTGAAAGGGTGTACCGGTAGGTGTGATAGCACGTATCATACGTAGAGCGAAGAAGCAATCGCATTGTGGGGTGCGCGCCATCATTATTTTATTAGAAAAAAGAAAAGGAATGAAATTTTCATTTTGTTGTTTGGAGTACCGTAGTACGAACCCAGTGTACGATGTATCATACGTGGTAACACGTACCGTAGGTACCGAAAAGAGGTGTATGTACTACTACGTACGTATCATAATAATATTATGTAGTAGTATTATTTATTATACGTAATTACGACGATAATACGTATTATATTAAGTTACATATTATTATATTCAGAACTATCATACGAAGTGCGGTATATGTACTCTCTACGACGTATTCACTGTTGCGCTGTGTTGGATGGCATAACATTATTTTGTATTTTGAAACAATCCACGTCGTAGAAGATACGGTACTCGTAGTTGGACTCCATAACTTCGGTACGATCGCAGTGGTCGTCGTTTTTGTTGCGCAGATCCGTTTGTTTGTGTGTATGCAGAGAGAGTCCGGTAGACAAAGTTCACAAAGAATCAACGTTTTGCTCTCGCCTCCCCCTACACATTAGTTTCTCCTTCCCCTCTTTCAAAAAATAAAATGATGCACTCTTCAGCAGCAATCGCTCCAACAACAAGTTCATCGTCACACTGTCAATATTATTATCGTCTTCTTCTCGTTCTTCTGCTTGTTCTTTTTTATGCCAGATCTGGTGCTGCTGCTCCGGTACTATCATCAGTACCTCCATTTTTGGGTGAAATGTATTGATGTGCCATTTCGACCAAGTCACGTCCGCTTTCGGTCAAATATTCTTCCCGATCAAAGGTTTCCGGTGTGAGGATACCAGCTCTCATTTCGAATGTGAGCATGGAATGGGGATATAACAAGACGGCCGTTACGACAATATCGATCCAATCGAGATGGACGAACCGCCAAACGAAGATAGTAAAGAATCCTAGTATCGACACGTACAAGGCATTGAGATTCCAATTCATGGCACCGTACAGACCGACGGCGGATATACCCGCCGTGAGGAGACCACTCATCACCGTATGGAAAATGTTTTTCCCAACAAAGGGACCGCCTTGCAACAGAAACATGAGACTCAATACGACCACAACGATGGCAGTGAACGCAATGTTGAGCAAATTCAAGGCGACTGTTGCCGTTCGCATGTCACATACACCAAAAAAGAGACGGGACCGTCGTTGTTTTGGTGATGATGGAGAAGATAAAGAAGATGGATGATGATTAGACGACTGCTGTTGGTGGTCCGTTTGGACGTAGTAATTGCTCGAGGAAGAGAATGGTGGTTGTGGTGATGATGGATCGGTCATTTTTGTATGAATTGAAATTGACAGTGTATTTACAGTGAACGGGTTGCTTCAATGGATGTGATGGAAGGGGTGGGGTGGTTGGTTGGTTGGTTCAATTGATTGGAGAAAAGAGGAAGAAAAAGGGGATGTAAGGTAGAGCTTATCTAGATGACACGGATGGATGGATGGATGGATGGATGGATGGATGGATGGATGGATCGTTGTTGTTGTTGTTGAAGCAGCTGTTGAGCTCTCTACTACGCTAGCTACCGGTAGTGTGTTGAGAGAGTAGGATTGTAAAAAAAGCAGCAGCAACAATTACAAGCACAGAAATGAAGTAATGATATAAAACAAAAGGTAATTGTGGACTGCAGGGTTGTAGGTTGTAGTACAGTGTACCTAGTATTATTACTACCGTAGTACCGTAGTATTATGACGAGCTCGCTGAAAGTGGAAGAAGACGAAGAAGAAGAAGAAGGATCGTTGTGTTGTCCACATACCGGTACCCATATGTACGTAATATATGTAATAAATATAACGATTCGTTGGAAGCGATCGAATCGGAACAGTAGTAGGTACATAGAAGTATTGTTTCGCGACTTGCGTCTTGCAACTTGTTCTTTCTACTCTAACGGCATTTATGGAATCTGCCAATTCAATCAAGCATAAAAAAAAGTAAACAGTTCAAAAATGTTCCGAGATTCATCCAAAAGGCATGGCAGGCTTCATTATTTTCTTGGAAAAGGCACGACTGGTATACGACAATATTTGTCGCAGTTGTTCCTCTGAGATGATAACAGTAATAACGACTGGACCTGTGAACATGGGCGAACGATTCGATTATGAACGTATGAACACTAGCAAGCTACGGTAGGGGTATCGTACACTCAAACACACCAAGTTGAGGTCACAAATGTGAATGTCTTCCGCACCGTACCATTGTCACTGCAGTTACTTTTGCCATCCGTAGTACTACTACTACAACTGCTAGTACTACTTCTTGTTCTGGTGGATGTTTTTTCTTCATTACTAATGTATCTTCCTCATCATCGTCATCTTCTTCTTCAAATTCCATTGCTTCCAGCAATCACTTACATCGATGCATCCAATATCATCCGGAACAACCGGAACGTATCACAGCGTGTGTCAAGGCATTGCAAGAATGGAAACAACAACAAGAACAACAAGAACAAAATAGGGAAGAATCGTCTTCCAACTACTATTGCAACAACAAACAACTGTACCACCAATGATTCTTTCGGTATTAGTTCCTTTCAGTTGATTGATGTTGCACCAACAAAAACAAAATCAACAACAACAACAATCGTACACAATCCCTTTTCGCAACGACAACTGGATCATGCACAGGATGTTCTTCAACAGATTCATACACCTGATTTGGTCACTGAATTACAATCCAAATGTGATCAGTCACGACAACGTCGGATCGAACAGGGGAAACAAGACCCCCTAGGATTTATCGGATATATCGATGATGATACTTACGTAACGACAGAAACGTACAATGTATGTCTACGAGCGACTGCTACATGGATCCAAGGTGTGGATTACATTCTTGATAAGCGAAAACAACAGCAACAACAACAACAGCACCTACCTCCTGTTGCCATGGCATAAGACACGTCCACCAGGACATCATGCTACTCGATCTTCTTCCAACGGATTTTGTATTTTCAATTTTGCTGCCGCTGCCACTCATCATTATTTACAGCAACAACAACAACAACAACAACAAAACACATTGTCGTCGTCATCGTCGTCCTCCAATCCGTTCTTTGGTCGTGGTCGTGTCGCCATTTGGATTGGGATGTCCATTATGGACAGGGTATCGCCGATATCATCCAACGGTATCACCATCACCACCACCACCCTCCACCAAACGTACGATATGCCTCCATCCATCAAGTACCGGCATTTCCGTATCAAGGTGGTACGAAACAGGAAATCACCAACAACGATACTACATTGACCATTCCCATTCCGGCCGAAACCACATGGACGTGTGGGTATCGAGATAAATTCCAAATTGCACTCGACTTTTTGTTTGGCAGTAATGACGATGTTCATGAGACCTTTCGTCCCACACTTGTCATTATCTGTGCTGGATACGATGCATTGGACAGTGACGAATTGGCAAGCGTATCCTTGACGGCAAACGATTATGGACAAATGACACAAATGGTATTGGAACGCATCCAACAACAACAACAACGAAATATGGATGGTACAACCTGTGGTCTATTGTTGGGATTGGAAGGAGGGTATCAACTACGACCTCAAGCAGCAACAGCTAGTGGTGGTAGTGGAAACATGCCCGATGCCATTGTCAAAACGGTCCAAGCAATATTACAACAATCGTCCCAACAACAACATAAACAACAACAACAACAACAAAAATTGCACTGATTGTTTTGATTGAATGATGACCATAGATACAACCATTTTTTTTTTGAAAAAACAACTGAACTGTGTGGATGGGCTAATAAAAGGAAGGAAAAAACCAACCACGATCTGCTTCCACCCACCCAACAACAATGATGGTACATATTTATCGCCGTCTACAGGTAGAAATACAAATCCTTTTTTCCCTCCTCTCTCTCTCTCTCTCTTTTACGGATGATGATGTTGTAGTGATACATTGTTGTATCGCCAATCAAATGGTGTCACGACGGACGAGAATGAGTACGGTAGTCGCGTGTCGATTTGGATACGGAGTAGTAGTATACGTATTTTAACAATAAAATACTTCAACCATTCCAAGCATTAATGCAGTACTACATCCTTTTTCACTTTTTATTTAATAAATATGCAGTATATATATTATTACAGTACTATAGAAGTAAAGTCATACTTCTCAACAATCGTTTCAATTTTATTTGTCACTCTTCAGGGGCCGTCCCAAGCGTCGGATGCGATCCCTCATGTTCGCGCCACGCTTCTGCGTTCGGAAGTCTTGGTTGGTTGATCCCTTTTCGGGCAAATCCCAGTTCATAAAGCCACGACACAAGTCCGACTGGCAACTGCACGGGATACGTGCGTCCAAGTCCATCTCCAAAGGAAATTGGTAATCGTACGTGAACTCCTCCAGGGGGTCCACGTCACGGAGAGCGACAATCACAACCCGTTTCAAACCTTCCGATACAACACCAGGAACGATCCTAGTTCCACAATTGGGATCGCAGCTGTGATTGATGTATCGACCATGTCCACCGCGCTGCAAAAATACAAACGTTGAAAAGAGAAAGAGAAAATGAACATAAAGAAATTAGTGTAAGATAATGGAAGAAGAAAAAATACAAAGAAAAATACCCATACACTGGGATGACAAAAAAACATCGTTCGTTGATTCTGTACTGTACCTTGGTTGCATCAATGACCACATCACTACCGACACGGAATTGATAGTCTTGAATACGTTCTTCTCGATAGGTTCGTTCCCGTGCATCGGTCACGGCTGGACTGACGTATTCGCCAATATACTCGGCGACAACATCACCCTTTCGGAATGGTTGGTCGGCGAATAATCCCATACCATGGATACGACTCGGACGAACAGAAACGGCTATGTCTGGCAGTAGTTCCAATGCACTCAATAGGGCTTCAGTCTTTCCTTCCTGCAAATCCTCATGGGTGTAGGGTGTATCTTCATGTTGTTTGCGGATTTGGTCTTGTATCACTTGGCTACCCAGGCCCGTACTCAAATCCAATCGAGACTTGTCCACACGAGCCGTGTCGCCATGGCGCTTTCGAAATCGACCCCGTTGAACATTCTTGACCACCGATTTGAGTTCTTGGTCTACACGTTGTATGCCATCGCATCGTGCACACCCACCAGCAGACTCGGTCATGCCTTCCATTCGTCGCGATTGTGCCTTCCGCAGGACTCGCATCACCAAATCTTCCCGCCACGTTGGTATATCTTTGAGTTGAGGTGGTTCGACCACTTGGGCAACCTTTTCGGCGACGTAATTGCGAAGATTCTCGTCTTCGATATGTGATCGACGTCCCACCACATTGTACACACCAGTCGAGTCGGGATATGGCGCCAACGAGTAGGCGGCGGCAGCCGCCGCTCGACGAATTGCAATACAACCGTAATAGGCGGCTTCGTTTTCCTTGGTCCTCATAAAGTCGGATTCGACTTGCTTGCGCAGTCGATCGTGACTACGGAGCATATTGATTGCTTCTGGCCAGGACTGTCGGAGTTCGTGGAAGGTATGCTGGATCATGAACGAATTGGGCGGGAGCATATCCAGACGTTCTAGTGCATCCATCAACTCCGCCTTGGATGCCCTGGAAAAGGCCGACGAATGAGCTTCCTTGATGGCACTCATCCATTTGGCCGCTCGTTTTTGTGACACTTCCAAGAGATTCGATATCTCCATGCCCGCCTTCCAATAAACCGAATCGGGTGGGTTGTAAACCAAGGCGTTGTCGCACAGCAGTTGTGAATCGTAGATAAAGGCTCCCAAGGTAGTATACGAGTTGGACAGTAACTTCTTCTTGATGGTTCCAAAGTCCATCGGATTCAGAATGATCTTGTTGTATCCTTCGGCTTCGACTGGCTCGGCAAACAGCTGCAGGGGATCACGTCGCATCATGGCCAACAAAATCCCACAACACGCGACACTGAGACACTTTTTGGCAAGTTCTTCCTTTTCTTTGGAATATCGCCGTTGGATGATTTGGCGGTCCTTTTCATCCATCTCGATTGCCGCCATGTCGTCGTCTCGTCGAATGGAGGAAGAATACTCTTGAGCGACAAGTCTGGCACTCGAACGAGCACTTGTCCGACCTCGTTTCGCGGTTGGTGGTTTTATATCGATATCCTGATCACCGTATCCGTGATTGGTATTGTCAAGAGGCGGTGAGTCTTGACTACTGTCCTTGGGAGTATTGCCGTCATCGTTGATCTTGCCGTCATCACTATGTTGTTGTTGTTGTTGTTGTGGTTGTTCTTCGTTGGCAGTCCTGTCCATTTTTTCGCTCTCTTCGCTATGCGACGACTCGGCATCATCGTCTTCTGTGGACTCGTCGTCGTGACTTTCGACTTCGTCGTCTTCGCCTTGTGTTTTGTTCTCCACTGGCTTGAGCTTGGATGGATCGTAAGTCGGCGCTAGCAGTTTTTGTGGAGGTAGAATGGCAAAGGGAGTCCATCGTTGTCGGACAATATGATTGGCCACAGCTTCATCGCCTTCGGTCTGCATGGAGGGGGTAAACTCCTTCATTTGGACACGGCCCAACATGGTGGTTTGGACCGTCAATAGAGAAGGCGTTGACGATTCATCCGTTTTGTTGGGACTGTTGTCATGCTTGCCGGCGGCAGTGGCATGTTCCGTGTCAACCCCTTCCCGGGACATGTTGATGACGAGTTGTGCCCGTCGGCATTGGACACATCCCGTATCACCGTCGATGATGGTACGGCAACGACCACATTTGTTGACGACAGTTACTCCATCAACTTCGTCGGGAGACGGCTCATCGGCGGGACGTTTTCGGGACCGGATGGGTAGTGCCGCACGGCTCGTAATGATCCCCTTTCGGCTGGTGGTCATTGTCGATTCTTGTGTCGTCGCAGCCGGTTTGTTGTTTCCAGGAGGTTTGGGTCGTGGTGGTTCGGGAACTTTCATGTGGACGACTTCTTCGATGAACTTGACAATATCTGATCAAGTCCATCAATCAAGTCAAGTCAAGTCACGACCATGATCAAATGAAACAGGATGGTTTTCGAATAGAGATACGGCATCATTGTGAGATGGTACAAAAAGCATCATCATCCAAGCAAATTCTATTGGCAAAAGCATGAATGCACACAAGAAGAAAATGCATCTTCAAACATCCCAACACACAACAAAACAAGTAAAAAGAAGAGGAAAAACAAAAACAATCCATCCACCCATCCAGCTAAGCATTACCCATTTGTATTTCCCGAAAAAACAAGTATATACAGTATATACAGAGTATAGTCCTGGATGTTACGTACCATCACCTCGTTCACTGGGTACGGTCATTGGTTCAAAGGGGATGGTCGGTAATGCCTTGGCAGAACGAATGGCAGGGACGTCCCGTACGGAAAATAACGGTACATTATTGATGTTTTTGGTCGTACCATCCTCCTCCTTGGAGGAAGGAGGAGGAGAAGGCTGTGACATTGAAACGGCCTTTAATCCCAACCCGACACGGGTGGCCATCAACGAACTTAACGGTGGTTGTAATCGTGCTCGATGTAGGACGGCGGGGATGTTTCGTTTCAGGACGTTACAAAAATGGGCGAATCCTCTGGTACAACCCAAACATTCGTCTCCGACGCTGGTCGATATCGGTCCATGTACGTCGAAATGTGGCACCGTGACCTTGTCAAAGTCCAATTCGCCGTGTTCCGTTTGAGATCGATTGGGTTGCATCATGGGTAAGGGATGGAACCGTACATCTTGTAACAGTTCCAACAAGATCCGGTTGTTGCTTTCGTCGTGTTCTGGTTTGAAGGGTTTGGCCCCCACGGTAGTGTTCAAGTACAGTCGTTGATGCATTTGGTACGTGAGTGTTTCATCGTCATTTACCTTTTGATCGTTGGAATGGTTGTCGTCGTCGTTGTTGCCGGTACCACTTCTATATTGATGATGTTGATTATGATGTTGATTATGATTCGTTTGGTCATTGTCACTGTCGTCCATCATTCCGGTCGAGTTGGATGTCGTCATTAACATATTTTTGATATTCTTTTCTTCCTTCCATTCGATGATCCGTTGTTCAAAGTCTTTCATGGATGCCTGTATGAACTTTCTTTGTTCGTGTTGCGACAATGCGATCCACCAATGTGCACCCTCTTTTGCGATGAGTTCGTTGCGTTCCATCCCCTTGGGCAAACGATTGAAGGTACGATGTTTCCGGATGAGCGATTTTTCGATTTTTCCTCTCATTTCTGCCAAGAAGAAATAAAAAGCCGGCGTCGCCTGGACGATTCCGGTAGTGACACTAGAAAAGAGTCCCTGGAAGGGATCTTCATCGTCGTCGTTGTTGTCATTGTTATTATTATTTTTGTTGTTGTTGTTGTTGTTATTCTGCGGATCGTCCGATTGGTTGCGTGGATGATGACGTTGATGATGGTAATATGAATGATCGTATTCTCCAGCGGATGAAGATGGTGATCCGAGAGTACTGGCAGCTGCTACTGACGATGCCGATGGGGATGTGATGATATTGTTGTTTGTGGCCGTTGTGGTTTTAGGATTGACAGTGATGGAATGTGCAGTCTGGTCCCGTTGTTTTTTGGTCTTCTTTTTCTTCTTTTTCTTTTCCTTCTTGTCTTTTTTCTTGTTACTGCCGCTGCTGGTGGTGGTATTTTTGGACGGTGGTGTTGTTTTGGTTGTCGTCGACGAAGAGATGGGAGAAGACTTTTTGGATTTGGTGGGTGTCTTTTTACCGGATTTGGTGGTGGTGGTAGTAGTAGGTGCTGTGTTTGTATGGGAAGAGACGGACGTGGACGTCATTCGTTTCTTTTTGCGAGGCGGTTCGGGAGTGCTAAAACTACTACTAATGACCGTTTTGCGATTTCTGCGATGATGATTGTCATGATCATGATCATCATCATCATGATCATCATCATGTTCGTCGTCTTGTTCGTCTTCGGTATCCGTCGCAGGATGATCATCATGGTCTTCGTCGTCGTCGTGATCGTGATCGTCTTCGTCATGGTCTTGTTGTTGTTGTTCCTGATCCGTTGTATTTGTATTGTCTAGTAGTAGTTCTTTGTTTTCGTTTTCCGAAATAGGATCATTGTCATCATCATCCATGGATCGTTTGCGTTTGGACGATCTCCGTGTTACCGGAGAAGTTGCACGTTTGTCTCGATCGGTAGTTGTAGTAGTAGTTGTTGTTGTAGTAGTTGTTGTTGTTGTTGTTTTCTTGTTCTTCTTTTTGTTAGTGATGTTCTTGTTCTTCTTGTTGTTCATGTTTGTCTTTTTGGTGGTTGTTGTTGGTTGTTTCATGTTCTTCATCATGTTCTTCTTCTTTTTGTTGTTGTTGTTGTGGTCGTCATGACATTCGGGACAGTACCACGGTTCGACGTTCTGTAACAGCGTGGTACGACTGTCTCCGTCGGGGACACAGTCGTGATGGAAGACTTGGGGACAACCGTCGCAACAGACGACGTCTCCCGGTCCCTTGCAAACGCCACAGAAATAAAAATTTCCGTCGTCGGCAATGGCGGTAGAACTAATCGGAACGTTCGATTTTGTCGTTGTTGTCGCAGTTTTTGTTGTTGTTGTTGTTGTTGTTGTTGCTTCTGCTGTTGAAGAAGCAGCAACAGATGGAATTTGTGGCGACAGTAGTGGAGATTCCGTACCAGTGTTGTTGTCATCCGTATGATTCTTCTCTGCTGCAATATCATCATCATCATCATTGTTGTTGTTGTTGTTGGTATTGGATAAAGAGGCGGACCGTGTCTTGCGTGGAGTAGGACGAGTACTACTACTACTAGTAGTAGTAGTAGTATTCCCATCCACGATGGTGGTGGTGGTGGTGATTTTTGTATCATCATCCGTATCGGATAGTACCACCGGTAGCGTCCCGTCGTCGTGTACCAGTCGGACCGTCCAAACGGTCCCGTCTCGTTCGTCGGTCGCCAACAACAAGCGATCGGACGATGATGATGATGATTCCTGTTTCGGTGGTAAGGAAGATCCTCGCGATGATGGTGGTCTCTTGTTGTGTTTGGTAGTTCTTGTAGGAGTTGTACTCGCAGTAGTAGTACTTGTAGCAGTAGCAGTAGTACTACTACTACTTCTGCGACTACTACGTGTGGTCTTTTGGATGGTACCAGTAATAGTAGTACTACTTGTTGCTGTTGTACCTGCTGTTGTACCACCACCAATTTCAGTTGTGCTCGTCATGGGAAGACCACGAGTTGGAGGACGACGTCGTGACGGACGTTCCTTGGGAGTATCATTGTTATCTGTAGTACTCGTATTTGTTGCAGAAGTAGTAGTACTGACATTAGGAGTAGAAGTAGAAGCAGCAGCAGTTGTGATTGTCAAACTGTTGGTTTCTGTTGTCGTTGTTGTTGTTGCCACATCACCACCATCACCATCACCACCAGCAGCAGCAGCAGCAGCAGCAGCAGCAGCAGCAGCAGCACCACTACCACCACCAACAGCAGAGGACGAGTCTCGATCACTTATCGGGGTGTTCCCACTGTCACCACCACCGTCACCGTCACCACGATCATCTTCCTCTTCCTTCGTAGGGGTGGTAGCGGTAGTCGTATTATTGTAATTAGTTGTTGTACTAGTACTAGTACTAGTTGCATCTCGTTCCATGTTCCTTGTTTTGTTTGTTTCTTGATTCTTGTTTCTTGTTTGTTTCTTGTTGGTGTTGGTGTTGAGATGCCTTTTTTTCCCCCAAAAAAAAGAAAGAAAGAAAAAAAATATCAAATAATAAAATAATATCAATGAAAGGAGGTAAAAGAGAGCAGTGTGGTAACGACCACAGTCAACAAGAAATCGGTACGGTAGTCACTGTTCGTTATAATATATAGATATAAAGAGTGAGAGTGGAGATGGTTTTGGTTTGTGTGTGTGGATTGTGGTTTGTGTTTTTGTGATGATGATGAAAAGAGAGTTTGAAGAGATTTATGTTGTGTTTTTTTTTTGTGTTGTTGGATCTTCTCATCTCTTGCTTTGGTGTCTGTCTATCGGGTTGTTTGTTCGGTGGCACGCAAGATTCGCAAGATTGATTGATTGACTGTGAATGAGAATGACTTGCGAAGCAATATATATATTTTATTATTTTATTATAATAAAACAAATTAACTGTAAATACCGTGCGTACTACCGTAGTCTACGGAGTTTACTGGTATCTCATACGTAGTACCGTACTACCCGTACTACCTATCACCATACCGGTACTTCGGATCAAAAATAACAGTAAATACCTACCTACCTAGCTCTCTATAGGTACGTACGTATGCCACCATAGAGGTGCTATGATAGTACCCCCTGGTAGGTTGCTACATGTGTGGTGGCGTAATCGTAGTGTCTACCGGTAGTTTACTCTACCACCGGCAGTATGTAGAGACAAGGGAACGAAATAATGTATCGTACCTACCGTAGCCATGGAGAGCTAATAAAATAGGTAGTAACAGGTGACGATGATGAGTTGTTGTTGCCACAGAGCTATCACAACAGTTCATGGAAACGCAAGTCGAGGTTGTTGGAAAGCTTCTCCTATGAACTCTCCCGCCTTTTTGATCATCATGGATGACAGGAGTTCAGAGGTCTTGGGACGGTACTTACTAGCCAGCCAGCCAGCCAGCCAGCCAGCCAACTGTCCTCAAACAATGCATGCATGGCCACGTGATGAGTGAGCCGACGACGATGATCATTATTATTTGTCGTCGTCGATACGGACGGACTTTCACAACGAGATTTGTGACCATGTCAACCGACGGTCGATGCGCAAAGAACTTGTGCTCCTCCTCATCTCCAATACAGATGAGTATTATTATTGTCCAGGGTCCATAAAGTCAGATCGACTGCAACAACAACAAACAACAACAACAACAACAACCTGCCAAGGCAAGGCAGCAGCGAAAAGAGCCTCTCGACCACCTACCGGCAGCCATTGTTTCACCATCATGCCCCACGACCAAAACCTCTTGATACGCTGGCATGGGTCATGATAAGAAATGCATCCTGTGAATGTGTCAGTCGGCAAGACGGGAGATTCCGACAGTCGTCCGACAGCAAGATTGGAACTGTGTCCTAGAGCATACTGCTGGTTGGTTGGGAAGATACGTCTTCCATCACCTGACCACCTTGTCACTGGCCAGAGTGACAATAAACAGACGGAAAAAAATGTCGGTGGGAGCAAGTGGTCGCTTCTGGACTTTTTTTTGAGTGGTTGTGTGATTTGGAATCGTCAATTAATGAGTGCGACGTCCCGCGACTGTTCAGTGGCAAATTGCGCGACGATGGTCCGTTCGAAAGAAAGGGAACTTCCTGCTGGATCTGGCAGGTGTACAAGGCAATCACGGACACATCAAGATCATCCGCAATCTTCGGCGGGGAGGTTGTTTGTTTTGGACTGACTGACTGACTGACTTTCAACGGGGGGGGGGGGGGGTCATCGAATTTGACTTTCGACGGGAAATGTCTACTTCAACGGGGGGAAGTCATTTCCGCAACGGGCGTTTCCCTGAACTTCAATCCCGCAACGATGAACCGTTCGCGCCATGACACCGGCATGCCATCATAAAAGGCTTGATTTAGTTGTTCTTTGGCTGAGCCCTAGATCGATTCCAGGAAGGTAGTCGACATAGCCGTTGAGTTCAATCGGACGATGGTAAAGGGGGATACACTTCGAGATCTCTTGACTTGGTCGGATGTAGAAGCTGTTGAGCCAATGAATGGCGTTCTTGTGGTGATCCATTTATTACGATGAAACGCTTGACCGCAATCTTAGAAGTTGTCAATCGACGTTGATAAATTCTTCATACTTCGATATCCGGATAATCGCGTAGTAAGTCCTCCATTATTTCTTGGCCCATGTTCCTCGTCATGAACAGGGCACGGAAAAAGAATTCTCCAAGATGGTTGCTGTTGTAGACTTCTCTTCCGTTACCTCCACGCAATGAGAGACAAGATCCTGGTCAGGTACACCCATGACACCATCTCAACTCGTCTCCGTCGTTCAACGTCGCAAAGGTTTGAAACCTCTCGAGTTAACCTTTTCAAAAGGCATCGAGTGTGACTTCTCCTGATGAATCGATTCTTGGCTGCCAATACATTGTATTCGTCTCGTGTAAAATGGGACACTGTCAGAACGATTGTCTCCCCATCCTCCAACGAAATGGGCAGAACGGACGGCAGCGGTATTCCGATTGGCCGTGCGACTCCCTGATGATGGTACTTGGTGGGCTGTCCAAAAATGTCGGTCCATATCATGGAATTCCGTCACCATGATTTTCATAGACATGGACGGCGTCATCTTGTTTTCACAGTCGCTTGTAGATTGGCACAATTGGCTTTGCAAAAAACGTCCCCATTTCCTCTTTCAACTTGGTCTTGTCTTGATTCAAGCGTTGTGAGTTTTCCCAATTGAAATTGAAAGTACATAGTCGGCTTGTTCCCCGGGAGAGAAAAGCCCAAATTTCTAAAAAAAAAAGAGGCAGCAGATTTTGGACGATGACGACAATGGAGGTCGTACGTAGTACCGTTCGTGATGTTTGGTTCTCATGAGTGCCTCACGGCAAAAAAAGTTGCCGTATCGGGTTTGGTCCGTTCATGGACATGTTGGAGTTGCCGGGACCAATTATCCCACCAGCCGTGGCATTGTGCCAAAAAAAAATACAAACCAATTCATGGTCCGTCAGAGCAGCAGGAGTAGAAGAAGATATGAGTGCGATACAGGCCGTCAAGACGTTTTCTCAAATTGTGTGGTGGAATATTGGTAGGTCATTCCAACCGCAACTCCAGACGATCCATTCAACGATAAGAATGGGTATACTTTGAGGGTAGGGCGGTCGGTTCGTAGTCGTAGTCGTATTTTCGTTTCCATAATCAAAAGTTGGCAATATGATATATTATAATCGACCGTTTCGGCATTGCGTTCCTGCAACACAATGTTTGTATGGCAATGGTAGACAGCGAGTCGATAGTCGGGGTACCTCATGGCAGCCGCTGGATCATTGTCAATCGATCCAATGTTTTCCATGTCCATTGATAACTGTTAGTGTGTACAACATCATCATAAATGGTTGAAAAGTCTTGGCCATCCAAACAAGAAAGAGCATCGTCACTCGGCCATGGGACGTCATGACTGACTGTCGTTTTCTCCCCCCCCCCCCCTCTTTTTCTTCTTCTCTCGGAATGACCAACATCACAATAATATACTCAAGAGACGTAAGCAACTTTTTTGGTTCCAATCAAAAGAGAGAAAGAAATGAGTGAGATGAAAGACCTCATATTGAACACATCATAGTCCTCATTTCCATCATTGGGCACCCCACCGAGATGAGACTGTTGTGGTCTCTCTCACAGCCGCTTACTGTAAATAGACGCTACAGTTTGGTTGCCATTTGAGACAAAGATAGTACCAATATATTGTCAACAAGCATTGGTAGAGTGGAGTTGTGGCCGCAACCTGTGGGCGGGATTTGTGTGAACGACGTACTCTTCCGTAGTGCGGTACAGTAGTTACCGGTAGCTATGATACCGTAGGTACTCTAGAGAATCGTATGATACCTACGTCGTACTAGTCTACGACTACCGGTAGTGTAATACCAGTTGCCTGTTTGACGTCAGACAAGGTTCTGAAGAACGCTGACAAGGTCTTATCTTTCATACATACCTGTAAAAGTATCATACCGATCAGTGGTACCGTACATACTACTTCGTAATGTAGTAGTGAAAAGTTTTTCTTCAAGGTTTGAAGGTTCGAAGGTGGGTAAACGGACATAAAACGACGTACTGTATGTGATAGTGGTGAGACACAGAGACTATCATAACGTTACGATACCGGCCAACAGGAGTGTACCAAATGATATGATCATAGCCTACTACTGATGTGAGTGGATGGAAAGCTGTTGCATGATCCGCCTCGCACCCCTTGCGGGCAAGGGGTGTGTGAGCCAACTTCTGACAGTGAGACGAATGCGAACGAATCGATGGCAGTTGGAAGTTGGAGAGAGAAGAGCTGTGATCAACATCATGTCATTACTTACAGTTAATAATAACCCTAACTCGCATCATTCACTACGGCCGAATCTTTGTGGAATCTTCTCGCTAAAGATTCTACAAAGATACAGCACACACCAACAAAGAACAACAGATCCACTCATCAATCATCATCCGTCACCTTTCAATCCTTCTACCCTTTAATGGCGAAGAAGGAAGAAAACAAAATGCTGCCGACGAAACCAGCGCAGAGAAAGTATCATATGGAAAGCGAATAGCCAACAGTCGACACTTGGGATTAACCTACTATTCATTCATTACTGCTGCTAATTCTCCTCCTACTAGAGTACAATTATTATTTGGCGGCACATCATCATGATGGCAGCAACAAGAAGACATCCGGAAACAAATATTACGAACAAGAACGCAACCATGAGTATCACGAACAAATTCCGCCGATCGGCAGCAACGTTGTTGCTAGTCACCACAACAGTACTAGCGAAAGTTGATGCCAAACGGTTGCTCCCTTCCTTGAGTGATCCGGATATTCAACCTAAATTTGAAATTCCATTGCCAAATATATTATTGGATTCCACGTATTGGTCTCCATCCTCCCAAGAAAACCAAAAGGACTCGGATCAGGATTTTTCACATACGAAATCCATTGAAATGGCGGCCAGTCTTGGGACGCACAAGACGGGGCTGGTCCGACGAACAGACAGTGGTGTTTTCGAAGAAGTTGATACTCCTTTTTTTGGTTACGGTCCCAAAGATGGGCTTCCCACTTGGCCGGGACCGACACTTGTAAGCCACACGAACCAAACACTTCATGTCAAATGGCACAATCAACTCCCCAAACACCACGTATTGAACAATCAGGATGGTAGTCGATCCGTTGTGGATACCTCCATTCACTGGTGTTACAGTTTGGAGGGATACCAACAGTATAGCATCGAGGAACATGGCGTTCCTATTGTACCACATTTGCACGGAGGACACTCCGATGCAACATCCGACGGGAATCCCGAGGTACGAAGAACTATGGTTGCGTTGGTGCAATGTGACGTGGGTGCAACAGGCCTTTCCACTCTGACCCAAATTCTTTTTTTGTTACGAAAGCTACATTACCAACATGCATGCTCATCCACCCACAACGGATGATGGCTCGATCCCGACCATTCTTTCGGAATTTTACGGTGATCATATCGTTGTGAATGGCAAATTATGGCCCAAATTGGAGGTGGAACCACGTCATTATCGATTGCGCTTGTTGAATGCTTGCGACAGCCGCTTTTTGATCGTCCAATTCCGTCCTACCACGACTCTCAACGACACGGACACGGAATCGACGATTTCTCAAAATCCCCTAACATTCATGGTGGTCGGTGCGGATCAAGGTTTGTCCCGACGGTTCACAACCAAAACAACCTTACTGATCCCACCCGCAGGACGGTACGACGTAGTTGTGGATTTTTCCAAACATGCGGGAGAACGTATTTTATTGCGCAATTTAGGTGGCGACATTGTAAGTACCGTTTTTTGTTGTCTTTTGTTGTTGTTTTCCTTTGTTGCGGTATATCTCATAATACTATTACGTTTGTATGCTTTTCCAAAACACAGCCCTTTGGTGGATCCATTCCAAGCAAACAAAAATTTGACCATACGGACAGAATCATGGCATTTGACATTTTAAAGGAACGAGATGAGGACATTCCAGACCGTTTCCGAAAGAGCGCTGTACATCCTCTGAGTTTGTTGAAAACGCAGCCAACGGTAGACCGAATCCGTCGTGTAGCACTCATGGAAGGACGGGATCATTACAATCGACTGTTGGTGAGTAAAAAAGGGGTGTGGTGGTGTTAAGCAACTTGGGTCGGTGACCCCTGCTTGGATTGTCGTCTCCCAGAATCCGTCTTCTTTCTCTTTGTTTTCTTCTCTTATTTTCTTTGCTTTTGTTTTTGCTTTGGTCAGCCTATGCTCGGTACGATCGATCCAGCCACAGACAAGGACGGCAGTCCCGTATGTTTTCCTAACACTACAGAATATAAAGCTGCTGGGATGGCCGGTAAGCAGCTCCGGGGGACGCTCACTTGGAGCAGTCCCGTTACGGAACACATCCGATTGGGAGACACGGAAGAATGGGAGATTTGGAATTTGACGCCCGATGCCCATCCGATTCATTTGCATTTGGTATCGTTCGAGTTGATCAAACGTCAAGTGGTGAACTTTCAGGGGATGCAGCAATCATTTTTGGACGAAGCCATGGAAGAGGGCATTCAAGTGGGTCCCATTGCCATCATCAAAGACGGGACGGACACGCAAAGCATTCCGCTGTTGATGCACGACGGAATATCCATGGGTGTTGGTTACATAGCGACATCACCCAATGCAGGAAAGGTGATGACGTTGTTTGAAAAGGACAATGTGATGTATGGTGACTACGCTCAACGATTGGATACAATCACGGCGTTGCCTGGTCAAGTGACGACGATCCGCGCGACGTTTGACAAGCCGGGTCGATTTGTTTGGCATTGTCATGTGTTGGCCCACGAGGATCATCAAATGATGCGTGTATTCCATGTTGGGGATATGCCGGATGGTTTGACCTTTTCCAATGGTGATGGTGATAGTGACAGTATGGAAACCGAACTTGTTGTTGCCGGGGAATCAAATGATGCGAATCATGCAACTGATTCTTCTAGTAGGAATGGAATTTCCCAATGGCAGTTCGTTTTGGTCATGGCAATTGTGGCAAGCCTTGGAGCCTTGTCGGTATGCGTCGTGTGGATAGTTTCCAAGGTCAGAGAATACGAGACAAGTGGTGTGTTAAGTGCACACTACGAGGCGATTCCCTCCAAGGAGAGTGTTACCACCAGCAGCAGCAGCAGCAGCAGCAGCGAAGGAAGTTCCTACGAGGATGATGAAATTCTGTTGGAAGAAGAAGTTGATGGTTTCAACGACATCGCGGAATTGGAGGAAAGAGAGACAACAGTAATGGCATGAAAATAAAAATGAATAATAAGAGCTTGGTTTTTTCGACCTCTCTTCCACGTACTAATACTCTTGTAGATCCAACGGAACTTCGATTTAGTCATAGAGGGGCGTAGCAAATGTACATCATCAGTTTATAGGTCTCTAACGAATATCAAATGCTCTCCAAAGGCAGTTGAGATGGGTCCATGAACCTTTCCAACCTCTTCTTCAAAACAGACAGTAGTGATTCTTGTTCCAAACTGTCCCAACATGCCTTCTTCGCCACAGGTCGCCCTCCCAACTGTTGTGTTCATTAGCTGCCTGGGCAAACTTTTCTGGATCGTCTTTACCGCGAGTTGAATGAGACCCCCTCTGTAGCTTGCGTCCCATAAACGTCCAATCGCTTGTTTTCGACTCTGGGTCAGAAACTCTCCGAGTACTAAGAGTAACAGCTTGTACTACTTATCTTTTCATTTTCTACTTTTCCCTCAGGAGATCCGAAGTACAACTTTTTCTACAGTTAAAACAAACCACTATATTTTTGTCTACCATGCGTTCTGGGTTACCCTACCGGTGTTCCATCAGTTACCGGGTGACCGTCCAGTCGTCGCTGCTTAGGTATTTTGCGACCACATCAAGTTAACAAAACTTGTTGGATCGATTTGGCATAAATACACTTCAGTGGAAAAACGTTGATCCTTTCGTGTCTTTGGTTGAACATCATCAATAGGTAATCTTCTATGATACATAGTAGCGACGTCGTAGAGAGGACAGGTGCTCGTACCCAATAAATAAACTTCAGGGGAAAAACTGTTAATCCGTTCGTGTCGGTGGTTGAACTTAAACCAGGTAATCTTCTAAATATATGATACACGTTGCATCTTTCAATATATCTTCTATTACTACCCCAAAACTGGGAGAACAATACATACTACTACTGTTAAAAATCGAAAATTAAGATTCTTTTCACTTTCGTCGGCGTTTTGAATGGGACGAACAGCAGGTCTTCTCACAATCGAACACTATTATGCTCGTTAATTGATGCTTCTCATCTTTGCGAAAAGTCTCAAAGCAGGTCACCTTCAAATCGCCTCCTTTCTAGTTAGTACGTAGTGGGCGGTAGGACAAAAAGGCGTCGGCCAACAACGTTCCATAAATCCTTTCTCCATGAGACAGAAATCGCGGAACAGCGATTACTTCTGTACATGACAAACCATTCTTTTCACTTTCGTCGGCGTCTTCTCGAAAGATAGAGAGAAGTCAAAGAATGCTTCGCATTTCTGTCTGTTCAAAGTGAATTCATTATCTTGGCTCCATGATGTAAACTAAAACCAGATCTTGACGTTGTTTTTGTTTCACCTGCCACATCTCATAATTTCTTTTTCTCGTCGACCGGAATCGTGAAGTTATCCTCCAGTTGATTGACGACGCCCCATTTACAAAGATACCGCTCAAGTCCTCCCTGGAAGATCGTTTCACGAGTAGCAAAACTCGAGCTTTCCTTTGTTTAAGATAATGAAAAAATATAACAATGTTTCGCACTTTCTTGTTTTACTATGCATCCTGATTTGCATCGAACCGACGAAGGCCGGTTTTTGGAAGGTTCAAGACAAAGAGGACGCAGCTTCCTTTCTGCGAAAGGAAGAAGTCGGACAATTGGATGGTTCAAACCCCGTCGTTGCTCCCTTCAACCGTCAAGAGACGGAATCCATTGTCACCCAAGCGAAAAATGGTATCGCTCCAGTGAAGTTTCCTAGGCAAAACGATTTGAAGGTCGGGTCATCCAGAATTCTCCGCCCTCCTGCGGAGCCTCCCTGTGCCTGCGATAACGATTCTTCTCCTGTAGCCAGCTCTTGGAAATGCGGATCGTATCTTTTCTATTGTCCAGGCGCACTGATTTGTGAACAATCCTTGAATTCAAATCCTTTTCCGATTCTATTGACAGAGGAAGAATGTTCGAAGATGAATGATTTGAAGATTAACGAAATTTGTGACATTGAACGTGAAGTCTACTCCCCCGCTCGCGAGTTATCCCACAAGGTGTGCTACGTTGATGGAATTTTATCCAAGTTTGATGGGAAATGCGAGCCGTGCAGAATTGTAACCGCTTTTCCCACTCCAAGCCCAAGCCCCAAACCATCTCCAGCACCTTCTCCCAAGCCGCCTCCAGCTCCCTCTCCCGAGCCATCTTCAGCACCTTCTCTCGAGCCGTCTCTAGCACCATCTCAAGCTCCGTCTCCAGCCCCCTCTCCCGAGCCATCTACAGCACCTTCTCTCGAGCCGTCTCTAGCACCATCTCAAGCTCCGTCTCCAGCTCCCTCTCCCGAGCCATCTTCAGCACCTTCTCTCGAGCCGTCTCTAGCACCATCTCAAGCTCCGTCTCCAGCTCCCTCTCCCGAGCCATCTCAAGCTCCGTCTCCGGAACCATCCCCCGAGCCGTCTTCTGCTCCAACCGCTTGCTGTGAAGATCCCAACACGTGGAAATGTGGCCTCTATGTATATTATTGCGAATCCTTGACGAAGATTTGCAAGCAATCAATCAAGGCCGGTGTTACCCTCGTCCCACTGTCTGATGAACAATGTGAGGAAATGAAGACGGTGGATATAGGTGACAAGTGCATCTATAATAGTGAAGGCGATTCTGCAAATCCTGCAAATCCTCCCAGAGATCTATCTCACAGGGTCTGTGACGTTGACGGATCCTTTGGGATCAAAGAAGACGAGGATTCCTGTGATTTGTGTGAACTTGTGCCCATTCCGGAAACCCCTGCCCCCGTCCCTGTCCCTGCCCCTGTCCCTGCCCCTACCAAAGCTCCGCGCCCGACCAATCCAACTCGCCCCCCAAAGTAACTTTTTCTCCCGACTCGCTCCTAGCTAGCTAGAGAGAGAATGTGAGTTCCCTCCGAAACGAACTAAAATAAAACCCAAAGTAACAAAAAGGAAACAGAAACAGAAAAATTCTACACGACAAGAGTTGGGAGAAAGAAAAAACAAACGCCGACATCGTTTTTTAGATTATTATTTTTATTAATAAGTAAGGTTTTTATTAGGTAATAGTGTTCAGCGGTGGCGGACTTTTAACAGTAATTCTCTGTAATACTTAGGCGCGCGCGGTAAAAAACGCGCACCTTATTGGGCGTCTTGTCCCAAGAAACTGAACTAACGAAAAAAGAGGCGAACTGGTTTTTTAATGTCATTTAATGTGTGGTTGAAGATTAAGAAGTTAGCTCGAATTCTTGGGGCTCATACGCCCAAAATAATGATCGTGTCTTAAATAAACATGGTACAATGAAAAAGTATGAGTTTTTTATTTGTTTGGTAAGTAATTTTACGTACGTATTACGACTAATACAAGTACTTCTTGACAAAGTCAACTACTACGTCGTACGTATTTACGAAGTCCTGTGGCTTTTCCTCTTGTTTCGAACCTGGGTAACCATAGAAGTCCATTTCATTTGCAGCCCTCGCCTCTTTCTGCCCTTCTCGGAAACGTCTGAAATGTCTAATGCATCTTTCCCTACCTCTAACATTTCATTCGCCTGTTCAATTGACGGGTTTGCGATCCATTTTCCCTGCTCTTCAACCCTCTTCTCGACCAATTGCATCAAGTATCGCAAATCTGATAAACGCTTCCGCATATTTGTACTTGGCATGTCATCCCTTGACAAATTTCGCAAAGGAGGATACCGCTTTTGGCGATCCCCACACATCCAGTATTGCTAGGCTATTTGAGAACAACTATTTGGAAAGGTAAAATCTTGCGGTACAGGATGTATGCGTCCGCCCCATATATGCGAACCCCACATAGGCGTCATCGTTCCTGCTTCATCACCTGTCAAAGTTTCTTCCTGTTGAATGGCAGGAGTCGGAGAGTTCTTAAGTGTCAGAACTAATTGATAGAGAGCCGAATTCTCCAAGCAACCGTTAATCATAGCTTCCAAGCCATCTCTGGTAACTGTTCCAGCTGTCATCGCTCGTTTCTCGATCTCGTCAATCACTCCCCGAATTACTTCCGGTGCTACTTTTTGAATTTGGGGCACCACATCACATAAGATTCCAGCAATACGTCATGAAGCAGTGTGTAAACACATAGTCCGGCTTTGCACTTTTCATCAATAGTAAATACAAGGCAAATTCCAACGCATCTTTGCCAATCTTCACTCTTCCTTCGCCATTGGCCAATGCTTGTGTCTTTGTTCGCTGTAGTCCTCGAAAGTGAGTCTTCAGTTCCGATTGCAATGGGGCGATGTCTTGTTTGTAATCTCGAAATAGATTGAAAAGCCATGCACGATGACAGTTATATGTCGAATAAGTTGGTGTACTGCCATCTTCTTTTCTTGCGGAGACAATCCACTCCATGAAGTCTTTGAACGTTGAAGTCCTCGAATTTGACAGGGGCATTGCTGGGTGCATCTGCTAGGAATCGACGAATGTCTGCCTTGGCGAACCCATAAGTTATATTCCATATTGAATGAAGTGCTCTGTAAGGAGATGTCGTTTGTTGTCATAAAACCATTTTAGCATTTGAGCGATAGAACCGTCGTATACATCCCGTGACTTTTTTGAGATTGTGTTTTGTCCGAATTACACGGACGGCCTCTTCGGCATCAAAGTTCGAGTCTTCGTCTGCGTGATCGGGCATGGTAGAGGGAGGAGGGCAGCAGCGAAGTGAGGGTAATCGATGGAAGTGAGCCAAATGTGAGGATAATCGATTGAAGTGAGACGGGGTTTGTTTAATCGATTTATCGATTGACTGTGATGTGTTGTTGACGTGACGAGAAAAAAATCTATTTTTGATACTGTTACGACGTAGAGTCTACGACGTCCGTTGCAGAGGGAGGAAAAGGTTAGGGGTTAAGGAGCGCGGTCCAAAAATTTTCCCAACATTTCCTTCTATAAATAATTAATGAGATATTAACGGTACTGCAATTGTTGTTTACTGTTAGTACGGGGATGTTTCTTTTGTTAAGAACGTATCGGACGGTGTCGGCGAAAAACTGCTCAGGATAAATCAAACGAGCGGTAGCGAAGCTTCAAAATCCTCTTTGTTAGTTACTTGAAGTGTGATTGACTGTCAACCCAATCAAGATGGACGATCAAAACATAAGAGAATACGTGGCACGTAGTACAATATATTTTAGAGAACGAAACCGAAAATATTTGTGTGAAGCAATTTTCTTGTTCAATTAATGATGTGTGTTCATACTCCTGTCAAGGAACTCAACCATAATATCACACCACTTCAGCCTGGCTGCGTACTGCCGGCATTTTAATTAACTGTAAGATCATGCATGAGATCTGACGTTTGTGTTCAAATTCATCATCAAAAAAGTTGGTCCCTTGCAGACGCTTCTCATATGTCAGTTCAAAATCATTTGTGTTCGATGCTACGTCCTTTCAGTATCGAAGTTGGTCCCTTGCAAAGGCTTCTCCGTTTGACAGTTGTGTTTGATTCAACGTCCTGTCAGTATAGAGGTTGGTCCCTTGCAAACCTTTATCAGTCTGACATTTGTGTTTGATTCTGCGTCTTTTCAGCAGTAAGATCTTTCCCTCTGCCAGGTTTACAACGTACTTATCTTTTTCTTCATTTGATGGCCACTTCTTTCGTCTCATAAATTCTGGCCTCGTTGATTCACCCAAAATCGAATTTTTAAAGGTATGAATGATAGCTTTGATCCTGTGCCTTTCGATCTGTTTCTCACACATCAGTCTGTCGCCATGGTTCTTGCTTTTGCCCCCCCCCCCCCCCGTCATTTTCAAGGTTCAAAATGTTCAAACTTGCAGTTGCCATCTTGGTAGGCCTCGCGGCCCAATCGTTTTTCGCCGACGCTGCGGTCGATCAACTCTTATCCGGATTCCTTTCCGAGAATGAAATCGAACTCATCTTCGATTCGACTACTGAAGGATCGGCCAAGAATGCTCACAGGGCAGCTCGCTGGACTGCCGGCAAAATCCCTGCCATGTTGGTTGATCGACTCGCGGAACAATCTCCCTACAACCATCGTCGTTGGTTGCGCTCCTCGGACGATACTGAAGCGTTGGAACCTTCCTTCCAAATCAAGACAATGAAGGAAACAACTTCTGTTCACGTTGACGAGTACTCGGACAAGTGCTACACTCAATATGGTCCCCAAAAAGCGTCGACGTTCGTGTTCTTGAATAGTAACGAAGATGCCTACTTTGTCCATGATGGTCAGTCGGTTCCTGTGACAGCGGGTACTTTGGTCAATTTCCAAGCCGACAAGCCTCATCAAACCGTCGTGAACAACGGCATCGTCCAAATGCTCGTCCCCTTTGCGAACCGTCGCTTGATGCCACCCAGTGGGGAATGCGACAATGATGGTAATGTCTTTGGGAATGGCAATCCAGATCTCGAAGGGACGGACTGCTGCAACTGTGATGAGGAATGCCCCTCGGAGCGCCCGATTTGCGCCACTACCGATGGGTCCTCCATCACTCCTGGTTGTTACAACTACTACGCGTGGAATTCTCAAGTTTGCTGTCCCAATTGGGATGCCTCCCTCCCGACTGATGAAAATTACAACAGATGTGCCGCCGATGGTGTATGCTCCTTCGAGGTGTACCCCGGTTCCAACGGCTTTTGTATGACCCCGGCCGGGAACATCTATTCTCCGACCGAACTCCTCGCTCAGGAATGTGACTGCGACGGGTTTCCCAATCACGGGCAATACGTCAAGTGCGTCGTCCATGCGATCAATGACGGTGCGTATGACAGTTACGAGTTCACCCAAGAACAGCTGCAAGAATTGAGGACCACTGCTGCCCAATCGGACTGCAGCAAGAAGAAGTAAACAGAACAAGTTAGTTAGTTAGTTACTTCACACAGCGGAAAGGTTTTGAGACGATTTGTTTATGTCTCTATACTCTGCATGATGAAGACTTTAGCAAACACACACAAGGCGGACAAGATTAATGAAGGAAGGAAGGAATGATACATATATATCGAAAAAAACATGCATTTTAACGTAACATCCATGGATGAAGGACGAGAAATACTAGCAATTCCTAAAACAACAGACCGCGAGAACTCCTATTCGTCCGAAAGTAACAATAAGCTAGATTAGCTAGCTAAATACTAAGTAATCCCAAATTTGGTACGACTGTCTTATATCGTGTATGATAGATACCTAGATTGATAGATCGATAGATAGATAGATAGAGTAGGAAACAAACGTCATGAGGTTTGGGGAATTTGGGGGTGGATGTTTTTTTTATTTACACACTGTTAAGATTACGGCCTCCGTACTCTCCGAACTATCATACCCTCTCTACTAGCTAGTAGGGGTACATATGATACCGGTAGGTACCGGTAGTAGAACAGTCCGAGAGAGAGCGCGAAATCGTACTCCGTATGATACACCAGAGAGTCCGTTGGTGGTTCATAAAGAGAGACCTATGAAAACTGAGTTTGAAATACCAAATGTGTAAGTACCTACCTATTTTCTTCTCTTGGATCGGCTCTTGTCATCGAAACTTTGGAATACATAATTGTGTTGTTTTACTAAATATTTGATATCTACTACTTGAAAAGAAGGGAAATGTAGATGATGATAAAACTCAGATTATAATCATTACATTTCTAATGCAAAAGATGGAGAAAAACAACATGAAAAACCAAAAGATGAAATCTGACCGAATGACGTAAGAGGTGACGTAAGAGGTGGATCTGAAGTACGACCTCCGTCCTGGCGCGACGAGGGAAAACGGCGTGCGCGTCGAAAAATTCGAAAATCACTGCATTTTATACGGGAGAACCAATAAAATGATGTAACATCACGAGGTCATTATTATTTTGCACAAACGCAGTCGTCGTCATGTCGTCATCCAACAATGATAAAGAACTACTAGCTAGTACACCGTCAAAGATATGTGCCGTCGTAGCTGTTGTGTCTATTGCTGTTACTAAGTAAGACGACAATGCGTCATGGAGTTCGAACCCAGAGTCGGAGTTTCCCCGTGGTAAATGAAATACGACAACAGGACAGAAGGGGATCAAGTGTCATTGGAACGACGGAACGACGCCACACAACAACAGTAGTATCCACTATCATCCATGTCGCAAGGTGAAGATCTTCATGTTGCCGTGAAGGCTGCAAATACAGAGACAAAAAGAAACAATAGATGTGGAGTCAATGCTGAAGTGTTTTGAACATGAAAAATGATGGCCAATACCGATTGAGGCAAGTGACAAGACCGATACCAATACGCAATGTTGGATACAAAGACAATTGAGGCAATCTCTCTGTCCTACTTACATTTTTATTTGGGTGTTGGAAAGAGCCATGGACAAGGGCTGAAAGCGAACTATCCCAAACGCATATCAAGATCTGCCACAGAATAATCTACCTGTCCCGAACTGCCGACACATCAAGGAACTACAATCCGATGCTATGAGACCGCCTCTTGATTGTTTTCTGTAACGAAACATTATGTTTGAATACCAAGGAATCCAATGAAGAAAGAGGATGAACACTTTATATATGGATTTTATCGATGTGTGGCTGTATGTAGAAAGAAGGAACAACGAGCATGGAGAGGTTCAACAGTTGATTGGAAGTCGGAAGGCACAAAACTAAAAGACGAATCCTTGTTGGGGGGCAAGAGAATATCGAACCTTGCTCTTCAGCCACACATATCATGCAACGCAGAATCATCAAACTCTCCAGAGACAATCCTAGGAAGAGTTACAAGGAGCTGGAGAACCAGATCAACTGCTGGTGCTCTAATGCAACAATCCACAGGTGGCTGTAATCCCTTGTCGCTGGACGGGTTCCTGTCTCTATGCCCAAGGACTTTTATCATTGCTTTCCAGGAAGCAAGTGGCAGCACATGTTAAGTTCTTCAGTGGCTTCGCCTTCGAAAGAAATATTGAGAATGTTTCCGATTGCTTGAAGCTGGGCTTCTTTCGATACTCCACAAATGCCATGCGCAAACAATCTCCATGTCTCGATGGACCGTCGACAATCAGCTTTGCTTGGAGGTTCCAGCAGAAGAGACATGGAAAGCATCACAATCGCTTTCGAATGAGCTTCCAAACGGAACCAAATCAAGCGGATCGTTTATCCTCTGCACAAAATACCCAGAGAGGTAATAAACAGCAAATGAGACAATACCTTCCTGGATTTCCCACTCCGATGTGAGACAAGATGTTGAAGACACGTTCAGGGCCAGTAAAGCGAACGTTCGAGACTTTTAATCTATTACTGGCTAGCTAGTACTTAGTAGTATCCATTTCATGAGATTCTGCTTGTTTCTTCGCATTTGAAGCTCTACTAGCTCGACGACTATCGGTAGTACCAGTGTCTTCATCGTCATGATGTACTTCGTATGTACCCAGTAGTAATATAGTGTAAATACGGCATTTCTGCAATATTTTATTTTTTTCGATCGCGTCTGCCGTTTTCCCTCGTCGCGCCCGGATGGAGTTAGTAAAGAGGAAAACGGTACGTGATTCAAGGATATCACGGGACTGACTCTCGAAGGACACCGATACACCTCAACACTCCCTCTCAAGCGTAGATGCAGAAGGACTGAGACTAGCTCCACCAGAAAAACTGCTACCAAAGAGATGGCATGGAAGCAGAAAAAGAAAGGTAGTGAAAGAGGGTAGAACTGTAGCGTGATAGGTAGAAGTCCTGCTGGTGAAGCAAAAGCAAGAGAAAGGAGCGGGACAGACCAAAAGGGCGTAGGCACATAGGGAGGCAACTAGAGCAAGAGGAAGGTAGACCAAAGAAACAGATACATCATGAGGGCATAGTTGATCGTAGGCCGCAGTAGCAAGAGGAGTGAGGTGGGACAAATCTTAACGCGATCGACGCACCTTCGCCTTTTTAACTACCTAGTCGTTTCCCACTTCCTGGATCACTTCAGTTGATTCTGATCACATACACCTCTACCCAGTAGTATAGAGAGACACTGGCTTCGAGGTAGTTGCAATCAGATTCAAATCTGAAGAGATACAGTAGTTAGGATTTCTTCGCACAAACGTAAAGACGTTTTTTGTCACATCAACGCGCACAGTCCACGTAGCGACCCGATGTCCCGAAACACCATGTCCAAAAACACCGCTCCCGACCTCTCTCTCCCTACTGAAGATGACGTTACTGTCATCACTGGAAAGTCCACTTCCCGCCCGTCTGCAGCCAAAGTCTGGCAGGAAACGGTAGTTAAACTCCGTTTCCAATCCAAGGATGACCTCCTAACAAAAGATGTCTCCTATCTTGCATTCGACGTCCTCAACGCCATTAAGCAGTCCTTCCAGACTCGAATTAGCACCAAAACAAATGCCAACAAGGAATTACACACCATCCAAGCTCCCACAAACGACGACGACTTTCAAAAGCTTTTTCGTGTCTCTCATTGCCGTGGCAACAAAGCCAAAAAGATTCAGTCACAATCTTGGATCATCTTCCGGATTTGCACCGACATGACACTTGCCACCATCCGCAAAGAGCAAACCGTTCATGATGCCCTTCAACGCTCTCACGGAAACTTGGTTTACTACCCGTGGACAGAAGATGTCCATGACGTCGTTCCCCTTGGTTTCTTCGTAGGACCACTCCCAAAGTATATGACTTCAACCCAGTTTGAGGAAGAACTCATTACTCTCATCTCAGCCAAAGCGAAAATCGATGCCGAACGCATCCCAAAACACCACTGCGTGATGGAAACCATCACTACTTATCAACCAGGAACTGATTTCCGGTACAAATGTCAGGCATTCGTCATCCAGGTTGAACAACAGCACGCCCTGAAACTCCGAGAAATCATATATAAGGCATTCTCCTCCAGAAATGAAAACTTGCTCTTCGTGTTGTTCGAACAGCGACGAAGCCACCCCGCTATATTTGCAAAGGCTGTCCACCGTCAGGCGGAATATGAAGCCAAACATCGCATAGTTGCCATCCACGGCATTCGCCCTGATACAATGTTTGAGTTTGATGTCGTCCTCCGACAAAAGTTCCCACAGATCCTACAAGTTTATAGGACCCCCACCACTGCCTATCTCAACTGCGGTGGTGAACCGCTTGGGCGCTATAACTTGCTATGTAAAACCACCGCTTTTACCGACCTGGCTCGTGCCCTTCACATCAAGTTGGCTGAGACATACCATACCTTTGTCCAGCAGATCGCCACTCCTCAGTTAGACACAACCCACGCAGAGGAAGTGCGTGTAGTCTCTCGTTTCCCAACACCAAGTATCCCTGGTTCACAAGCAACTCTTACTACCCGGCATTCCTATATCACCTGCTCACATAGTGTGTTGACAGAGCAGGAATTTACGACTGACACTATTCCACGGGAGAGTTGGTCCGTCCGGACCAAACTGAACCCACCAGTTCCCACCACCATCCACGCCCCTTCTACGAACACCACTCCCCAGGGCCATGCACAGTTAGAAGCACCGCAGGCAACACAAATTCCCATCCCAGCAACTCCAAGACATACCTCCTGGTCAGCAGTAGCGGCAGGAACTATCACCGCATTACCACCCACCCAACCAGAAACCGCATCCAACACATCCTACACAGAGGCACAAATGCAGGCCCTCCTAGCTTCACAAGAACAGCGACTGGAGCAGCGACTGGAGCAGAGACTGGAGGAAAGATTGGCTCGCTATGACCAACAATTCAATCAAATGATCACCATGCTGCAAGAACTTATCATTTCAATGCGCTCCACACCCCAAGATCCCCTCCAACTTCCCCAGACCGTCCCCTCTTCTATGCGAAAGCAACGACGTACCGAGCCCACTGTCATCCTTTGTCAAGATGACAACATGTCTGATGCACACATAACAAAGGAAGATCAAAGCCAAAATAGGACATGCCATTATAGGTCCCAGCGTCTCCGCCCTTCCAAAGAACTACTTCATCCAACGGAGAAAGCAGTTCCTGGCACCGAGTTATCACAACCACCCCCACCCCCGTAACCGGCCACACAAACACAAAAACATCGGTATTTCACCTTCTCATCTGATCCTCTACTCCACCAGATGAATTATCCTCCTCCCGTAGGAGGTTTTATACCATTACTATCTCCCTGGAGTATCTTCCTGGTACTCCCTGCATTGCCTCGCCCTTCGGGGCCCGGCAGGTGATCCAACTACTTAGAGACGGCACTAGGCTGTAGCTAGTAGTTTGGATAGCCTTAAAATAGATTTTATTATCCTCAAGAGGAGTGAGGTGGGCAATCCAAGAAAGTAGAGGATCCTCATCATCAAAGTTCCATGAAAGCTGAGATATAGCTTGGGCTGCACTGATGGGGAACAGAAAAATCAGCTGGAGTAGGCCCAAAAGCAGGCAGGGCGCAGAGAGCAGAAATGACCAAAAAAATGGCGGGTCTTGGAGGGGGGATGCTGAAGGAGAAGTTGGACGTAAACATTCTCGTGCTGGGGGTAGGACAAAAACAAAAGAAAGTTCCTGCCATGGAGCAGAAACAGGACCCAAGGACAGCAGTAGAGGAGGAAGCAAAGAATGCTCCCTCTGGAACAGAAGCTGAGTGAGGGGCAAGCAGGGCCTGAAAAAGGAAGAATGCTCTTTTGGAGGGATGAAGCTTAAAAGAGATAGCCATGGAGGAGCAACAGGAGTAACATGCTCCCTCTGAAGCACAAGTCCAGCAGGAGGTAACACTGAGGAAGCAAAGGGGACGTGCGTTCTCAGAAGCAGAAGTCCAGCAGGGGACGGCCAGGGAGGAGCAACAAGGAGGTGCTCCCTTCGGGACCAGAGAGCAGCAATCAAGGATGGGAGGCAGGGATGGAAGGAAGAAGCTGGGGCAGGATGCAGAGAGCTGGAGGCATCATGCCATTTCCAATGGGAAAAGATTAAGACAAGGAAGGCAATAACAACTCGTAGCACAGAGTCGAGATCAAAACTACTAGGACAGGGCCGCAGATGGGGCCAGGAAGGGGGTAGATCAACGACAAGCTTAGCAGAAGGGAAAAGCTGAAGTGATGCAAATGCAGAAACTCTTGAGGGCTGAATTGGCCAAAAGATGGCAACTTGGACTACAGTAGCAGGCTGAAGAATATCCGGGTGCGCTTGTCCATGGAAGGTAAGCAGAAAGCAAGGGATGGGTGGAAGAGAGCGAGCACCATAACAGACTGGAGCAGGCAAGACATGCTGTAGGCAAAGGACTGGTGCAAGAGAACAAGCACCACCACATGGGATAGACTTGGGGAAGAGAAAGTGAAGGCAAGGTGGTAGAAGTGATCGATCATGCAAGGTGTAGGCAGAACCCGAAGTCTGGACGGAAGGACAAGGGTGGCAGCACAGGAAGCACTCAAAGAGAAGCAAGGGCAAGGTGCAGGCAACACTCCAGACGGAGGGACAAGGGTGGTAGCACATGAGGCAGTCAAAGAGGAGTAGGATCAAGGCAGATAACAGACCGATGGATGGGAGAATAGTGTCCAGAGGCGTCCAAGGACCAGGAGAAAACCAATAGGAAAAACACCAGGGAGGAGCAGGGGCCAAAGGGAAAACGAAGGAGTGATCCCAGGGTGGAGCAAAAGGAGGCCAAGGAAGGAAGGCAAGGGAAGGACAGAGGTTCATGGAAGTGGGGCATGAAAGATCGGAGAAAACTGCAGAGGAGCACAGAAGAATAGGCCTAGAATGGACAGGACAGTGTGCAAGGGCAGACTGACCAAACTCAGAAGGCAACTCAAAAGGCTGGTAGGCAGAAACAGTGAAGTGCAAAGATGTGCAACAATAAGAATCAGAAGGGGTGGGATCATGAAGAAACAAAACTGAAGCGGCAGGAGCAGCAGCAGCTGTATCGACAAGGGAAGTTGCATCTGTGGCTGTAAACGTCGAGTTTGTGGCACAGGTGGCGACATTGTCAGCTATTGGATCGGCGACCTTCAGGGTCTTGGCACTGTTTGGCTTGACGACCGGTCCCTTGCCAATATCATTTCCTTGGCACACCTTGCCAGCGTGTGCCGTGTGACCATGGATACTGCTGTGGAGAAGGCATTCCGAGTACACCGCAATGATGGCTCCATTCTCCTTTTCCGCGAATACAAGAACGGGCTGTATTACCATGACTACACAGACCCTTCCTTCGTTGAACCGGCTCCGCCCCCTGTTAGGGTTAGGTTAGGGTTAGGGTTAGGGTTGGGGTTGGGGTTGAGGGTTAGGGTTAGGGTTGGGGTTGGGGTTAGGGTTGGGGTTAGGGTTGGGGTTAGGGTTAGGGTTGGGGTTGGGGTTAGGGTTAGGGTTGGGGTTAGGGTTGGGTTAGGGTTAGGTTAGGGTTGGGGTTTAGGGTTGGGGTTGGGGTTAGGGTTGGGGTTAGGGTTGGGGTTTAGGGTTAGGGTTAGGGTTGGGTTAGGGTTGGGGTTGGGGTTAGGGTTGGGGTTAGGGTTAGGGTTGGGGTTAGGGTGGGTTAGGGTTGGTGTTAGGGTTGGGGTTAGGGTTGGGGTTAGGGTTGGGTTGGGGTTGGGGTTAGGGTTGGGGGTTAGGGTTGGG